>CM034708.1:34281468-34308217 GCA_020142125.1 Phrynosoma platyrhinos
CTGCCCGGAAGACGGCTCAATTAGCCGTCTGCCGAGGCAGTTAGTGAGTCTGTTATACTTGACTGGAAAGTCTCCTTGGTCCCTATACACATAAACCCTAAAACCACTTCGAGCATTAATTACATGAAGATGTTTCTGATGGTTAAAGGGGCAATGCTAACTTTGCCCATGGGACTACATGGCTCCCAGCCTCCTCTTCCCTACATTAAGCAAGGACAACGGGGAAGGGTTTGCACATAAGTCTCTAAGAATGGGAAAGATACAATCCTGACTACATTTACATGTACAGACTTCCCTATCTCAGAAATGTGCACTCAATACATGGATGCCAAGAGGCAAAGGCCAGGAATCATACCACCTCACGACCAAGCCTTTTGCCCAAGCCTTTTGCACATGTGAAGCTCTTTCATATTAAAAGATCTTACTTCAGGAGACCAAATGGATTTGGGGGTGGAGAGAGCAGAAAAGCAGGGAAAGCAAGAGATCAAAATTGGAAACATTGAGAGAAGAGAAGAGTAAAAAGCAGACCACCTTCCTCAGCCAGATATTAACCATAGAATAAAAGATGGAGAGATCCAAGAATAAGGCCTGTTGAATGCAAATGCCAAATTATGGGCTACCTCCCACAGTTTTCCAAATAGTGCCTTGGAAAGGTACCAGTGCTTGGAATGATATTTTTAAAAAGTAATTTGTTCCATCACTCACTACAGAAGGTTTTCTAAATTACTCATTCCTCTTATGTGTTAATTTGTTATGTTACTTGCATAAATCATTTTTCCATTGCTTCCAGGAAATGGCATCACTAGGTTTGTCACCCAGTGAAGTAACTGATGGCCTCATCCCCATATTGATGTCCTTCCATACCCGACCATACAGAATCCTTAGTTGTGCTTTTTGTACTAATGTTATGGTAAATCGTAATTCCCATATATCATTAAATGCAATAGCAATAGTTGTAACATAAACAACTAACAAAACTAAAATTATTCCTTTAAATTACAATATCATTTGCACAGCCGAAATGTATTTAAATGTGCATAGTTTCATGTGGTTAAAGAGAAAATTTGGTAAGATGTGACATTTTTAAAGAAAAAATAAAACAATATTTTTCTTATTTTTTTTTTAAAATTAAAATTGATTTTCAAACCTGGGGCCTCTCTTCCTGCTGAGCCTCACCCCACTCATCCCATCTCTTCAGGGTTTTAAAGGGATGAAGGTGAATGTCACAGCCTGTTTCTTCCCAAAACCCCCCCAGATGTTTGGGGAGCAGTGGTGTCACCCATCCTTAGGGTGTCACCTGGTGCAGCCCATATCCCCCAGACCTCCGAGTGATGCCCTTGCTTCAAGGTACCTTTTTGAAGGAAAAAACAAACATTCTTAGGCTTAATATGAGAATGGCATAAAACTTCAAATGGCCTCTAAAATGACAAAAAGGACTCTAAAAATGATCTTAAAAGTAACTTCTGAAAATAGCAAGAAATTGCTACTCATTACACCGTAATTTTGCTCTTACTTGTTTCATTGCATTTCAAATACTATTTTGCACCTGCAAAAGGTAATCAGTTAGAGGCAACTGTTACTTGTAAACTGTTATTTAAAAAAAAAAAACTTTGGGAAGATGTCACTAAGGTCAATTTGAACACTGGTAGGTAAAGGATTAAAACCAAGAGAAGGAATACAAGACCAAAAAAAAAAAAAAAAAAAAAAAAAGGAAAAGAAGAATGTGAGGGTAAATAATCATATATAATAAATTATATTTATTTTTTACTTGCCTCTCCCCATGGAGCAAAGTGTGTTGACCAGGGGATGGGCTAGCTATTATTTTATTAGTTTCTCTGTGTTGTTTCAAGTATTTTCAAATGTCTTGAGTGGTGAATTCTCAAAGAAATTACTATTTATAGTTTTGCCAATCAATTGATTTTATTGGCTTTTATCTTCCTTTTTACTACTACTATTAAATACTTTTGATTATTTCCATTTCATTTGATTTATTGTTAGTAAAAGGATTTTGTTTTTAAAGACTGTACTTAAGATATCTCAAAAGATTTTAGAATAGATAAAAGGGCTTTACATTTGAACAATAAACTGTATAATTAAAGGGGTAGGTGTTCCTTTAACATTTATTTACACATTACTTTCTCTCTCAGTACGGCTGCTGATCAGTGAAATGGATTCAATTCTAGTAACAACTTAAGAAGCAGAAGTATCTTTCCATAGAAAGACATTTTTAGTCTTCAACAGACCTATATTAGCAGTGTCCCCAGAATTTAAGCTACACAATTTGGGTACAAATCCATATATATTAACTTTATATCCCACTTTCCGCCTGAAAACTGGGATTGAAGGTGGCTAAAGCTGGACTCACATGCAAAACTCTTTCCACAATCATATTTATACTCAATGCAAATTTCTGTTTCTAAAAGTTATGTATTACTGAATTCAACTAGGTTATGTATAACTATGTAGCATTACACAGGTGTTCACCTGCTTGCATATGGGGCTAAAATAAGGAGAGGAACATGGTCACACATGTCAGCCCCATCCTCAATGTCTCAAAACCCTTGGCACTTCCTCAGACCTTTCTATACTGAATGTTAACATATATAGGACATTGCAACTACATTCAACACATTTTGAATAAAAGAGCTAAAATAGTTTATTAATGTGACTCATTTAGCATATGCTTTGTTCTAGTTCTTGGTAAAGTTATATGTTTATTGTTCCTTAATGTATAAGGTGCTTGTTTTCCTCCAGGAAGTAGTTTCATATAAATTCATATAAATATGTAAAATAAACTGTCCCCAATGTGGCAGGGACATCCCAAATTAATGCTCTGTTGTCCCACTTTTCCAGCTGCTTTGAAAAAGTCCCAGTTTCTCTCTCTTCCTCTCACTGTCCCTCTTTGACTTTGGCTTACTTCAGTTGCTGCAAATCGAGTTCAAAGTGAAAAAAGGACTTCACATTTGGTTAACCCAGTAGGAAACAGAAGAGAGGAGGAAGAAATCTAACTGATCCCAGTAGGCTCAAGTAAAAGCAAACTTATACTATAGCCTCTTCTTGCTTGTATATAAATAACATTTACCTTCTTGACCATATTCTGATGTTTCTTGGCCACACATGTTCCAGTTTTCACCTGGGAAATGTTGGAGGATATTTCTTGGTTGTATGTGAGTTTGGCTTACCATACCTGTTACTGTGAAGAAACTTTTCATTTACCACAAGAATTATGAATTTGGGAATTTTCTATGTATTGTATTTATTTGTGAGTGTATATATGTGTGTGTATATATGGGAAATAATAAAAAGTATTTATCAGAAATAATAAATGTCCATATCTTCACACTCAACTTGACAGAGGCCTGTTAGTTTTGTAGGCCATGAGAATCACTGAACCTCTTCACCTACATGCTTGCTTGATCCTCTCCACTGATATCTTTAAACTGATCTCACAGCTCAAGAGTATGGCAAATAAACCTTCATTGCAAGAAAAACTTAGTTCAAAATTATTGCATCAGATACATTAGAGACATTTTAATAGTGACCTTTAACTCTTGCTGACGTATGTTTCCACCAACTGTGTTTCCGCACTTGCCAAATGAGCATTTGTATTGTATTACGTATAAACTAGTTAAAAGTATATACCTTTTGGAAGAACTGAACTATCATCTTCATTCTTTCATTCCCTAAAATCAATAAAGCTTGAAAAGATAAATGCATGTTGGTTTGGTCTGTCATAACTTTTGCAAATAATTCAAAATTCAGTTAAAAGTTATTTGATTCATGTTAATTTTTGTGACTAACATTGGAAAAGTTTGGGTTCATTGCACACATAATTCTCTCGCATGTGAGCTAATGAATGTGTGTAGGGACACACAGGACTTTAACACACCTGTTACGATTGGTCCTGATATCAAGGCCCCTTTGGGTCTCTATCAGAGCCCTAGGCTGGAAAGAGCCTTCATCTCCATGAGCTCAAGGCTGAGCCTCACGTAGGCACTCCAAACAGAGTTGAATCTGCATTTACAACCATTTGCAGATCAAAAAGGCCAGGCTTAGAAGCTGCAAAAAAGGACATTCACACCTAAAGATTTATGAGGGCCATCCAGGATGAGTCCACCTGAAGGAGATAACATCAGCATCTTATCTCTCCTCTTTTGGAAATTGTCTACTTCAAAGCATCCTTTGATATACAAAAGCAACTCTTTGCCTCAGCCTTATCTTAAGGGTTTAAATGCTCCCCAAAATCTTGGGAAAGTTGGAGCTCTGGGTAGATTCCATGATGATATTGTCCCATTGTGGTCTCTGACTAGAGTTCTCAGCTCTATTCTTTATCCTTTCCCTGACATAATGGATCCCTCTTCATTCATCTTGGAGCAGCCTCCTTTCAGGTAACTATCACCCTTAGAAAGCCTTCTGCTTCCTATCCAAGTTACTCCTGAGTTCTTGTGTGTGTGTATGTATGTTAGGGTGTTTTTGTATGTTTGATCTTCTATGTCTGTGTGTTCTTGCTTATTAATTTTTCTCTTTTAATAAAAGTACAATTCTTTTGGACAAATGCTGTCTCTGCAGGAACTGTTCCCTCTAGCCCCCTGCATACAATGGGTTGGATCCTATTTACTATTTTTGAGCGAATTATAAATTCCCCAAGGTCAAGTTCTTATTACAATTGTGGTCCCCAAGGTCAAGTTCTTACTACACACCAGGTTCATAAGGAGCCTCAATTGCATAAGACTAGGAGATGCAAACATACCGGATTGTGGACAGTCATTATTGCATGGGGTCTTCCAATCATCATGATGCTGCTCCTGTTCCAGCCTCTGCCTTCTTCACACCAACCCTGTCTCCCTGCCCTAGCCCTTTCGCAACATACCTTTTGGTCTGTATTTCTTTTTATTGTTAGTGCAGTTGTGTGCACATGGCAATCCATTAAATAATAATAATAATAATAATAATAATAATAATATAAAAAAGAAAACCTCCTTTCAAGTAGCAACAAGGAGAGGGTGATAGTAGTAGAATCATACTCATTCACACCATGTGGCTGCCTGTATATCGGAACTGTAGCAGGAGGAACTTATCGCACATGAATAAAAGCAGAAAAACAGTAAGATTGAGAGGCATTGATAGATTTTGCCCAGGGGTAGGCAACCTTTTTGAGCTCGGGGCCGGGTTGCTGTCCCTCAGACAATTGGCGGGCCGAAGCAAAATAATAAAATAATAAAAATAATAAAAATAAAATAAAATAAAATTTAAAAATATGCATGCACACTCTCTCAGCCCCAGAAAAGCCATGATGGCAAACCCCCTGTGGAGATTTTGCCAAGAAAACCCCAAGAACAAGTAATAACAACAATAATCAATATCATCATGGCGGGGGGGCAGGACCAGCCTGGGGCCAGTTCAAAGGCCTCATGGGGCCGCATCCGGCCCCCGGGCCGCAGGTTGCCTACCCCTGATTTTACCTATCAGTGGAGTTTATCCCAGGGGATGAATCCCATGCAGAAACTAGATTTAAAGTAAAAACAACCTGCTTTTTCACATGACGTTTGGGGTTAACCCAAACAAAGTGGACAAAACCCGCAATTGTGGGTTGTTTTTCAGATGGTGTTTGCATAAAAGAGAAATAACGTGAAAATAACCTGAATGGAAAGCCAACAAAACCCACTCTTTTTTTACTTTTGGGAACTTCTGAAAGTAAAAAGGAGTGATTTTTGGGAATTTTCCATTCAGGTTAATGTTGCGTTATTTCCCCTTTATACAAATACATCTGAAAAACAACCCGCTTTTGTGGGGTTTTTTTCAGATTTTAAAATCCCGTTTCTGCATGGGATTTAAGCAATTTGCCTCCATGTGATAAGGTCCAGTGAGAAGGAATGCTCTATCAATGGAAAGGAACACTGGGAACAGCTGAGCTTTCAGGGCTTCCTCCCGTCTTCTCTTTGTCCTTCTTTCACTTTCCTTGGAGAGACTCTGTTTCAAGTCTCTGGCTTATTTTTCCCCCCATTCTTCTTTTAGGTTTTTCCTGTGAATCCTGGAATTGCTGCTACTTTTCAAGGTTCATTTTCTTACAGCATGTCAATGGCTACTAGCCAAAGGTTTTAAATGTATTTCTCTAAGATCTTTCTTTATTGATGCTCCCTTGCTTGGATTGGCAGTGTTTTTCTCTCTCTGCTAGACTGGTAATTATTCCTCCATTAACCCTTTCATTGTCCTCTATTTAAATTTCCAAACCTCCATTTTTGTAGTCATGGATGTGAGTCTATAAGTCTGTTCTGGTGTACGTGCTTACCATCTTATATATTAGTTATATTAAATTGGAGTTATCTTGTAGTTTTCCTGGAATACATTGGCTTAAAGATCTCCAGCGTTGCCCAGCCTCTTGCAAGCTTCTTTTAGCTAAGCAAATTCCCCCAACATTTAAAAAAGAAGCGGACACATTCGGTCCCATTCCCCTCATCCCACCTTTTTAGGAAACTGGCAAAACATAAAGATGCTGATCCAACTTCATAGCCATTATGGAGCTGCCATGGTAGCTTTCTATGGCAACAGAGATGGTTTTCTCTTGTGCCACAGTTCCAAAAAGTGCCTTTTATTGGCACAATCAAGAGTTATACCAGCATAAGGCACAAGGATATTTCTGGCTTTACAATTCAAAATTTATCTGAATTTCCTATCTACAGCTAAATAGATATGTGGATAAATCTTTAATCCAAGTAGTTTTCTTTTTGTCAATTGTTAAAAGCCTCAGTAGAAAGTTATAGATTTCTGTATATTTTGGGGACTATTCCTGACATCTGCTTCTAGGTTCCTTCTCCCTTTTTCTCCAGATCTGTAATAGACTAAGAGGGATATCTCATTCAAAACTTTATAAATATGTTTGTCTTTGTCTGCTAACATCTGCTACAATGTTTCCAAGCAGGAAGTGCACAAAAATATTCAGCAAAAATATCAATGTCTTGTTTATTATTTTGCCTGTGGAGCATTTTGTTATGGCTAAGACTTTGTTTTTAGATGGTGTCAAATAGTACAGGACATTGGACCTTATCCCACGGGGCCAAAAGCAGCAAGAATCTACAAGGAATCGGGCGCTATAGCGCTATATTTTTCTGTGTGTTTACACGATGTCGCTCAGAACCCAGCGAGAAACCACTTGGAATGTAGCATCATTCGCATTCTTTTGAATGTCGGTTTCAGCGGGCATTGCAATAGCGCGAGCTGATCCATAGAGCAATTATAGCGCTAACGCCGTATGTTTGATCAGCATTTCCCTCTCGTGGAGGATTTCCACTTCATAATCCATGGTTCCTAGCGTTATTTCCCATGGGTCTGACGTGTGCTTCCTGTTTGCATCGGGCCACAAACACAGCGGGTAATCTTGCCATTAAGGGGAACTAAAGAGCTTTGTTGTTCTTGCAGGAGACTTAATGCCCCCTATGTTATAAGAGCCCCCCAGAAATCTTGAAGAACTTGGAAGATTCTTATTCTCAAACGTAACATCAAAGGGGGGAAATTGATCAGCATTCTGGTGACCCTTGTATGATAATCACAGTTTCTCATAATATTTCCTCATGGTATTTATCATAAAAATGTTTACAAGTTTTTGCATATGAACTGGATTCAAAAGGATGGTTAATTGATGACCTACCATTTTCAATGTTTGCACTCAGCATAGATACCTACACAGAGGTCATAACAGCTGGGGTGAAGTACATATGTTTGAACCACTGGAACAATCTTCAGATGTGGCTCCTATAGTAGAACCTCACCTGAGATGCTGAAAGCTGATCAAGCTTTATTCAAAGCCAGCCAGCCTGCACCAGCTAGAGCAGTGGTCCCCAACCCCCGGTCCGCGGCCTGGTACCGGTCTGCAGAACAAATGGTACCGGGCCACCCTGCTACTGCGTCTTTCATGCAGCGGCGGCAGTGGGTCCTGTGACTTTTGCGAGTCCTGTGGGTCCCGTTAATAAAATCCCTATTGCCATTTCCCACTTCTTATCTTTGTGAAGCACGGTTTTCTGCAGTGACTGCAACCAAAACAAAACAAAGGAATAAAGCAAGACACTTTGGGTGTCATTGTCTCCTATTATCCCCAGATGGAACCATCTCATTGCAGAGAAACAAGCTCAGGGTTCTCATTGATTTAGCGTTCTAGTCACTAGAATCCAGAGAGTTAAAATGTTAAATTAAGTTAATTTTGTTGTAACTGTATTTTATTTTGATGCCATGTTTAAATACAATTAAATTAAAATTGTTTATATTTCAGATTGTTTTGATTTAATAATCAATGCAACACCGCAAACCCCCCCACCCAGTGGGCCATGGAAAAATTATCAAACGTTGACCGGTCCACAGCAATAAAAAGGTTGGGGACCACTGAGCTAGAGCACCAGCAGACTAATTTTATAATCCTGAGTCAGGTACTGCCTTTGCAAAGCGCAAATTGTTACAGTGAGAAAACATATTCTTTATAGCCTCCTTGCAAGATAAATTAACATACAAATTAATACAGGTATTAGACAGTATTAATTTAATACTATTAAATTAATTAAAGGGCAAAAATCATATTTAGACCAAACCTTCAGATAGTCTGGCTTATAGTTTATAACAGTGGAGGACAACAGTGGCCCTATAAATGGTTTGCAACATCCCATTGTCAATAGCAAGGCATTATGAAACATGTGACCCCAAAAGATCTGATGGACCATAGATGCCTACCTCTGCTCCTTAAGGACTGAAGTAATCTGTTATCTAAAAGTTTGAATACAGGAGTACAGATGAAACTGAGGCTGTCATACTTTGGCCATATCATGAGAAGGTATGGCTCACTGGATGAGACAATAATGCTAGGGAAGGTAGAAGAAAGTAGAAGGACAGGAAGACTGTACACCAAATGGATAGACTCAATCAGGGCCCTGAATTTCCAGGACCTAAGCAGAGCAATGAAGGATAGGTGGTCTTGGAGATGACTCAATCACAGGATTACCATGAGTCAAGGATGACTTGGGAGCAGTTAACAACACAACATCTGGAGCTCTTTAGTACACTACTTTCCCAACTCAATATGTATGGTATTCTTCCATTTTATTTCAATGTGATATTCTTTTCTCATGGGAAATATTAATAGGAAAAACACTATTTTTTGGGGGGCGGGGCTGCATTAGAATAATTAAACTTTATGATTGTGAACAATGGCTAGAGTCTGACATTCTGAAACTGGGTAAGTATGTGGAAGCTTGGATTAATTGTTTAATGAAATGAAGCTCGTGTACTTCCTTGTTCCATTTCCCTTTGAAATTGATAATTCAAAAATCACATCCTGTTTCCTTTATAGGGAAGTGGACAAGAAGATGAACAGAGTATGGTGAGTTTGGTCTAAATATGGCACTTCCCTTGAAAGACCTCTCTTACAAAGTGTATATTTTTTCCTTTCCTGGTTGGCGAAGTAGTTACCACCAATGAGACAAGGAACAAGTCATGAATTCCAATGACCTTATGCTCTCTTTCTACTGCTAAAAGGGGAAGCACTGCCATCCCTGCTCAGGAAAAACTTCAGCTTCATTGTGTGTACAACAACACTGTACATGTTTGACAGTCACATTCCTAAACTGTGCCTCCTTGTGTTTTGGGACATACCATAGAACAATTATGCCAAAGACGGTTGTGACTAACATTCTCCAATCCTTATGAAAGCTGCTGTCACACTGCAAAATTAATGCAGGTTGACACTGTTTTAACTATCATGGCTCCATCCTATGGAATCCTGGGATTTGAATTTTATTGTGGCACCAGAACTTTCTGACAAAGAAGGCTAAATATTGCACAAATCTACAAAACCCAGGATTTCATAGCACTGAGCCATGGCAGTTAAAGCGATGTTGAATTGCATTTAATTCTGTAGTGTAGATACCATTGAAGACCATTATAAGTTTTCTGTAATAGGAGTTCTAGATGGATGTTTTAAAAATGTATTTCATTAACTTCACTCAATAGAGATTGTGATGAAACTGAACAGATCCTGAGAGACCTTTTCTTTAGTGAAGGCTGAGAAAGGGTTTATTCCAAGCCAGCCAGCTTGTCACCTGGTAATAACTTCTTCCACTGACTAATCTGCAATATTTTTACTCCCTTAAAACCTCAGCTACTAGTTGCTTTAAAGATTCAGTTGGAAGCTTCAGCTGTGATCCTATATCAGTACTGCTTATAGTGTTCATCTGCAGACATCTGCCAGTCTATGAGTCATCCCTGGTATGTTTCTAGGAAAGAAAGCAAGTATGATAATAATAAGACATAAATATGGTACCAGTCCCTGGCATATTGGGGGTGAAATTGCTGGTCTGTTGCATTAAACAGTTTGAGAAGCAGCGTTCTACCTGATGTTCATGGAGTCTAATTTTCAATATATGTTCTTAAATATTTATTATTTACTAAAATATTTATATCTTGCCCTTTATCTGAAATTCTCAGCACAGCTTAGAATAAAATCAGCTAAAACAATAAATAATTACAAATGGTCAAATGATTTAAAATATATTAAATAGTGTTTCAGAATAAAAACCAACAATTTATAACCAGTTGAAACAATTTTGAATATTGTAACTATAAAATATGTGCAGCCTGGATAAAATCAGTTTTTCATCTCATTTTTTTAAAAATCAGATCCCCCCCCCCCCCCCCCCCCCCCCCCCCCCGTTCTTGACTTCTTAATGCATCCATGTGCTCTCATGGCCACTTAGTGGCTGGCAAGGGGAGAGGTGACATCTAGCAGTGTCCAGCTGCAATTTCATAGACAGGAGCAAGGAGCAGCCTTTGTTTTCTTGGATCTTCATTGTATTTGCTGGAGATCTGGAGAAGCAATGCCTTCTCTTTTCTCTCCCAGCTGCTGGACAGTAGTTGAATGCTGCCTGGATTCCCTCTTGCCTTTCAGGGGACAAGCATTGTACAGGGAAGAGGCATTGCACTGAATGTTATCCCAGGTAATGCAAGTGTATGTCATCAACAGGATTCTAGCCTGCCTCCCCCTTCAGTTTTACTTTTAGCAGTTTGGAGATTTTGATTTTTATCTGGGTTTCCCCACATGGAGATGAGATATTTAATATTCTCTCCTAGGTCCTGATAGATCATGCCCTTTCCTATCCTACCACACACTGATACATCTTAGAAAAAGGGATTGCTTAGTCCTTAATACAGAATATACCATTCCTGTGTAAGAGCACACATATCATCCATCTCATTGCCAGTGCAGATAAATAAAGATATGTAACATAGTGCTGAATAGATAGAATCAATCCTTTTCTCTCTTACAATGTGATTTCCATGAAAACTATCCCCACAGCAATTAGGTTTTTCAAGCTTAAGTGCCAAGCGTGTGTCATGCTAGTCAAAACTGGTGTTCTTGTGGCTGAAATTTCAAAGGTACCAGTATCAGTGCAAAATGTAAATGTAATAGGTACTTTGGCCTAAATGTAATTTACTTGTCTTCTGCACAGGGAAGTGAAGAAAGAGACAAGGAGAATGAGATAAGTTTGCTCAAGATATTTTTTCTCCTGCGTTTCATAGGAAGTCCAGCAAATGTTTATTCTTCTGGCATTGGGTGTGGTGATCAATCATTTGAAAGGGTTAGTTGAATAGCAACTACCGTAGCTAAGTATTGCAAGTAAGAGTCTCCTCTAAGGCCACAGTAATCCTTCATTAAGAAATATTTCCGCCAAATTGTTCCTATAACAATATTTTCCATATCTGAGAATGCTCCCCCTGTACTGTGTTTATATCTCTGGTCTTTGATCACATATAAGAGCTACAGCATAAACTATTTTCCCTTGGCTTTGTGTTGAATTTTTCTTCCCCATTTGTCTTAACTCTTCATTTGAGTCTGTGGAATTCTAACCATAATCTATTTTGTTCTGCGCTTCCATTATTAATTAATTAACTATATAGTGCACATGGTGCTTTATGTGAGCAGTTTACAATTGTTATTTTGATAGTTCCCTACCCTCAGCCTTACAATCTAAAAAGACAAGACAGACAAGGAAAGGGGATAGCAGTAGGGGAGGGGATGAAGGGTACGGTACATCTACACTGTAGAAATAATGCAATATGACACTGCTTTAAGTGCTGTAGTTCCATCCTATGAAATTTTACAAGGTCTTTAGCCTCCCCTGCCAAAGAGTGCTGGTGTCTCACAAAACTACACATTTCAGGATTCTGTAGAATGTGTCAAACTGCATTGTTTCTACAATATAGATCAGGGGTAGGCAATCTTTTTGAGCTGGGGGCCGGGTTGCTGTCCCTCAGACAATTGGAGGGCCAAAGCACCCAAAATAAATAAATAAATAAATAAATAAATAAATAAATAAAGGTAAAAATATATTTTTAAAAAATATTAAAAAATATGCATGCACACTCTCTCAGCCCCAGAAAAGCCATGGCAAAACCCCTGTGGAGATTTTGCCAAGAAAACCCCAAGAACAAGTAACATCCGGCCCCCAGGCCTTAGGTTGCCTACCCCTGATATAGATGCATCCTTTGTTGAACAAATACTGTCTGCTCTTCTCTCCTTCTAAGGCCACAGTAGTGGCAGCTGGGATGGACGAAGGGTCTTTTTTTCCTCAGCTGCTCAGCCTAGGCAACATGGAGCTGTGCCTACCTGTTCTTCTCAATTTCTTCTCCAAGAAAAGTTTCAGGTAAGTTTCAAATTCTGAAAAGGTTTCAGGAAAAACATAATGACTTCAAAAAAAATGGTAGCAATTGATGAATGGCTTCAGTTCTGAGATCAAGTTAGTCAAGACAAAATTAAGTGTCTTCAAGGGAACTTTAACTATTAAGTTTGGCTCCAAGCCACAATGTTTCATGATTGCATTTAATTGTGTACATACAGTATTTTCAATGTAAAATTTTAACATAAGAAGTAAGATAGGATGCTGACTTACACTGAATCAGTGGGTTTATGTAGCTCAATATTATCTATATTTACTGGCAGATGCTCTTCAGGGTTTCAGAACATAAGCTTTATCAGTAATCTCTGGAAAATTAGGGTACTGAATTTAGGTACCTTCTATGTATTATGCATGCAGTCTACTATCTGTTTTAAAAAGTGATATTGATTTCTCTACAAAGAAGTGAAGTAATGTTGTTAGGGGGAGGACTTTCTATGAATTTGAAGAATTGTTAGAATCATTACCTGTATGAGTTTTAGCATTCTGAAGAGTTGTGAGGGTATGATGGGTTCCACCTTATCCTGCTCTAGTAGGATAAGGTTCCTCTTTTTGCATTGTGAGCTGCCAGTGGGTGGTAAAAAATTTAACTGAAAAAATTAATGTTGACAGCTGTCAACTGCAACTGCATGAGATAGATCCCCATGACAAGCAGGTCAGCACTCAGCACTCATAAAAGTGATAGTCTCTCATGTAAAAAAAAAGTGATGGAACTTGCTTGTATTTCTTTTCTCTTCCCAGGCTAGCTGTTTCCAATTGTGGACATGAGAATTCTGTGCAATTATTTGCCCAAAGCAGACTGATGAAGAGTTGGGGGCTCAGTATTTTCAACACATTTGGAAGAGCAAGGGCTAGATTTGAAAAAGTGTGAGAGAAAGTGTTGAGAGGCTGCTTTTCCAATATATGTTTACAGACATAATATGCTTATGTCTTAAATAGTGGGCAAGTTAATAGATACAAGCTATATTGCTTTCCTTTATTTAGAATCATAGAATCATAGAGTTGGAAGAGACCGCAAGGGCCATCCAGTCCAACCCCCTGCCATGCAGGAACTCCCAATCAAAGCATCCCCAACAGATGGACATCCAGCCTCTGCTTAAAGACCTCCAAGGAAGGAGACTCCACTACTCTCCAAAGGAGTGTGTTCCACTGTCGAACTGCCCTTACTGTCAGGAAGTTCCTCCTAATGTTGAGGTGGAATCTCTTTTCTTGCAGCTCGCATCCATTGTTTCGGGTCCTAGTCTCTGGAGCAGCAGAAAACAAGTTTGTTCCCTCCTCAATATGACATCCCTTCAAATATTTAAACACAGCTATCATATCACCTCTTAACCTTCTCTTCTCCAGGCTAAACATTCTACATTTCTCCAATGTAGAAATCTTTCAAATTGGAGGTAAGATCTCTCTGGCTCAAGATGGCTTACATATGATAGGTGTAATCAAAGTAGAGCTAGGATGAGTGGCACTTCTCATAAATAGAACTGACTTAAATATCAGCTTAATATCTTGGTAACAACTGAATGACAGCCTGCATCTTTCATAGGCTCATGACATTTCTTTCTTTTTCTAAAACATTGTTATCCAGATGATTAACAAGATCCATAGGTAATAAGATCCTCAGGTGATAAAGATAGCAAATGGATCTCATTTCTAGATTTGTATTAGAACACCTTATACCTTTCATAAAGCTCAATTTACCTGCTTAAACATAATGGGGAAAAATCATAGTTTGAGAATTCTTTTTTCACACAGACATCATATAAAGGTCTTCTTGAGAAGTTTTTATATTTCCTTAAAACAGGGTGTAAGAAGAACTTGAACCTGGGGAATTACTAAAGTCCAAGTCTCCAATGGGATCTTTTATCCTATGTTTATGGAGGTGGCTAGCGAATAGACTGATAGAGACAAAGCTTTCCAATGAACTTGTGATTTATTTGGGGATTCAAACATACAAAGGCACTCTAACATTCACTCATACACACAAGAACTCAGGAATAAAGCAGTTAGCTTGGAGAGGAAACAAAAGGCTTTCTAATGGTGATAATTATCTGAAGGAGGTTGCTCCAATGATGAATGAAGACAGATAGACTCAACCATTATGAAAGGGAAAGGACAACGGGAAGAGCCGGGACCCAAGTCAGAGTTCACAGTGGCGCAATGTCACCATGAAATCTAACCAGACCCTGTGTGCCTGAGATTTTGGGATCTTTTATAACCTTAAACCTAGCCTGAGGTGAAGAGTTGCTATTGTATATCAAAGGATTCCAGATTACTACTTTTGAAGCAGATAATTTCCAAGGAGAGGAGATGGGATGTTAATGTTATCTCATCTTCATTCAGACACATCCTGGCTGGCACTCATAAATATCCTAGGTGCAAATGTCCTATTTACAGTTCCCAAGCCTGGCCCTTTTGATATGCAAACTGTTTTAGGTGCAGACGTGATCTCTCAGGTGCCTACATGATTTGCTCACCTTGGATCCATGATGGTTGGGCTTCTCCAGTCTAGGGCTATGTCAGGAGACCCACAAAGGTTTTTTGTTTTTAAATATTAAATCAATTATTGTAACAATTAACACATGTAAGTGGGCATGTGTGAATGCTTGACAGGATAGGGGTATTAATTCAGTTTTACTGAATTTTTGTCTATAAATGTATTTAGTATCTCAGTTTGCACTTCCCAAAATAACTTTTCCAACTCAAATAGTACATCTTTTGTTGCTCTTTAGAGATCTATTTTGTTACTGGTAGGAAATTGTGCTCTTAAATGTTTATGGATAGTAATGCTATTCCTTTCCCATCTGTAGAAGCAGTGTTATGAAACTCTTGAATTTGGCTTCTGCCTGAGCATGTACATTCTCTGAAGTGTAGCCTGGACTCTGTCCATATCTGCCCAAAGTCATAATGCTTGATTCCACTGTTGTAAGAGAACTTGAAACATAAAAGTTACATATAAAAATTAAAAATACAAATACAGAGCCCATAAAAGAACATACACAAAACAGAAATACAAATCTCATAAAACAACATACTTAAAATGGAAATAGAGAGCCAATGAAAGAATGCACTTAAAATATCTCTCTCATAAAAGAACAACCTTAAAATAGTAATAAAATATATAAATATAGAAACAGAGTGTTGAGGTCAAATTAGGTCCAGCTCAGTCATTTTCTGACTCCCTCTATTGAATTGGAATGGTGTTTTTTGTTTTTTTTTTAAATAATACTTTCAGTAGGGGTCATTAAACTCACATTCTCACCTTCACTATAAATGTAGGGTTTTCATAAACCTTTAAAACAAAAAGCAAAAAAACAAAATAGCACCAAAATATGAGTTTTGGTAAACTTGTTTCTAAGATTAACTGTAAAAGCAATTTAATTTCTTCTTTTGTATATATATATATATTATGTTACTTTAAGGGATAATCTGTGTCATATTTCTAAAAATTGTTCAAAGCTTCTCCCTTACTCTAGCCTTGATCAGATGTATAGACTAAGGTCACACATGGGCCTCTTCTCTTGCATTGTTACTCTTACAGATGTCAGTTAATTTATGTGAATGGTAAATCATATGTCCATAAAATAACATACACAAAAATTCCCCCTTTTACAATGAAAGACAAGGTTTCATAAGTAACAATAAAGATAGGAAATACAAATAAAAAAGGAATGAGATAAGAATACTAGTCAAGAAAGAACTGTGAGAAGAATGGGGAGAGAGGTAAGAGTAACAGAAGGAGGGGTTTGGGTCATCTTTACAGCATTTATGGTTTTCCTTTTGGTATAAATAGGGCAGCAGAACTGAGTGAAGTCACAGTAGGTTCCTACTGTAAAGAGAAAATGAGGCTTTACTTACTTTCTGGTGTCCTTTTCTGTGTTCTTGTGGTCCTTGAGCTGTCCAGAGCAGTTCCATTAGAGGCTCAAGTATGAATTTTGCAAATAACTTATAGAAATATTATTATATGGTAGTAATGATCTTTTGATTCTCTTTCAAAGGAAGAACTGAGAGTAGAGCTTTTGACCACATGAGCTACATTTGAGCCTTGTTTGGTCACAAAAGAAAGTTAATTTTTTTTAAAAAGAGGAGGCACTAAGTATTCCCTTCACTTACGATCAGTAATTCATTGCTCTTATTCATTGTAAGGTAAAATGGAGGGATTGCTTATTGGTTTTTTATTCGATTGCTTATTGATTTTTATTTATTTTCATGAAAAATTCCATTAGGACTGATAAGAGAATGGCACAGGATTTAAAAAAAATCCTGCCAAAATGTGACTTAAATTTTATCTTAGAAAAAATAAGTACAAACAGCTACCACTAATTGTTAACACCAGTAATGTAAGTTCATTTCCACTCATTACACTGCATTTAAACTGCATCTATTTCATCCACATTGCAAAGATGTAAATTGGTGCAAGTAGCAACAAAGTAATTTGTTGCAGCTAACCTGCAT
This sequence comes from Phrynosoma platyrhinos, assembly GCA_020142125.1. Classification (NCBI taxonomy): domain Eukaryota; kingdom Metazoa; phylum Chordata; class Lepidosauria; order Squamata; family Phrynosomatidae; genus Phrynosoma; species Phrynosoma platyrhinos. Next base: position 34,298,628 of record CM034708.1, read on the forward strand.
CATTCCATATTTATGGAGGAGGAGAAGGATGACACTTGTTTAAAAGGCTTATCTTATGAGAGTATCTATATAATTTTCTTGTCATCTCTTCTTCTGCTTTTAAAAGACAACTATGCTAACAATCCTCTTTCCTAATTTCACTTAGGAACACCAGCAAATACAAAGAAGAAGGGTAAGTTTTGATCTAGAAATAGTTTTTCTTTTATATTTGTATATATGTACACATATCTTAATCTCATGTCTTTTCGTGATTACCAGTGTAAGAGCTTGCAAAGATACCAAAGTTGATGTAGACGTATTCCAATCTGGCCAGGGTAACTAACTGGTAAACTTGGAATTGGCCTGGGTGAACTATGAGTGCTGCAAAGAAGTTGGAATAATTGTGTGAGAAAGTATTTTGTTTATGAAATCTTGGCAGTTGAACAGTCCACTTCTGCAACAAAAAGCAGCAGGTTTAGAGCTGTGCAAATCAAAATAATAGTCTGTGGAAGAGTATCAATCCATGAGCCCTCCAGTGCCTGTTAACAGGGAGTTCTGTGCAAAGAAAGAAACAGTTGCAGCCAATGAGTACCTTATATGGGGGGGGGGGGGGGGGAAATATGAGAATCCAATAACCTGAGAAGCACTGGTTTAAAGGGTGCAGGGACAGGCTGTGTAGCATATACAATGCAATTGTCGCACAACTGAGAAGTTGTCATTTCAGCTCTCCATCCAGTATCTACCACTCACAGAGGCTGTGTCACTCTGTGTCATGGTAGGATCAGCCAGTGGTATAGTTTTGGGGAGAGGGAATGAGAGCATTGCCCCCTTCCAGTGATATCCTAAAGTTGGCATGTCTTCTTCATGTGTTTTTCTTGGAGAAGCGCTACTAACATAATGACAGTAATCTTTCATAAGATAAAATTAGAAGGTAGGAAACCTTGTAGAATGTCAAGTGCCAAGCCAATTACTTCTACCCCAAGCCACAATGTTCCCAGGATCCTCCATTTTAAAAATGCATTTTCCAATGTTCTTGTCCCAGTGGGAGAGGGGGGAAACACTTCAGGAGTTGTTTGGCTTGTTTGGCTTTGGTTTTGGTGCCATCTTGGATGGGAGCATTGTTTGAGAAGATGGCTCACATTGTGATAATCTGAAATATGAACATTTAAGCGAGAATGCTGTTGGCTTACTACTCTGGTGTAACTACACTGGTATATGCAGAGCTGACAAGAGGGAAAAGGCCTTGGGTGCACCAACCATGAAGGAAATAGGGCATTGGAGAAATAGGCTGCTCAGAGCTGGCAGATTTGGGCTAACATCCTGTATGGCTCAGTAAGCCTTACTAAGCTGCCATAGCAGTGGCAGTGGAGCAAGGAAGGCTTATTTACTTTCTCTTTGCAATCCCTCTCAACAGGAGAATGAACAAGAAGATGAAGAGAATAGGGTGAGTTTCAGTTTAAAGAATATATTTGTCTCTCAGTCTATGTGACCAGGAGGAGTTTAAGATAACTAAAGTGAACAGAACCTTTTCTACCACTTTTTACTGCCATGCCTATTGACCATAATGCACAGTTGATCCTAGTGCAAGAAGTATTTCTGTCCTTTTGTTCAGACACCAGTAATATAGTTGTTTAAGGGAAAGGCCATAGCTCAGTGGAAAGTGCAGCAGCTTCTTGGTTCAGTTCCTGAAAAATTGCTATAGGACTTGTTTAAAATCTCTGTGAAGACACACCCAACTAAAGGTGGTGGCAAATATGGGTGTGCAACACCAGTACCCTGGTGAGATCAAACTCTTTTACCCAAAAAGGCTCCAGTGCTGAATGTAAAGTCCAAAAAGGGGAAATTTATTTTGAAGAACAAAAGAAAAAGGTTTATCCTCCCCAGCTCTAACAGGCTTAAAATAAAAGGTACTTTACATTTTAGGTTTCAGCAATCTTCAGAGTTGTCATCTCTCTGGGTTTGATCTTGGATTGATCTCCTTCTCAATGAAGCTGGTGCAGAGTCTTTCAGCTTCTGGTGCTCTTGATTTCTTTGTTGTTGATGTTTAATAGAATTAACTGCTTCTGGTAACTAATCTGGCTAACTGGTAAATAAATTGGTTAAATGGTAAGTAAATTGGCTAAATGGTAAATAAATTGGCTAAATGTGGTAACTAAATTGGCTAACTGGTGTAAGAAATGCCCTTTCCCTCTGTCTGTGCCTGTTTGCCACCAAACAGATAAAGCTAAGCCTGCCTAAGAAAAACTAAAAATCCCAAGCTGAAGCAGAGCTTGCTGGGAAGAGGCAAACCAAAAACTAGAAAAATGCAGGGGATTCCTACAGCTCCTCCAACAAACTAATACAGTGGAACATTCCTATGCTCAAACATACTAAACTGAAATGAAGGAAAATACAGGGGAGAATTTAAACAGTCCAGGCTGGACATCACAATCTCTCTATGAATAATTCCAAGACAGATGAACCAAATGTCTGTCTCTAGGGTCTGTTTTCTTAATATTTTCTGAGTCTGACAAAACGGCACATAGAGACAGAGGATGAGGGTAGTAAAATAGTGCAGACTCTCTGAAATCTGTTCATTATATAATGAGAGAGACTGCCCTAGGAGTTGTTGTCTCTCTTTAATTCAAACTGTGGTGGTAGTTTCTGTTCAAACTCATGAGACAGCCAGGTCAGGGGCAGAATTATACTCTGGAAAGGTACTTTTTTAGACTGTACCGCCAATGGCACTGGCCATGCTGGAGTTATAATTTTTTAAAAAATTGTTTCCCCCCCCCCCCAAGTTTTGGTCAGTTGATAAAATATTCTACATGAGGCTCAAAAAGGCCAGTCTATACAAAGTTTGAGAAATAGTTTGTCATATAATAAAAGGAAATGCTTTTTTGACATAAAAAGGAAGGAAGGGGAAAGAAAAAAAATAAAAAGAAATGTGGCAGTATCTTGAAGACTAACTGATTTTTATTTTCATATGAACTCTCATGGATATAAAGCAACTTCTTCAGATGCAGTATGTCATCCAAAGAATTGGGTTTACATCCATAAAAGCTCTTGAGACAGTAAAAGTGCTGCCATATTTCTTTTCTTTTCTGTTCCTTTCTTTTCTTTTCTTCCTCTTTACTTCTTCATTTTTATACTGCAAGATACTAACACAGCTACTTCTTTGAGACTTGCATTTTTGCCTTTCAACTAGGCTGGAAAACCAAATCGAGGAAAAGGGGTAAGTTTTTAAGATCTGTGTTGTCCTTTCAACTTTGACTATAAAACAGATGTTCCACACAATTATTGGTAACTTAGCAGGTATATCAATATTATTCTTAGCAGGGTTGTTTTTCTTCTGGGAAATAGGGGAGAAAAGGTAAGGTTAGCACTTACTGATAGAAAATGAGGTGATCCTAGATTCAATTCCTGGCTTCTCTATGCAGAGTTGAGAGACTCCTGTTTCAAGACCTGGAAAGCATGGTAGACAGTACTGTGCTTGCTGGACCAATTACCCTTGCACAGCATCAAAAAAGTATGCAAGTTTGCATAAATTCGAGTTAAGCTAATATATGTCATTAAAAAGATAACAACCATTGTTTTGAATTCGTTTGTTTTCCAGTCTGTCATGTTAATTATCTGTGTATAAATCTTGTTTCCAGCTGTGCCATCCCATACCTGTTCACTCTAAAATAAATTTTCGAACAGCTCAAATGTAAGGCTAGTTTCTAACAATCATTTAAAATATTTTTGTCTGTATCCATTTAAGCCCCAGCTAGAATTAACCCAATGTATCACATAAACATTGGTGTAAGTTGCATTGATTCAATAGGTCTATCTATTTAACAGTATCAGTTGGGTTTTGGCCAAAGTATCTCAACTGACACTTAGAAATCTTGTATTTTGAATTTATCTTATAAATAATGGCAATGTAACCCATTAGAAATCAGGGCTATATTTTGATTGGCACTGCATAGTACAGTGCAGATAATAACACAATCTTTCCTTTCTTTTTTTAAACACAGCCAGCACAGTTTTTGAGCCACATGTATCCTATATTTGATTTTCCCCCTTTCTCTTGAAAAGAATAAAGCATGTCAGATTAATTCTGATTGTCTTCTTTCATGCAGGGTGGCAAAGGAAAAGGGGTAAGTTTATTTTTCTCAACAAATTCTTTTTCTGCCTTCATATGCCTCTGAAAAGACAACCAAAAATGGCATAAAGCAAAGCCCTATAAAACTTATATGGTTCTTTCTACATATAGTACAATGAAAGAGAGGAATCAACATTTTTACCTCTCAGTCTTGTAGTCTGCAAAGTGTGTCTTTAGTCAGAGGAAACAATATTGGCCTATAGACCAGTACCCTCAAATTATGCCAATTTCATACATCATTGTCAAGAAGCCAGTTGCATAAGTAGTTGCTCATGGGCAGAGATCATGATTTATGAACTACAAAAATAGGCAAGGGGTGCAAAATCACATGACCCAAAGACAGTATGCCCATATGGAGTCCAGTAGAAAAGCAAACAGTATTCCTCTGTGCTCATATTCAGCAGAAAATGTTTTTAGTATTGAGCCTGGTAGAAAACCAGAGAGCCAACCAGAGTGTATGGTTGGGGCAGGACAAAAACTCTGGAGACCAGGGTTTGAATTCTTGCTTTGCCATGGAAACCCACTGGCTGACCTTGGGTAAGTCACACACTCTCAGCCTCAGAGGAAGGGAAAAGCAAACTCCCTTCTGAATAAATCTTGCCAAGAAAACACTGTGATAAGTTCATCTTGGGGTTGCCATAAGTTGGAAACAACACAAAGGCACACAACAAGAAGAAAAACAGGCTAGTTACTCAGGGCACTTCTTCAGCATAAAGGTTGTGTGATTATTGCCAAATTTAGAAATCAAGAAGAAATATTACCTCACATAATTTACTCTACTGGGTCTTTTTAAAAAGTAAAATGAATGGGACACCTACCATCATATTTGAAAGAATATAGCCATGTCCCACAGCAGCAATGCTTATTTTCCTCCTTTAAATTAAACAGATACAGTGATTAACCTATTTCTCTTCCACTCATAAACCTGGTTTGTGATGTAACTGTCAAAGAAGAAAGGCTCTGTGAGTTTATATTGAGACAATTTTCACACTTCAGAAAGGAACTGACTTTCGTTAAGGAAATAACAATGGGGAAATACAAGAGGGACACTTACTGAAGACAATTTCATCTGGGAACCTTTGTTTAGTTATGTAATTGGAGGAGGTGCACAGAAAAAGTAAGTCCTGGACACCCTCTTGGCTTTCCGCCCTTCTTTTTTCTCATGGAGAAGTTTTAAAATAACCTATTTTCCCTCTACAGGCAATTGGACAAGAAGAGAATGGGGTGAGTTAAATTTTTAAAATAATAATTTCCATTTCAGTCCACTGTGCATTTATTTTCTAGATGGAGAGAATATAAAAAAGAAAGGAGGGGGAATGCAATTTGTGACATTGCCCACAAAGCTTTTAAAAATGATGGTCTGTTAAGCAGGTTTATGGTTCTTAAGCATAGGAAGTGTGCCAAGAAACCAATATCTAGAGATCAATGATCAAGCATTTCAAAGGTACTTTGAAACCACTTAAAACACTTTCAGTGATATGTATATTTCTTCTATTTACCAGGTTGGAAATCCAAATCTTGGTAAAGGGGTGAGTTTTAATATTGATTTGTATTTTGTTCCCCAACACCAAAGTCTCACAATTAGGGGAAAGAAGATATGCAGCAGTGCTTTAGAACAGGATTAAGAATCCATTCACCTCTCTCTGCCACTGTATGGGTGTTTCTTTCAGGACTTCATGTGCCTGGACCTTAGTGTGGCAATTATGTTATGTTACTTGAAACTTGTTACTTCTCAGCTTTGTATAGGATCCCTTTCATACTAATGTTATAGGCACAACCCTAAAGGAGAGGTGGTAAGTAAACACAAGAGTATCAGAGGCTATGGCCAATGTGCATCATCCTTTCTATGTGGCAGTTGTGCGCAAACCCCAGAGGTAGGCAATCTGTGTTTCTGCATTTCCTCACTTAACCTTTAGACATCAGCTTTATATTTAGAGCTTATTTTTCAGTCATGAGAATGAGATGAGCTGAAGACTGAGGCCAAGCTTTTATCAAGTAGTTTTGACAGACTGTCCTTTGGGCCTCTGAAAAACCATGCCAGTGACTTTCAGCAGCTGCCATATTATGTGACTTAAAAATAAAGATCAGAGTTAAGTTTAACCTAAGGAAGCAAGGATGATCAGTGTTTTGTTTTTCTTTTCTTTTTTTCCCCAGAGCGGAAAAGGAAAAGGGGTAAGTTTCTCATCCATACATTAATTCCTCTCCATACCTGGCTTTTCACAATAAGGGGCAAAGACGTTGTGAGATCATTTGCACAAGTAGCAAAGAGAAAATAGTGAAGGCTAGTCAAGATCAGAGGAGGTCCAAAAAGTTAATGCCTCTCTTTCTCCACCTTCAGGTCCCAGTCTGGAATGGCTACCTCCCCCCCCCCCCCCCCCCCCCCCCCCCCCCCCCCCCGGTTCGCTATTTAATTGTTTAAAAATCATTGACATCTAAATTGAAAAGAAATCACAGGAATTTCTTTGCCTCTCTTTATTGCCTCATTCTTTTTTATCTCCCTTCTTATTTTTCTTCTATTTGGTCAGTGTATATGTACAACTACAGATAGATTGATTCATCAAGGAAGCCACAACCCTAAGTTTTTAAGGCCTGAGGAGGGCTATTAATGAACATCTCTCATTTATAGCATCACCATATGTCAAAGTCAACTTTGACTATGTCTTCAACCTTTGTTTCTAGGATTCTCACTTAAACTTCTAGGATTCTTAAACACAGTCCTTCTTGGGGTGCTTTTTTGTAATGCTAAGTAATACCAGTCAGAGCTGAAGATCCTATGTTTGTGATTCATCTTACACAGAGGTATTTTTCTTTCTAAGGAATTGGCATTGTTCTCCATCAAGATGCCAATTTTTACCATAAAAATTACAGAGTCCTGTGGAAACTTAAACACTGAGATCTTTTTATAACACAATCTTTTGTGGACTGTGTTTACTTTGGCCTGGAAAGTAAAGGATAAATACAATGCAAAAGACTAATCTCTATTTTCTCTGTTGTTCTAGGGTGGAAAAGGAAAAGGAGTAAGTATTATTTCCTCAGATTTTTGTTTTCTGACATAGCCATGTCTTCGGTTGACCTCCTACATTGGGATTGTATAGCATAAATATTTGTATGTGGAGTTATGCATTGAGTGTGCTCCACAACCTTTGTGTTGAATGGTCACATTGCACAACTGAATGCATCCCTGAATATCCAAACAGATGAACATCTCATGTGCATCTACATGCATATATGAATCATATCTACAGTAGTATAGCACTCTATTTCTACAATCTTGAACTGAATGCAGACATACAAAAATGTTCAACTGCTTCTGTTGGGGGGTCTTATGCACATGTAAAACATCCAAAGGATTCTGTCCTCTTTTTAAAAATGTTCTTTTTTTTCTATGTTTCATTTTATTTCTTTTTGTTTTTGTTTTTCTGTCTGCCAGAATACAGATATGCATTTGCAAAGAAACCAAATTGTGTTTGCATGCATGTGTATGTGTTCATACTATCTATCTCCCTATACATACATGAGCACATACTCAGAGCAGTGCCATCTTTTCTTTCTACTGCACTTTTGGTAATGATGAGACATTGTCACAAAACATCATTCACAAAGGCATTAGCAGCTGGATTTCCCAAATGTGCAGCCACTGTTCTGCCAGCCATTCTGCCACTAAGTTGTAGCCTTGTATTACTTTTTTTAAAAGGAAGTTTCTTAATGCTTCTGTTTTTTTAAAAAGGAAGAAACCAGTTCTTAGATCACTCCCTTTAAAAAGCTACGCCTAAATCCAATTGCTTCTCCCAACTGGAGATGACCTGTTAAATCAACTGCTAATACAACACTTATGTAAATCCAACGAATTCAGGGAATCTGCTTTGGCAATTGGAGCTGTTATTGGCTGTATCTGCACTGCAGAAATAATGCAGCTTGACAACACTTTAATTGTCATGGCTCAATGCTGTGGAATTCTGGGATTTATAGTTTGTTATGGTACCATTTCTGAACAAATATCTGGAAAAAGGCAGGGGAGAGGTGAATGAAGGGTTGTACTGCTCTAACCTAAACTGCAAACGGGAAAAATCGTTTATTTGCAACTATATCATAGTGAATAACTTTCCATCTAGCTTAAAGTTGGTCTGAGAGTGACTTGAGGGTCAGATAAGAACATGAAGCTATTGGATGAATGGATTCCTAAGCCCTTAATATGCTTGTTCTGCTTCGAACTGGACAAATGTTAAAGCAATCTACCTTAATTCCACAGGGAACTGCAGAAGAAGAGAATGAGGTGAGTTTCAATCTTACTTTCTCCTTCAGTCCACAGTCCCAAGGGCCATCCAGTCCAACCCTCCTTCTGTTATGCAGGAACTCTCAATCAAAGCATCCCAGACAGATGGCTATCCAGCCTCTGTTTAAAAACCTCCAAAGAAGGAGACTCCATAACTCTCCAAGGGAGTGTGTTCTACTGTCAAACAGCGCTTACTGTCAAGTTCCTCCTAATGTTGAGGTGGAATCTCTTTTCCCGTAGCTTGCGTCCATTGTTCCGGGTCCTATTCTCTGGAGCAGCAGAAAACAAGCTTGATCCCTCTTCAATATGACATCCTTTCAAATATTTAAACAGGGCTATCATATCACCTCTTAACTGTCTCTTCTCCAGGCTAAACATACCCAGTTCCCTAAGTCATTCCTCATAGGGCATGATTTCCAGACCCTTCACCATTTTAGTCACCCTCCTTTCTACACACTCCAGTTTTTCAACATCCTTTTTGAATTGTTGTGCCCAGAACTGGACACAGTATTCCAGGTGGTGCCTGACAAGAGCAGAATATAGTGGCACTATTACTTCCCTTGATCTAGATACTATACTTCTATTGATGCAGCATAAAATCACATTGGCCTTTTTAGCTGCCGCAACACCTATTCACTTATGTCCAATTTGTGGTCTACTAGGACTCCTGGATCCCTTTCATATGTAGTTGCATTAAGCCAGGTGTCCCCTATCCTATATCTATGCATTTCATTTTTTTTTTTGCCCTAAGTGCAATATAGTGTTTACTTTTGCTTGTTCTAGTAGCTAAATGTTTGAAAAGGCTATGGAAAGCTCTTGAAGCAATCTCATTGTTATGTTATTTCTCTCTACTAGGGTGAAAAGCCACACCGTGGAAAGGGGGTGAGTCTTTATATCCCTGGATAATTCTTGGCCCATCTCACAGATTTCACACAGAGCTGATGAGTTTTTTCTGTGGCTCTTTTGCTTGCTAACTTTGTGACTTTCTTTTCCATTCCCCCTTTTCTTGGATCACACTGAGACAAGCTTAAATGTAGTTTGCACATTCTTTCAGTACTGTCCTTTGGCCTACAGTCGTTTCTAGGTGCCAATCAGCCAGAGCTGGAAAAACTGGCTTTTTGGAAAGAAGATCCCAGTAGCACCATTTATACTGCCTAGAGCAGTCTGAGGACCTTATCACACCCTGGCCACGAAGCGAAAAGTAACCAAAAT
>CM034708.1:34313010-34342474 GCA_020142125.1 Phrynosoma platyrhinos
TGACTTGTTTAATAAAAGATAAAGGTATAGAGGTTTTTAAAAAAGATTTTTTAGGAGACCATTGATTGAATATGGAAAAGAAGGAATGGGGATCATTTGTCATAGTAAACTTATAACAAAATGAAAGCAGCTTCTCGAATCTCTCAAATAGTGGCTAGAATATAGTAAGAAATAGGAGATAATAGATATATTATTGTGAATAGGGTTATGTGGGAAAAATATGATGAAAAGGAGTAAAGTAATATAATAAGTGAAGTGGTATATTAAAATAGGAAATAACAAGACATGAAGGATAAGGAAGTTTCATTTTATTAAGTGTTTGTATTATGTTCCATATTGTATTGTTTGTATGCGTTCTGTACCTTTTTTTAAATAATAAAGGGGGGAAAAAGAAACCCTCTCAGCTGTCTAGGGGAAAAAGTAATAATTCTGTGATTAATATTTTTTTCCATTATACTAGGGTGGAAAACCTACTAGAGGAAAAGGGGTGAGTTGGTTTTCTTGTTTGTTTGTTTTTGTTTTGTTTCTGGACCTCCATCTCTTTCAGCCAAAAGAGATTTTAAAAAGTTCTTAGAGTGGTTGCAGAGATCTCTTCTTTTGCCTTCTTAAAAATTCTTGCTTTATCTTTCAGGGCCCCTTTGCCTTGGGCTACACTGGGGTAAGTGTCTGTGTGCAGCCTTTAGTTTCATGTTTTACTTGAATGTGAGACAGTATTGACACTAGGATTGTGTAGGTCACAAGCACACCACTATCTGTGTGCTCTCCTAAATTAGAACAGATGGGATATGGGCCTTGGGAATTATCATACCCTGCATCTGATCTTTTTGATCAAAGTGGAAAAGTTAGAATGAGGGCCTCATTCCCAGTATGATTTAAAGTGAATTGCAGATCAGGTTATATGACTGTTGTTCCCACTTGAAACTGGTTCCGATCCTATTGAGCTTGGTTACAATCGTGATGAAGTGAGACAAACACACACACACAAAAAAAAAAAACAACACTGTTACCTGACACCAGTTCTTTGATGGTTCTTTTGAAAAGTATCAATTCTGAAGCATGTTCAACAAGTGGGAACGATGGATCTGAATCGGATCATACTGGAGGGAAGGGACTAATGACGGAGGGGTGTTTACCATCCTGACTCAGTTTTTGGGAAATCATTCCAGCGCTGCCTTTGTGCTTGTGTGACCTATGTACAAACACAAACATACACACACACACACACATATATATATTCTCTGAATTACCAAATATATGATCCATTGTTTTTGCAACTTAGCAGCATGCTAGGCGATCTGGCTGACGGTAGCTCAGCAAGACAAGTAGTTGTAATACCAATGGATCAAATCTTCTATGAATTTTTTTTAAAAAATTAATTCCCAAGCCGGGCTGTTCAAAGGGGAGATGGTTTGCTTTTGAGCAGCCAAAGTCACCCCGCTCTGGCCCTGTCCTCACTGTGTTGCCGCTTGCATCACCGATGATGCATAGATGATTGACATGTATTTTGAAGCATGCAAACTAGTGGGAATGACAATCATGCCAAAAAAGAAGCAATTACAAGGGAATAATGAAAAGATCCACTTTCATAGTGGGAACAATGGATCTTTTGGCATTGATTCACCAGCAAAGGCGAATCACCAACCAGTTTTAATGTAAGTGGGAACAAGGCTGAAAAATACTTTCCCAGTCTAGTCCTGCCTTTATATACCTTCCAGGTGTATCAGTAGTTTGCTCACAATTAACTGGGGTGGGGGAAGTGGAAGATGCCAAATTTTGCCCTTCCCATTTGGCTCAGGCAAAAGGAAACCACTGGAGCTTCTTCTGGGTTATGTGTTCTTTTATTTTAATAACCTTTGCTGTCTTGGCCACACTCTGATGTAAATTGGCCACACATGTTCCAGTTTTCTTCTGTGAAATGTTGGCGGGTATGCCTTTACATGTTAGCATTTATATTTGAAATGCCTCTTTCTAGAAGACCAATTATGTAGCCAGTCAGAAAACAAGGGTACAATTCAGTTTGTTTTCTATAGGCTCCTTCCCCATAACCCCTCCTGGTGTGCCATTGTCACTGTTGGTTGTTTTTTCTTAGAGCAGGATATCATATGGTTTATACCTTAATTGTGCCTCACATATGGTTTGCATTTTAAAAAGATCAGCAGTGTGCTGGAATAATTCTAATTTTTTCCCTTTCTTTCTAGGGTGGAAAAGGAAAAGGGGTATGTTTTTTTGCTATGTGCTTTCTATCCTTCCTTCCTACTGTCCCCCAAAGCCTCTTGATCTAAAATGGGTTGAGGCTGACTGCTAGAGAGTCTACAAGCAACTCTTTTATTTCCTTGACACAACACACCTCCAGTTGTCTCAATTTTTTTAGAGATAGTCCTGATTAATCCTCTATCATCCTCATTTTTTCAGCACCTTTCAAATGCCTTATTTTCTCTCTCCTCCTTCCAGGCTTACTTTACCTTGGCTTACTTTAATTGTTGCAAACTTGAGTTTAAAGTGCAAAAGTAATTTACAAACAATTCATTCAGCATGGGAAAAAAGAGAGAAGGGCAGAATCTTGCTCTTCCTACTAGGCCCAGGCAAAAACAGTCTGCTGCATCTTCTCCTAGCTTGTGTGTTCTTCCTTTTGTCATTTTGACCTTACCCTTATACTGCTTGGTCATAAATGTCCCAGTTTTCATCTGTGAAACATTGGAGGGTATGGCAGGATGAATGAATCTACAATGGATCAGGTACATCTCCAAGTAGAAATCTGACCCAATTCTTACAGTGCTTTTAATGCTATAAATTCTCTAGAAATTGTACAGTGGAAGTGCTGAGAATCCTGTTAGAAATTACATATATTATATCAAAGAAATCATAAAGACTGGTACGTAGAGAGTTCTTGTAGCACCTTTGAGTCTAACTGAAAGAAAGAAATTGGTAGCATGAGCTTTTAGTAGACTTCAGTCTACTTCCTCTGAGGAAGTAGACTGAAGTCTACAAAAGCTCATGCTGCCAATTTCTTTCTTTCAGTAGGGGGCCGTACAGACAGCCCCTAAAGGGGAGCTCTGTGCCGTCCCTGGGACCGCCAGATTGGGGCCACGGCAACCACACACCACGGCCCTGATCCGGATTTTTGCTGCTCCAAAAAGAGCTGGCAAATGCTGCTCCTTTTTGGAGCAGCAAAAAGCTGCCCTTAGTGCCACCACTGAGGCTCTTTTGTGCCCCTTTGTCTACATGCTGCACCAATGGAGTACTCTGATGTCATGTGGTGTGGCGGCAGCATTGAGGTGGAGTCAGGGCATCTGGTGTGTGGTCACCCCACCCCAACTCTACCCCCAGGGCGGCTCTTTTGGCCAGTCTGCACAGGCCCTTAGGGCCTAAGCAGACGGCTTATTGGGCCGTCTTCGGCGCAGGGAAGGGGAGGGACAGCCGCACGCTCGGCGCCACCTCCCCCTCCCAAGGTCGGAGCAGCCGACCCTCCACACGGCCGGTGCTCCGAGGAGGACCTCCCGACGCAGCGTCCGGACACGCTGCAGTGGAAAAGTCACCAAAAGTGCGCCGCAACCTTTTGCGGTGCACTTTTGGCGACATATGAAAGGAGCGCTATTTTAGCGCTCCTTTCCAGGGGTGACGACGGTGCGCCACAGGATCGAGGCATGGGGATGCCTCGGTCCCACAGCGCACCTTCCCAGGGCGGCCCATGGCCGCCCGTCTGCTTAGGCCCTTTGTCTAAAAGGTGCCCGTCTGCTTAGGCCCTTAGTCTCAAAGGTGCAACAAGCACTCTCTACATACTGATTCTACATGGCTATATCTTTGAATTCATACAGACTGGTGTACTTCACTTAACCCTTTTTTATCTAAAGGCAATAGCTAAATTGGTAACACACCTTGTGGTTGTGAAAGTTACTCTTTTGGACTATAGTTCTTAGAATCCCTCATCTGTCATGGAACTGTAGTCCAAAAAAGGAACTTGTTCAAGCCTCTTTAGCACATCAAAACATTGATCCTTCTAACTCAGTACTGACACATTGGCACATGGAATAACAGTTTGTGTTAATTTGGCAATAGACATCAATGCACAAATCTCTTTTCTTCTAGAAACCTCAGTGTGTGAATGCTGAAGTGGTAAGTATCTGTGGGCTTTTTCTTTTCAGGTATTTACTCCATTGTCCATCAGAACAAAAGTAATCTTTAGGCTGAAGAAGGTGCTTGTTTGCAAGCATTAGAGTTAAAACTGTGTAGGGAGCAAACACAAGCCTCACCCAGAACATCCTCAGGTGTGCAAATCTACCACTTTCTTAGGTTTTGTTGGATGAACTTTTACAATTAATATTGCAAACACAGTCAGAGCTTTTCAATAGTTTGCATTTTTAAAGGCAGCTAACAAAAAATCTCATTTTATTGTAAACTGCCCTGAGATGTTCAGATATAGGGTGAGATATAAATATTTTAATAAATAAATATTAAATATAAAAACAGCAACAATAATGCAGCATCATATCTCAATGTGGATACTACACACACACACACAGACAACCTTGAGTTCCTTGCATCCAATAAGGCACCATGTAGAAGTTGTTTGTCTAAAAAACATTGTAGAGTCTCAGGATGTAATAAGGGCTTATCCAGAAAGGATAAGTAAAGTTTCATGTTATATCTGAATTTGAGAACAATGATTATGAGGACATGAGAACAAGCTAGTATGTGAAAATTCAGACCGTCAGTTAGAACCTGCTTTGAAATAAACCATAGTTTTCCAGTTTGGATGGAATGAGAAACAATGGTTAACTAATTCAAGAAGAAGTCAACTACACAATGCACTGAAAAGGAAGGATAAAAGAAAGGGTGGTACATATCCATTCATAGTCAAGGACCATATATATCTCAGCTTACGTGAAGATATATTCCATCTGAACTGGGCCAATGTACAACATCAAGACGGAGAAGAAAATGAGGATCTAGATTAGTAATAGGAAATAATTTTTGGGTGGCAGGCCAGATAACTCACCATCCCTACTCAACCCACCCAGCCTTCTCCAAGGCCATGTCTGTAAGGTCTTTGATACCCAGGAATTGGCCTCAAGCACTCAATATATTCCCCAAGGAGAAAAGAGGTAGAGTAGTCAAAGCTGCTGTGACCCAGCTATAAAAATGCTCCTACAGTTGGGACCTAGGTAAAAAAAAAAAAAAACACAACAGCTCTGTTAAGGGCAGGCATTTAAGGAGGTAATTTTTTTAATGCACTTGACCTATTGATTGTACTGCTCTTAGTTTTTGTTTTTTTAAAAAACATAGAAATTCAAAATAAACCTCAGCCATCCCCTCCTTTTCTTTATAGGAAAATAAAGAAGACATCAAACAGCAAGATGTGAGTGTTGGTTTGGGGGAATCTTCAAGATTTTTTTAAAAAAAAAAAATCAGAGTTTACATAATAAAATTCCCTGAGAATGAGAACATTATTTCCTACCCAACAGTACTCAATCTGATTGCATTGATAAGCTTTTCTTGAAAATGAGGCTTTTTAAATGTGACCATATACTTTATAGAGAAGATAAGAAAAAGAGAGGAAAAAGTAGTTTCTTTTTCTTTCTGGAAGTTTTAAGGCTTATGAAATTGGCTCAGAGGTTGAAATTATAAAATTAAATTTAAAAAAATCTGTGTGGGTACTTTTCTAGGCTGTAGGCATTGTCTATTTGTGCTGCTCCTAGCCGATCTTCTAAATGGGATACATAACCCCCTTTTTTCTTTACAGAATAGTGAAGAAAAAGATGGAGAGAATCAGGTAAGCTGTGTTTTGAGGGAAATTTTTAGTAATGAAGAAATGTTGATGAAAAATCTAAGACCCTCAGTAGAAAGTTTTATCTGAAACAATATATTTCATTAGAGTAAACCTAGCTGAAATAAAGTAGAATTAATTAATCACAACTAGTCCAATTTTCTTTGATTTCACTGTGCCTGGTCTAAGGAGTTTATCACAGGGGGAACTATGTGCTTCCATCCCGAAAATGGTTAAAGCGTCTGCATCCCAGGAAAGCACACAAATGTGTGAATGATTTTAATAATAATAAAATTAATAAAATTTATTTGTATCCCACCCCTCTGTCAAGTAATCGGGGCGGCTTACAGCAATTAAAACTCCATACAATGTATTACAATACAATCCAAAAAACCCAAAACACACCCACCCCTTAAAACAGTATTAAGCCAATTTATCCATTAAAACATCTTAATTAAAACATCATAAGATAAGCTCAACTAAAACAAAACAAACAATAGCAGGCAAAGCAGCAACTGCAGCCAATAGTAGTAGAGGACGGGATGAGGAGACTCCTGAGGATGGGAAATCTAGTCAGGAAAGGCCTGCTGGAAGAGATCCATCTTAACAGCCTTTTTTAAAGCTGCTTAAGGTCATGATCTGATGGATCTCATCCGGCAGGCTGTTCCATAGTGTGGGAGCCGTTGCCAAGAAAGCCCCCAGGGAGGTTGCAGACAGCCTTGTTTTTATCGGCTGCAACAGGTTCCTCCCAGAGGACCAGAGTGCATGGAGTGGATTGTATGGGAGGAGGCGGTCCTGAAAATAGGTTGGGCCTCTCTCTGTTCATGCCTGCTGATCCTGCCAGAGCCCTGGCTAAAGCATAAAAGGCTGTGTCCCTCTCATCCCTCTTGGCCCAACAAAGCACAGCAAAGCATCAAAGAACCATGGGAAATCTAATGACAAGCACAAAAATGGGGAGAATCCCACAAATAGCTTTCATACTACAGCAATTGTGCAAAGAAAGTGAATTCATGAATGAAATGGAAATTAAAACATGATATTTTCCTGAAAATGACTATTCCCTGATTCATGTCACTTTCTGTTCAGATTCTAAACAGTTTGCATGCAACGTCGTGTAAAAACCATTCGCGCAATTGTGCCTAATATGCTACGTAATCATGTGTACTGACCCATTTAAACTTCCAATTTTCCCTGTGTGATAAACTCCTAAGTATAACTATGGGCCTCAGCAGACGGCTTATTAAGCCGTCCTGGAGGCAGGGAAGAGGAGGGGCAGCCGCACGCTCGGCACCCCTTCCTCCTCCCGAGGTTGCCCTCGGAGCCGCCGGCTCGCCACACGGCCGGCGCTCCAGGGGCAATCTCCCGCCGCAGCGTCCACACACGCTGCGGTGGATAAGTCAGCGAAAGTGCGCCTCATGCTTTTGAGGCGCACTTTTGCTGACTTGTGAAAGGAGCGCTATTTTAGCGCTCCTTTCAGGGGTGGCAAAAGTGTGCTGCTGGATCGAGGCATGGGGATGCCTCGATCCAGCGGTGCACCTTCCCATGGCAGCCCAGAGCCGCCAGTCTGCTTCCCCCCTACATCAGGAAAAAGTCCAACACATCTAACCTGTTGCTTTGTGGTGCTCTCAGCTTTCTTTGAAATAGATTGTTTCAGAAGTGATCAATTTTTTCCTTTGTACAGGAAATTGAAGAAGATTGAAAGTAATGAGGTGAATTGTGATCTAAAATCATTTTCCCCAGGTAAGTCTTGCATGAAGTTCAGGGTATGGCTGGTCTCTTGGCACTGGACAAGATGACCAGCCATGTGAAATGGAAGATTCAGTTGTGTTCCCCAGTCAGTATGGGCTTGGTCTTGGGGTGGGGGCAGGTCTCGGAGATATAGCCCAAACAAGTAACATGTCCAAGTTCTGACTATATCCTTGGCAACTGGTTTTATCTTTATTTTATTATGCATTTTTAAACAATAGTTTGTTCTTCCCAAAATCTTTGATTAGTAGGTGGTCTATAAGAAATAAATAACATACATAAATAAATGTTGGTATGGGCTTAGGTTTTGGCTGTCTGCAGCCAATTGATGGCTTAGTGTGGATAATTTGTTCTCCTTTTCTGTCTGATAGTCCTGCAAAAACTAAGTGATAAGTTAATTTTGCAAGTTCCACATACAGGAAGCTGAGAGTGTTCTACACCTGCCAGTCCACCTTTCCTGGCTTTCATGCCTTTCCATACTCCCAACAGTTCTCAGCCTCCATTCAATGTACCAGTGGTGACATCCTTCTCTACATATATTTGCCACCCTCTGCCATATCTATCTATCCCTGCTATTTCAGTTCACCGTCTCTCTCCCATCTTGAATTTTCATCCGGGTTGCTTCAACCAAGTTTCTGCAAAAGGAAAACATAACAAGGATCAGACAAAGTGCCTCCTATTTTCAGTGGTGGCCAGCTAGAGGGAAAAAGGCAGCTGCCCAACCATTTTGTGTGGGTCAATGATTGGTTTGGTTAAAATTGCTGACATAGAGTGGCGAGTCATATCACCTGCCAATTGAGGTGCCTCTAAGTAGTGGTGCATCCTACTTATGGTTTCCTGGTTTCCTTGGAAATAGCCATGACACTGTAAATTTGTATCAAATATCATAGGAAGTGTAGTGTAGACATATCCTATGTGTTGTATTTCTCTTTTCTGTTTATACAGGTCAAATGACGACTGTCATCAAGTTATGGATTTACCTTATTCTCATTTCTTAATTGAAATTTAGGAAGTTGATAGCTACAGGATCACAAGTAAACAAATACTTGAAGGCTTGGACTTGATCATGAAAGAAAACTGCATATGATATCCACCACTTCTGGCTTAAGAAATCAAATGTGCATTTGGCTTTAATTGATTAATTGATCATTTAGCTTTAATTGTTCATTGATTTGGCTCAGTGGTTTAGCTCTCAGAGGAATACGTTCTTAAAACTGAATCAAGAACTGCTGCAGCTTTTTCAAAATTCCAAATAAATCTCATGAAAAAAAAATTATTTTCTCTGGAATATTTATTTTAAAAAAAACCTCTTTCCTGTTTTTCAGAAGTAACAAAAGCAATAATTTCAGTTACTTGAAAATTATTTCAAGCTATTGTCTTGTGGTTCCAAACTAAGAGGGCCCCTGTACATTTAATGATTGTGAAGAAGAAGGAATTTCAACCAGTGTTGCTTGCCATCCAGGTAAAAAGCAACACCTAAAATTCTCTCTTCCACATAATAGAGTTCTCTCCAGTTTTCACTCTGACAACCCTATACAAAATAAATTTTCCTCTGTTGTACCTCATCACTATCTCAGCAGTCCCACAGTTTTACTACATAAGGAGTATCAATTTTACAACAATTTTAATGGAAGCAGTTACAAAAACATGTTGCTCAAGAAAATGGGATTAAAGGGACACAGAGCTTTGTAAAAACAATTTGCAGACAATGTAAGCTTGATTTACACTTACCTCCTAATATTTGCTTACTAAATGAACTGCGCTCTCCATTGGTTTGCCAAAAGTATCATAGAAGCCCCTTTGGCCAGAGACAGTGAGGGTGAAGTAGGTGCTGTGCGTATTACATTTTGCACAGATGCTACTTCAAATGCTGAAAGCCATCTCTTTGTCACTTATCTCACCTTCATATCTTACATTATTAATATACAAACCTGATTGCATACATGTCTGAGACCATTTGATCACAAAAGAGAAAATAGAACAATCAAAAAGGATACACATTCACTTAAACCTGACCCTGGCCTGACAATGTAGCATTGGCTATATGTGTCAGTTATAACTTGGAAGGAGAGACATTGACTCATCCTTTTCCTTGATATGTCAAACTTGATTGAAACCAATGCTCAAGCTAGATAAGAAATTAGATGCTGATTCAGTAGTCTTAGGCTTGTTTTTCCTGTCCACATTTAAACCAAACTGTCCAATTTTTTTTGTATTTTTAAATAATTATCTATGCATTTATTCCATTGACTGTACACTCCTTCCTATTCTTTGAAAACATATTTGTACAAGGAAAAAAAGTGCTATAAGGATGGGAATGGGAAGGGTAACTTTGAAAAAATTAGACAAGATCCTAAAGTGCAAAGATATACAACTGAACACTAAAATTAGAATCGTCCAAGCCATTGTATTCCCCATCTCCATATATGGATGTGAGAGCCAGACAGTGAAGAAAGCAGATAGAAATAAAATCAGCTCATTTCAGATGTGGTGCTGGAGAAGGTACTGTAAATGGACAAAAAAGAGAAACAAATGGGTCCTAGAACAGATCAAGTCTGAAATCTCCCTGGAAGCCAGCATGACTAAACTGAGACTGCCATACTTTGGCCACATCATGAGAAGGCATGACTTATTAGAAAAGACAAAAATGCTAGGAAAGGTGGAGGGTAGTAGAAAGAGAGGAAAATTGCATGCCAGATAGTTAGACTCAATCAGGGAGGTCACAGGTCTGAACCTGCAGATCTGAGCAGAGCAGTGAAGATAGGAGGCCTTGGATCTTTATTCACAGGATCACCATGAGTTGAGGTTGACTCCAAGGCAGTTAATGAAGATGGGACTACTAACTCCACTGAAATTTAATTTTTTCCCTCAGCATTGCTGCTTCTGTCTAACCTTCTTCAAGAGCCAGATGGGTGAATGGGAAAGGGAAGAACAATTGTATCTCCAAAATAACATTTATTTCAGCTAAGTCCTTCTACAGTATACTTCTATCAGAACTGGTTTCTGTTGCTATTACTATGTGCCTTCAAGTTGATTTCAGCTTATGCCAAATCATTGTGCCTTCAAGTTTTTTTGCTATTGTCCACCGCTGAGGCTGAGAGAGTGTGGCTTGTCCAAGGTCATCGGGTGGCTGCCATGGATGAGCGCAGATTTGAACCCTGATCTTCTAGTCCAACACTCAGACCACTACACTGGTTTCTGGTTTCACTCAATAATTTGCTAAGCCAGCTTGCTTTATTTTTTATTATACTTTATGCTACATTACATTGTGCTTTATAAGTGTGTGTGTGGGGAGGGGGGTGTTAAAGATTTTACTGGCACTTTGAATTTTAGTCCTGTATTTTTAGGTAGAGTGACTTTCTGCAACTGTAGCAGCTTTAATCAATGCATTACATTCTGGTTCATGTAGCTTTAGTGCCATCTAGTTGCCATCAGTTGCTAAGAAACATTCTGCTGTTATTTTTCTCTTTTGAGAAGCTACTCTGAAATGTGGTACCATAGAGTGCCCAAAGCTTATCATTGTGACCTTCAATAGAGAGCAAAACCTCTACTGATTCAAGACTTGGTTATCAAAAATTTCCAGTTTCCAACATCTTACAAATGTGCTCCTTGCACTTGTTGGCTGGATTCCCACCTGCAAACTTTTTGACTCCAAAGACAAAATATTCTAAATAGGGCAAATATAATAACACTCATATACCAATGTCCTTAGAGGGATTGGCTGGTAGGACTAATTCATGAAAACTGCTTCTGAATATTCATTAGGGAATAAATGATAAGGCAAAAACAACTGAATGATTAGTTCTTGCATTTATTGTAGAAAGTGTAGGAAACAGTACAATGAAAAGGAAAAGATGTCCACCGTGTAGCCATTAAGATAAATTACAAGGCTGTATATTTTTTGATGCCCAGGTTATATAATACATTTTGGAAGGAGAAAGGACAAGACTTTTAATGAGTTTAAATAAAGTGTGTTTGCGACTGAAAAATAATAGAATACCAAGCTTTCAGAGAACACCAAATATACAATCAGTGACTTGGCCTAGTACAAAAATAGTGTCCTCAGAAACTATGTAAATATTTGTTCAAATGTTTGAAAAAGGTGGATGACTTTTAGCACACTAAATGGTAAGTGACATTGTGTTAAAGCAGACTGCCAGAAATAGTGCACATTAAATTGAGGCACTGCCCTGGCTCAGTGCTAGGGAGTCATGGGAATTGTATTTTTTTTTTTTTCTGGGACATTGAGCCTTCTCTGTCAGAGAGCTCTGGTGCCACAATAAATTACAGTTCCCATGATTCCCTTAGCAAACTAATGTATTTCAAAATCATGTACAGTGCTTTTGCTACATCCTTGACACATACACAGATCTGTGTCCTGTCAATGTCAGGGAAGTTAGATTCTACTTGCAGTTACATTTTTACTATCTTGCTAGAATCAATAAAGCTAGCTGACTATACAAGATAGTTGGATGGATTTTATGAAACTCCAGAATTTGGTCCAATAAATGCACATAATTGGGAATTTTGGAATATTTATCCTAACCTTCTCTAAGTCAAGTGTAGGTAATATATGGACTTTCAGATATTGTCAACATGGCATCATCCTAGCTAGTATCATCAAGATGGGAATTGATGGGAGGTATATTTCTTGAGGGACACAAACTTCTGCTCTATGCATCTGTAATTTTGCCACTCTTGAGATTAATGGTTACTGGAATATATTCAACAAGGAATATGACTGAATATATATCATCAAATGAAAGCTAATTGTATTTAGAGAAATCCACTTTTCAACTGTACTATTTTCAAGCCATAGTGCTTCCACCAAAAAAAAAAAAAATCTGAAATAGAGTTGCTATCAAGGAAAATATGCTTTCATTCAGCTTTGTTGTTGTGTGCCTTCAAGCCACTTCCAACTTATGCGATCCTATCACAGGGTTTTCTTGGCAAGATTTGTTCAGAGGGTGTTTGCCATTGCCTTCCTCTGTGTTGGGAGAGCATATGACTTGCCCAGGAATATCAAGGGGATTTCCATGGTTGCGTGCTGGTTTAAACCCTGTTTTTCAGAGTCCTAGTCCTAAACTCAAACCACTACACCATGCTTGATTATATTTTGAATCAGTTCACATTTTGTGTGTTTTCAAGTACTACTTGTTTGGTGATCTCTCTCATGTTGCAAGCCTTAGTAGACTAGCACAAATGTCTATATAAGCATACTTCAAAAGAGTAGCCAAATCCTTGTTTTCATTTTACGGCCCATTCTGCAAACTCATTGTCATTACTAGATAGCTGCCACATCAAACGATGGCTTGTAATCATGAAAAAGCCATTGCAGATCAAATGCTGTAGAGTTAGGTTTCTTGTCACAGTGATTTTTTCATTTGCAAGTTATCCAGCACCAATGAACTGGCTGGTGAAGAGATGTGAATCTGCCTACCATAATTCAAGGTGGATTTCCTATGAATTACCATCATCCTGTGTATTCCCCAACTTTAGAAGGAAAATAGCAATTAGATTTAAAGTAAACAATTGCATTTAAAGTTTCACCATGAAGGTTGCAAAATTAGAAAACAATTAGGTAGCAACTGACTATTACCTCCCAAAAGATAACTATTATCTTCACTGAAGTGATCCTTTAAAACTTACAAAGAGCATAGGGTTGTGTATTTTATAACATCCATATATTGCATATCTCACTGCTAAGTTTCTCATTCACTGTGTGTTTAAACCACACAAATCCAGATATGCAATTGATATGCAGTCAGTCCCCCCCTGTATATCCTCATGCAACAAACTACACAGTATTGCAGTAACCAATATACATTTTGCTTGTGTGGTCAGTCTTTTAAAATATATATTTAAAATGCTTCTTATAAAGACTAAAATTGCAGGATGTAGTTCTCCCTGAGTCCTTGCCAGCATTTCATTTAAATTAAGTTTAAGACCTGAACACAGAAGTGTGCCTTGAGAAAAGCAGTGGCAGGGTCCAGCTGCCAGTTGTCGATGTGCCCTGCAATTGGGAGAGCATTACAGATGTCATTTCTGAGTGTCCTGATCTCCAGCATGCTGGAAATGCTTTAGTGAGGGAACTGTCAGGAATGGGTTTTGGATTGTGATATTATCAGACAGAAGTATGACAAGAGCCCAGTTGTTGTAGTTATGTCGACAATGGAGGATCTTGGCCATATCCATATCCATATCCATATCCATATCCATATCCATATCCATATCCATATCCATATCCATATCCATATCCATATCCATATCCATCTATCTATCTATCTATCTATCTATCTATCTATCTATCTATCTATCTATCTATCTATCTATCTATCTATCTATCTAATCATAGAGGATTGCAGGATCACACAAAGCACTCCCAACAGATGGCCATCCAGCCTCTGTTTAAAAACCTCCAAAGGAGGAGACTCACCACTAAGGCAGTGTGTTCCACTGAACAGCTCTTACTGTCAGGAAGTTCCTCCTAATGTTGAAGTGGAATCTCTTTTCCTGTAGCTTCAATCCATTGCTCTGTGTCCTATTCTCTGGAGTAGCAGAAAACAAGCTTGCTCCATCCTCAATCTGACACCCCTTCAAGTATTTAAACAGGGCTATCATATCACCTCTTAAACTTCTCTTCTCCGACTAAACATATCCTGCTCCATCTCTCCTCACAGGACATGTTTTCCAGACCTTTCACCATTTTGGTCACCCTCCTTTGGATATGCTCCAGCTTGTCTACATCCTTTTTGAATTGTGGGGCCCAGAATTGGATGCAGTATTAAAAGTGAGGCCTGACCAAAGCGGAATAAAGTGGTACTATAACCCCTTGATCTAGACAATCCACGTTTTCATATAATTATAGTGCTAAAATATGTTGATTAGCAAATTAAATCTCTTTGATGAGGTAATCTAATATATGAACTTTAAATTTGTGCTACTCTTTCCTAGGGAGGAATCTATTTCAGAAGATGGTATACAGTTCAAATACCATGGAACATTAATGCATACACTCACATATGGTTTTATGAACTATCTTGCTGAAGAGAGACATCAAGCAATATCAAAATACCTTACTCAGAGGAAATGCATGTTGCCATTTGGCTCTCATTTCTCCTCACTGATCTGCTAACAGCATGGGGTGACCCACTTAGCTTTAGAATGCCGCAGGACACTGGGAACTGATGAGATTATATTGATTTATCATCAACAGTACAAACAGTACAAGTAAAGTATGCTTAAAAGGTCAACCTAGTGGTTTCTTATTATTCTTTTTAATCATGCCCATGTGCATAAATGGAAAATATAGTAATTGTTTAGTGATTAGGAAGGCAAAACAAGGACTTTTAATGGACAAACTCACAGCTGGAAAATATTGCAATCAGCATGCTGCCACACATTCACTGATCAGTGACAATCGATTAACTGGACAAGAAAGCCAATCTTTGCCATAGATACAGACATCTATAGGCTGGTAAGAGATTTGTGGGTCTCCAACTGGTCCAGTGGAACTGGATTACTCCGTCTCCTCCTTTCTATGATGTTTCCTCCAGCTTCCAAATACTTCCAAACAGGGGGTGAGAAGACCCTGCTAAATGGGATGAACTATGATATGTGGTGGAGAGAATGGATTTCCAGATGTGTAAGAGGAGTGCAGATCTTCAGTCCAGCACTCATGTTTTCTTTTACTACACACATCTGCACATGGTTTATACTCTAAAAGTGTGTTTAAATCCAGGTCCAAGTTATCTGAAGGACTGTATTCTTCCATATGAACCTTCCTTTGTTTTGAGATCTTCTAAAGGAACTTTCCCTTCATCTTATCATCTCAGCTAACTCGGGTGGGAACACAGAAGAGGACCTTCTCAGTGGCTGCTCCCAGGCTCTTATAGAAACTTCTTCATGAACCAGGCTTTATACTACTATCTACTGCACAACCAAGTTAAAAGTTAAATGATGAGACCAGACTATAATGAAATTACTGCAGCCATAAAGTGGATAGAATAGTTATGCAATTCAGGCCTAGATGAGAGAGGGGATATTCATAGTGGCATTTTATTCATTGCATGTTTGTGCTTATACAGCAGTTGGTGAGTATGGCAAATCACTAAAACAATATACTTTAATATTATTATTGTGTTACACAATGTCAATGAAGATTTATTTCATTCAGCCCAGCCATACACATGGAAACAGGCATATCATATCATCTTGGTGCTTTCTTCATTTTTCTGGCATATTTTAGTAGAGCTGTAAAGTATTTTTTTTAATTTTCCTGAATTGCCTAGAGCTAGAAACACTGCAGTTACTTTGGAAGAGTGTGGCTTGCTTGTTTCTGCCAGGATCTTTGTGATACGCTGGAGGTGTGTATTAATAATAAAAATAATAATAAAATTTATTTATATCCCGCCCCTTGGGAACCCAATCCAGGCGGCTTACAACAATAAAATCACATGAAATATCCCAACAACATCCCTCCCCTCCTTAAAACAGTATGAAATCAGATAACAATTAAAATTACAAATTTAATTAATCTCCAGGGGATAGTGGGTGAAGGATCCAACCTTTGCCTTTGGTTATTTATGTTTTTTCCTAGCTACTGTATACATAGCAATAGCAAGCAATAGCAAGCACACTTCTATCTTGCTTATCAGTGCACTTAAGTGCTCCCTAAGCAGTTTACAATGTGTAAGCCAATTGCCCCCAACAAGCTGGGTACTCATTTAAACAACCTCTGAAGGATGCCAGGCTGAGACGACCCTGAGCTGGTATTGAACTCGCAACTTTGTGGTTTGTGAGTGGCTGCAGTACAGGCATTTAACCATTGTGCCACCAGGGCTCCTAGTAGTCAACATAGTAGTCAGACTTCAGACAGTGGGTTCTCTGGAAATAATTGCATAAAAGTTGAACAAGTTAAAGAAATTCTGCTTCACTGATTTCTTCAGATCCTACAGTTTGGGCTTTAAAGAGCATTTATGAGGGTGGGGATGACTTGCTTAGTGGAATATTTGAATCCCCTTTACAGACAATCCAAATGTAGAGTAAGTTTTTTTATCACACGGGGGAAAATTGGAATTATAAATGGTGATTAACCTTTGCACGCATGGTTTTCACACAACATCGTGTGCAAAGCGCTATTATCCCATGAAGAACCCATGATGAACCTGCACTTGTGCACATGGTTTTCACACAGCATCGAGATGAAAGGTGATTAAAGTGCCATTATCCCATGAAGAACCAAGCAAGAAACAACAATAACTCATTCACAGAATTTTCCCATGAATGGCTTTTTGCTGTTTCTTGAATGGTTATCCCCTGGTTCTTCATGGGTTAATGTCATTTTAATAATGTTTTAATGTCAAGTGAGTGATTTTCATGGGTTAATCATTGTTTAAACTCCCAATTTCCCCTGTGTGAACTCCATATATTGTGCTGTTTGAAACCAGGGGTGGCAGACTGAGCATCTGAATGCATTGCCACATGAAATATAGAACACCTGGCACCATGAAAAGTTTTGTCAGGGAGCTAGTTTTTAGCTTACTCTTCTTCACAAGCCAGCTTTCTACATGCAGAAAATGTTTCAACATGCTTTCAAACAGCAACTGTCTAATATATTGCTGACTGGAAAAGCACAATTCTAGAGAAGGCCTGGACCAAGTGATTTTTTTTCTGCCCTGAATGAACAAAGTGACCTTTAAGTCCTTAGATATGGAGGTGATCCTAGTGGATCTCAGTGCTAATGTCATCATTTCCTGACTAGTTATGGGGATGGAATCAGATGTTCTGCCATCCTGCCCACTCCCCATAAGGTGTGGAATGGCACTTCTGTGTGCTTCAGAGGCTATTAAGTAAGTTGAGGAGGAGCTATGGGCACTACAGAGAGAGGAAGGGAATACCAACCCCTGCAGCACCAGATAAAGAACATATGTACTGTACATGCAAACTCCATGTGCTCATATCCCTAACATGATTTTTCATGGCCCTGTGTTATAATATACACATGTTCCATATCAGACTACAACATTACTGAACAGCATCTCCCAGGTGATAAGAATTGAAGTAGCAAAAATTTTAGACAGGGAAACAGAATTTCTAAACATCATTTGGAGACCTCCATTCTGAAGTCAACAGTGCTAATTTAAAGGACAGATGCAAGTGGTTTAGAGAGGCTTTCTCAAATCACCACCATATGCTACACAGGTTACTCTTCCTGCTATGGTGGCAAAATCAGCTCCTAATCATTTGGAAATTGGTCTTCCTCTTAGCATCAAAAGGGCAAAGACAAAGGTAAGCAAAGTGTGGTCAGATGTTGTTGGAGATCAGTCCTAGCCAGTGGTGAAAGGTAATGGGAACTGCAGATCTGTAACATCTGAAGGGCCACAAGTTACCTAATTCTGGGTTAAAGATAATGGCCAGAATTATGTATCAGCTACTTAGACCTTGCCTGCATGGACCAACAGTTCCCAACCCCCCCAACCCCCCAATCCCCATTCTGGCATCATCCTATTCAGACAATATACATCCCAAATACCAGTTTTGGTGCAAGCAGTCTGGACAATGTCTGGCATGTTCCACATCAAAACCATGCTTATGCCCACCTTAAAATGGTGTAAAATGCAAGTAGCTGATTCAGGATTCCAGCCAACCTTATCAAGCAAAATTCCTATTCCTTGATTAAGTCCTAATGTTAGTTCCAACTACAACAGACTTGGGGATTCAATGGTAATTTGGTAAGCTAGCACTAATGTCAGTTCCATTTACTCAATAGGCCTACTCTACTTGCAACTAATAGGAGTCAGGATTCAGATTATTCCCATAATTCCTCACTATACAGTTAAGCCTAATGCCAAATATAGGCCCAAAGATCTGGAAAGCCACAGTTGCCCATTCATGATTTGAAGCCATAAACACAAAGTGCCATGAGAAGATCGTGCTTCATGACCAAACTAGAGTGTCTTTGAAGGAAAGGATTGTTCCTAGAGAATTACAGTACAGAACTGCAGTTACTTTGAAAAGCACACCCCCACATCCTCAAAAGAGACACAAATATGTATTTTTTCAATATGAAGCAAAAATCAGTGTAAAATATTTGACGTGGTTTTTTTTCCTAAGGGCAATTTGCCCTGAAAGATTTTACAGAGGTCAAAATTATATATTTAGATATTTGTATGAAGCTATAGTCAAATCCATAAATAAATCATACCAATCAAATCATTGTTTTTGACATGGCAATATTATTGGTTGCAAGCAGTGGCATGGTATTTTGAGATTTGTTTTGTCTATGCTCTTTTCTTGAACTAATGTTCTTTGACTTATTTAAAACTATCTTTGTGAAGTCATGGCTCTCTGAAGTGCTCTTTGCTGTTTCCATTTGTGCTCAGTGCTTTATGACTTTGTGGTTTTGATGGTTCCAAGTTAACTGGTTTCATGAAAACCCTCAAAACATTCTTCTTTCCAACATTCACTTATAAAACCTCTTTGCAATTATGAACAGTTGTTTTTAAGTAGTCTTAGTTATTTCTGAACTCGGAGCGCCTTAATTCAATTCTGTTTTACAATATCCAGAACAATTTCTCATGCTTTGGAACAAGCCTGGTTTCACTTACATTACCACCATCATCTGCTTCTCCATTTCAGTATTTCCACAGGCAGGGTGCCAATATGCTTGCCTGCTGAGGAACAATCCCACTGAAAGCAGATCCGATATCCATGCAGTCATTTCTTTTCCCTGTGTAGTTGCTCACCACTTGTCTCCGTTTTGCATCTGAAATATTCTTCCTTAGACACTTGGAGTTTTGAGCTGTGATGTTCTATCATACTCTTCATAAAGTTTACATCATTTCTAAAGACCTTTCTACTCTTCTGCTTGTTGATCTCAGTACTTTATCAGTGCATCTTCATTTACTTGAACCACTGAGAGTAAAACTAGATGACATGCTTAGTAGTTTTTTAAGAGATGCCCCAGAAGTCATCTATTTGTTATAGCACATACTTGTCTTTACCTCTGGGTCTTGCATTTCATTTACTTTGTTTTGTGACTGGTCACTGGAAAGTAAAAATTGACATGTCATGGCTGAAGGATGCATTTCTGATGAAATCTCATTGTTGGAGGAAAAAAACCCAGCATCTAGTCTGACTATCTCATGGCAGATAAGGGCACAGATGCAATACGTTACTTCAAGACACCATGCTTCAGCCCTCTCTGGAAGTCAATATGTTTGCTTCTGAAAACAATGGCTTTCTTTGGAGCAAGATTTATCAGAGTCAGCAGTCTCTGCAGTGATCATCAGCCACTGTATTTCTCCATGTCCAGAAGCCACACTGTTTTTTCATTATTTATATTTACAAAAAAACCAAAAAACCCAACAACCCCAAACACTAAAAAAATCCAGACAACACAAAGGAATGAAAAAGGTGTCAAATATAGTAATCTTTAAAGTACTGGCCATTGATCCAAACTAACTATGTACAACTCCTGAGCCAAGAGGCTCCCAAAGCAGTCCTAGAAACTCTCCCTTTCCATACTGGCATATAAAACTGGGTCTGCTAAATGCAGATCTGTTCTCCCTCATGTGAATGAACTATTGAAAATATACAACTATGATACAATGGTACACATAAAAACAACCATATTGCATTTCCAAATGCTGTGCAAAAATATATGTCTCTCATTATTTAAAATACAGCAGTGGCAAATTATACAACTATTTCATACAGTGTCTAGCAAAATGCTAAGTATCTCCAAATTACTCTATATAAATATCTTCTTTGTAAACCAGCATTTCTGAGTGAAGTGCTATCTCAGTTCCGCTTTGACTGGTTACTTTCCCCGTTGATCAAGTTATTTTCCTGCTGCTCAGCTAAAGCTTGCCACTTCTGTCTGTTCTTTCTGCAGCCCTCCAACAAAGGATAGCAGGATTCCGATATGTGTGCCAGTGCCTGAAAATGGAAAAGCAAATGATACCAATAAAGACTGGATGGGAACAGGGAGACCACTCTTATTTAGGGCTTAGGAGTTGGAAGGACTGTTTTGGGAATAGCAGTCCTCGTGATGCTAACAATAAACACAGAAAATTTGGCATGCTCCTAGTAAAGGCCTGTAGTATGTGACTGCATCACCATCACCACCATACATCTGAGCTCATCCATTTCTTGAAGTTAAGTATGGCTTCCAAAGTATGGCTAAGTAGGGAATAACAAGAATGTAACACGAATAACAAGTAAGGCTGAAACCCCAGAGAGCCACTGCCACTCAGAGATGGCAAGACTGGGCTAGATGGAGCAATAGTCTGACTCAGTATGGCCAAGATCTTATACATGAGTACTGTATTGCTGTTGCTTATTGTTGGGGAAGGGAGGGGAGGAGGCAGCTCTTCAGACTATAGAGAAGCAATTGGTCTCAGTTTGGTTGGGTGAAAGAAATGAGGGTGCACTCTTAAATGGAGTACACCTACCTTTTCCTTCCATCAGGATCTCAGAAAAGCCAGATCTTCATGGTCTGAATTGCTGCCCACTTTCCCCTTTCTCACAGGTAAGGAGCAGTAGCAGTAGTCTCTCCTAGGCCTTGACATTTGAAGGTTTTTTTGATGGAGCACAAGAGACTAGCCCTCTCCACCCTGTCAAAAAAAGGGACTTGCACACACGTAAATCACTAACAGAATGCTAGTGTATAAGGCAGCTTCTTGCACTCAACTAGAATCTGAGTTGGGGGAAAAAACAGGCATTGATGCCTCCCAACACATACTCACTGCTTGCAGTAAACCAGATGACATTATTGTTATTAATGCCTGCCTGATCATTCAATTAACTCTGCGAATAGCCAAGGCCCATGGGAGTGTTCACATTCCACAATTACAGCAATTTGATAGTACTGTAACTGCTATGACTTGGACATACGAAATTCTGGGATTTGTAACTCAATGAGTTACTTAGAATTATATGCTAGAGAACTGAACTGCAGTAATAGAACTCTTTTTCATATCTGCAAACTACAAATCATTCATTCTATAGGATGAAGACAGCTAAATGGTATAAAAGTGCTATAATTGTGTAGTTTGGATAACACTAATACCGGGATAGACTTACATGTCCATTTTGTAGAAATCAGAAGTGCTGGAACAATTTATCTAACTGCTGAAACTATAGCGATCTGGATCAGACTTTATATAAATAGACACTCACAAGTCTCCTGTGATGAATAAATCACTCTGAAGTAACTAGTCAAGCAAGACTTTAAAAAGCAGAAGATATTTGAACACATTCTTTTCATTTATGTAATTTATGTGCTTCAAATTATTAAAACAAGCATGGGTAAGTAAGTGGCAATCAAGATTTCTTGGAGATAGGCTGATATCCATCACTGAAGTCACAGACTAGTAATCTAAAGTTACATATCCATAACTGCTATGCATGCAGTAAAACTACATAGTCTTCCTGTAAAATTATGAGCCAGTAGCCAGAGCAGGTGAAAGTTGTCCATTCAGTTGCCAAACAGGGCATGAGGAGGAGGATGTTTTCATCCACTCTAGCCAATGACCAAGGCTGCAACAATCAGATCCCTGTCACAAGGCCCTGTCGCAGCCTCATTTGCTGGCAGCAGAGAGCTGGAAACATGCACCTCCTCCCACCCTGATCAGAAGCTGAATGGACCTCTTTCACCCAATCCTGATGTTAACTCTTAAGGTGGGCAGAGGAGTTTGGACCAGGAGACAAACATAACTAAGTAGCCAATGTAGAATAGTGATTGTTTTTAAACAAGGATGGAATCAGATCTTCTAAGAAACAGAAGGGCTCACCAAATTATGTGTGTTGCACTAGACAGATGGACATCAGTTCTAATGCTTTCAATAAGAAGCAATCATATATAAATATGCTTTCATACTTCATATCTAGATTGGGACGTTATGGCATGAAGTTATATACAAGGAGAA
This sequence comes from Phrynosoma platyrhinos, assembly GCA_020142125.1. Classification (NCBI taxonomy): domain Eukaryota; kingdom Metazoa; phylum Chordata; class Lepidosauria; order Squamata; family Phrynosomatidae; genus Phrynosoma; species Phrynosoma platyrhinos. The sequence continues at coordinate 34,335,454 of CM034708.1, forward strand.
CATAATTGGGGCAATAGGGTTCCTACTAGGGACAATCTTGCTTCCCAGATATAACAGCCAGCCCAAAGGTATTCCCCCAGTTTCAGCTCTCTTGCACTGCTTCTGTTTGCCATGAATGCCAACTGCTGTTCTCTTTTCTTTTCCTGCTCCTGAGCACTCTCTCTTTTAATCATATTCACCACAGATACCTACAACCCTCTATCTGTCTGACCAATTGTCTCAGATTGAATCTACAGATCAACTACAAATTTCAAGGACATAAACACAACAATTCAGGGTTTCCTTCTAAAGTTCCAAAGAAAGAAAAACATAGACCTCAGCTACCACCTATTAAGGACAAAACCTAGAATATTTGGTCCACAATGATAGACCTATTCCAATTTTATCAGAAAAGATGCCCAATACAAATTTTCAGATAACCTGGTTACCTTTATTCAAACAGGTGTGCTTCTTAATCCCTTCTGTAAGGAAACATTGAACTACTTGTACTAGAATTCATCCCTTGAAAGATCTGCACTTGAGTTACCCCTTTGAAATGAAATGAATAAATAAATGGGATCTCTTTGCAATATGCCATTGAGATGGGGGCATATGTGTATGCTAGGATCTTGTTAGTGACATAGGTAGGCATAAGTCCCCATCATATCTGTGTATGTCTTTTTTTTTCTTATTTGAGTCACTGGCAAGCCTGGTACTTCCTTCCACTCTCTTCAACAGCCAAAGTATCTTCTCCTATTCAGTGAAATTTGTCTGGCACAGCATAGCTGGAAAAGAGTCTGGTGGGGGCAGGCACAAGAGTGTTTGGCTATGTCCCCATAACCAGATGCAAAATACTTAAGTTATTTGCTAAACTAGTCCATGCCTGATTTCAGACTGAGCCATCTACATAATGTTGGACTGCAACCTCACCATTGGTGAGTTAGGGCAGTCTAACAACATTTGATGTGTCATATATTGACCACCCCTAAATTAAGGATCTGGAGTCTTGAGTTTGCAACCCTCAATGTATAGGTTCATCTCTCCTACTTTGTGCTTTAAGCCTTTTGAGTAGCATGTGTAGTTCTGAATTCAGTACTTCCAGACCTGGAGGGATGGGGGCTCTACAAATGACCCACAGACCGCAGGGATAACCAAGTCCAATTTTGTCGTCCCAAGGTGCTCCCACGTTTTCAGTGAAACTATTGCTTAGGTAAGTCAAAATGAATTCCCAGCTGTTTTGGGAGGTGGTGCAGCTGTGGTGGGTCTCAGGTGAAAGGGAACTAGCCCTTCTTTGTGGGAGACAAAAACTGTTTTATCTCCCACAAAGAAGGGCTAGCTCTCTCTAATAAGCTCTCCAATAATATAAACTACTTCATATACCATACCTCATAGAGCTGTAAGCAGATAGCATCAATGAATCCAACTTGCATGCTGGGAATTTTGTTTTTCTTCTCTCGGTTCATTAAATCCTGAAAATCACACAACAGCATCAAACAGTAGTCACAGTCTTCAGGCACTGCAGCCCAGGCTAGTCTAGTTTCACTTCAAATCCCAGTTCAGTTCTAGCATCCCTTAAGTAATCTATTTAACTCTGTTGCTTTAACTCTTACCACTAAAATGGTAATTCTAATGATCCGTCTCAGGAGTGGGAATTACATAGACATCCAGATGTTGTTCAACTGTTTTTCCAACAGTCAGCACAGTCAGTATTTATTTATTTAATTAATTAATTTGTATGCCATCTTTCTCCCAGAAAGAGACAGAAAGAGAATGAAAGTGTTGAGTAGTGGCAACTCAATGACATCTAGAGGCCCCTATAATCTATCTCATGGGTTTGTCATGTAAAAATGCAAATACTGTTATGGAATCACTGAAGTAAGCGATTTCAAGGTCACGTGAACAAAGATCTGGAAATACAGAAAAATAATAAACATGAAAAAGCTGAAAAATTGCGTACTTTTCCTTAAGATGCTGTTTCCCATACATAAAATAATAATAATAATAATAATAATAATAATAATAATAATAATAATAATAATAATTTATTTATTTATATTTTCCCGCCTCTCCCTACGTATTGAGGCAGGAGTACAACAGTAAAATGTACAACAATGTACAAGGATACAATATATATAAACAAGGATAAAATCAATAAACTATACTATAAAAACAGTGCAAAATCTAATGCCTTGATGCCCTAGCTAATCAAACAACTTCCTCAACCGGCAGGCCACATAAGACAGTACTGTTTGGCCTTAAATTCAATTTGGGAGATCATTCCGGATAGGCCTGCCGGAAGAGCTCTGTCTTAAGTGCCTTCTTAAAGGCTTCTAGCGTGGTAATAAGATGGGTCTCTTCCGGCAGGCTGTTCCATAATTTGGGGGCCACTGCCGTGAATGATCTTTGGGAAGTTGATCTTAATCTGGTAGGGTAATGATCTAATAAATTCTTCCCAGATGTTCTGACAGTGCGGGGCGGATTGTATGGGGAGGGGCGTTCCTTCAAAAATGCTTATGATGTTGTGAGAAAAACAAAACAAAACTAAAAGGCTGTACATACCAACATAAAGAGTTGGCCTGGGGGCAGAGTGAGGTGTATGGCAACCACATGCCAATCACCTTGATTCTTCCCTCAGGCTGGTGTCATGCTCCCAAGCAACCGCACGGCGGGCGGCAAAAGGATGTGTCTTCAGCACAGTGTTCAGATGCATGGCACAGAAGAACCACAGTTGTGGCTAGGGCACCCTTTCCGCAATGCAAAAAGAAGCAGCTTTTTGCAGCTCTTTTTGTGCCGCAGAAAGGCCAGATTGGGGCCGTGGTGTGCAGTTACCATGGCCCCAATCCATTGAAGAAAAGAGCGCCTTGCCACCGCCCCTTGGGGGTGGTCTGTACATCAGTTGTGTAGTGAACAACAAAAATCTTGATTTACGATTTGATTTTAGATGATGAGATCTAAAGTTTTAAATGTGGAAATTTTTTAAAAATCAATAATAAATAATAAAAAACTCTTTAAAGATGGTACTTTTACTTACAGTTGGTTCTATATTGAGTTCTTTTCTCTCCTTATCTCCCTGATCAAAGAACTCCGCAGCCACAAGCTCAGCTATCTGTGTTTTTGTAAACAAAACATCATAGTCACTTTGTTAGTTTACTGTTTTATCATAACAGTAAAATATTTTGTATAAGTAGAATCATCATATCAACAATGTCCCTTCAAATGATGAACTGCAAGATGGAGGGGGGGGGAACTGAATGAGTAATGTTTACACAGAATATATAGTACAGCTCAAATGGATGGTGTATATCCAATTATTAGTCCAAAATAGAGTAAACACACTGAAGTTGCAGCGACACTGCAGACTTAATGCAGTCTGACACCGTTTCAACTGCCATGGCTCAATACTATGGGATTCTAGGATTTGTTGTTTTGTGAGATATTTAGTCTTCTCTGTCAGAGAACTCTGGTGCCACAGCAAACTACAAATCCCAGCATTCCTTAGAATGGAGCCATGGCAGTTTAAGCAGTTTCAAACTGCATTTATTTTCCAGTGTAGCAGCAGCTAAATTGGACTACTCTACTTTGAATGAGCAACTGGATTTATACTAAAATGTATACAATACTATAAATGATTTAGAAAGTTTTCCAGCGACTCTTCTCCACTTTTCTGTCTCTGCAATAACTTTTTCTAAAGACAGCTTGTACATGAATTTAACAGATTTTTCCACAGCCACTCCTCTTTAGAAGGAAAATGTTGCTGATTGAAAAACCTGGTAATTAACATTTGTGTTTCAAGGCACACACTGCCAATAACCTTATAGCTTTATTTCTTTCCTGGCATACATCATTTGGGTATATAGTACTTCTTTCATCATAAAAATATTAAGTACATAAAAGTATTTCATAGCAGTGTACAAGCTTCTAAACAAAAATCTGGTACAAAGCATCCAACTCGAGCTGAATAAAGAAAAAGACCTATATCCAGTTGCTATTTATTATTATTATTATTTATACTACTAGCATGAGCTAAATACAAACAATACTAAAAGGTGCTTCATACTGTTAGTATGGACTAAAGTAGATCCACTGAATTAATGGGATTTAGGGCCAATGCAGACCGACCTAAAGGGCCGGCCTGGGGGTGGAGTTGGAGTGAGGCGACTGCATGCCAGCTGCTCCGACTCCGCCCTGATGTCATGCCGCGCGCCTAACCACATGACACATGGCATCAGATCACCCTGTTGTCGGAGTGTGCACATACGCTGTGCCAAAGGGCCACAAAAGAGCCATGGCGCGTGCCCAACCACATGACATCAGGTCACCCTGTTGGTGGAGCGTGCACATACGCTGTGCCAAAGGGCCACAAAAGAGCCATGGCAGCGACTCTAAAGGTGGCTTTTTGCCACCCCAAAAAGAAGCAGCATTTGCCAGCTCTTTTTGGAGGGCAAAAAGGAGGATCGGGGCTGCAGCCTGTGGTTGCCACAGCCCCGATTCTGCACTTCTGCACAGAGCCATCCCTTAGATGGCCGTCTGCATCGGCCCTTATATATGTGTTGTCTTACAACATAGCAATGTAGACTGCATCTGCACTGCAGAAATAACACAGTATGATACCACTTCAACTGCCATGGCACATTGCTATGGAGTCCTTGGATTTGTAATTCATTGTAGTACCAGAGCTCTCTGACAGAGAAGTCTAAATATCCCATGAAACTGCAAACTTTAGAATTTTATAGAATTGAGCCATGATAGTTAAAGCAGTGCAGTGTGGATGCACCCTGATTTAAGGCATTTATTTTAGTTAAGACTATTAGTTGGATTTAGGCCAGGAAGTGTTGCTCTTGATGAATCCATTTAATTATAGCACAATTGACACTGCTCCCTAATTGGTGATCTCTCAAACTGGCAAACTGCACCAACGCCAGCAGCCTCCAAAGCCATGTGAAAGATAAGCTATCACATCACTTAGCCAAATGATGATAGGGCCTGGAACAGCTCTACCTTTAGCAATATATTCACTCCTCCAAATAGTCTCTGGGTTATCTCAGAGTTGGACAAGTTTGGGCTCTAGCTCCCAGACTCCTCCATCTACCACAGCCACCAAGTAAAGATGTGTATTTTCCTCCCTTGTTCATGCTTATAGGTTCTAAGGTAGAACTTTACAAACCATCAGCAAGACATCTTTGCAAAGCCCTACAATACAGGGGCTGTGTAACATGAGTTTTTTTGGCCCCTTAAAAATACAGTTCTTTTGGTAACGTAAAACTACAGCAGGTTCAAATGGAAAGATATTTATTAGAAAGAAGAAGTGTGGGGAAAGTGAGGGGCTAACTTTTAGAGAGGTTTAAAAAAGAGATTGTTTAATTTATCTGATCATTTCCCTACCCTTCTCCTTCCTTCTTTTCCCTCCCCCCTCATGTTCTTCTTTATTTTAGTCTCTCATCTGTCTTCTGGCCCTTGTTTGATTTTCCTTGTTTGTCCTCTCTGTTTTCTCCTCTCCTCCCTCTGGAAGGCTGGGGTGGTGGAAGTAATTGGAAGTAAAATATGGTAAAGCTCCATACTGGTGGCCAACACTAGACCAGGTGCTGATTGTGGCACAGATCACAAACTACTCATTTCAAAAATAAAAGTAAAACTCAAGAAGAGAACAAAACCAGTTATACCAAAATACGATTAAAGCAACATTTCCACAGAATTCATTGACAATATAAGGTGCATATTTGCAGTACTAGGAATAATAGATCATGAACAGGAATAGCTTTGGTCTCAAGCCAGGAACATAATAAAAGAAGAATGCATAAAGACACTTCCAACAGACATAAGTAGTGAAAAAACCATGGATGACATATAAAACATTACAAGCTATAAAGGAAAGAAGAGAAACAAAACAAAAAAGGATATAGGAATAAACTAAAAACCATGAATGCAACAGTGAGCAAAGGAAAATTACCATAACGACAAATGTAGAGAAATAGAAGACAACAACAAAAAGGGAAGAACGAGAGACCTATTCCACAAAATTTGAGAAATGAAGGGAAAGTTCAAACTAAGGACCGGGATGCTCTATGACAATAAAAATAACATAATTCAAGATCAGGAAGGAATGAAAAGATGATGGGTGTAATACACAGAAGAGTTATATAAAAGAGATGACAACATGAAGGACACATTAGAACCAAGAACCATATGAAGATGAACTCCAAATTTTAAAAACTGGGGTGGAAGCTGCAATAAAGGAAATGGCAAAAAAGCAAGACTCCAGGAACAGATGATATTCTAATAGAACTGTTGCAATCCACACTGACAGAATCAACTCTAGAGCTAACTAACATAAGTCAACAGATATGGAAAACAAAACAATGGCCAACAGATTGGAAGCAATCAATATACATCCCCATCCACAAAAAAGGAGAGACTGCAGCAACTATAGAACAATAGTACTAATCTCCCAAGCAAGGAAAATCATGCTCAAAATTCTGCAATATAGATTCCAACCATACATGTAGAGAGAAATCACAGAGGTCCAAGCAGGGTTCAGGAAAGGAAGATTAAAGACATGGGACTGCCAACACACCTGATAGTCCTAATGAGGAATCTGTACTCAGGACAAGAGGGTACTGTCAGGACAGAACATGGAGAATGGTTCCCAATTGGCAAAGGAGTCAGACAAGGCTGCATCCTATTACCCTACCTATTCAACCTATATGTAGAACATATTGTAAAGAAAGCAGGCTTAGACATGGAAGAGGGAGGAGTAAAAATAGGAGGAAGAAATATCAACAATCTGAGATATGCTGATGCTATCATAATACTAGCAGAGAACCTCATAGACCTAGAACAACTACTAAGGAAGATCAAAGAAGAAAGTGCAAAGGCAGGCTTAATGTTGAACATAAAGAAAACAAAAATAATGGACATAGAGAACTTATACACAGTCAAACTTGACAATGAGGAAATAGAAATCATAAAAGCGTTCTCATATCTGGGATCAAACATGGATCAGAATGGGGACTGCAGCCAAGAAATCAGAAGAAGATTAAGAATG
>CM034708.1:34342574-34357051 GCA_020142125.1 Phrynosoma platyrhinos
GTGCTGAGGATTCCATGGACAACCAAAAGGACAAACAAATGGGTCCTAAAGCAGAAATATCCCTAGAAGCCAAGATGACAAGACTTAGACTGTCATACTTTGGACACATCATGATAGGGGATGAAACACTGGAAAAGACAATAATGTTAGGAAAGGTGGAGGGAAATAGAAAGAGAGGAAGGGCACATGCTAGATGGATGCACTTTATTAAAGAGACCAAGAATATGAATTTTCAGGTGCTGGGCAGAGCAGTAGAGGACAAGGGGGGCTGGAGCTAACTCATCAGTAGGGTTGCCATGGGTTGAGATTGACGCAAAGGCAGTTAACAACCAACAAAAAAATTGATTATGCTTTGGACAAACACTAACCCGTTGCTGAACTGGCCATGGTTTTGTTATTGCTGACAGGTCACATGCAGTCATCAGCATTGCCCTGTAGAAAGAAGGTAAGTATGATTTTATGCATTTCTTTTCTTTTCTTTCTTTCTTTCTCTTTCAAATATACCTTAGCATATTTTGCCAAATTATGTAAAAATAAGATCTTGGAAAAGTGAAGTGGTATGTGGATTTATAATTATTTTAAAAGCATAGTTTGTTTTTAATTGTTTTTAATCATATATTTAATATTTTATATTGCCTTGAGGCCCATGGTGGTAAGATTCTATAAATAAAAATATTTTTAAGTGGTAGTAACAGGTAAATGTTAGTAAAATGTTGCAATATGGAGTGGTTCTGTTCAGTGTTTCAGCCTACACACCAACCAGTCATTTCCTCTTCCAAAATATTACGTTGCACTCACCATCTTTTCCATTTCCCCTTTTTCCCATAGACATTCAGTATTTGGAACTTTTATCTTAAGCTCCTTTCCCCCTAATTCTGTGAATCCTTACTCCAAACTCCAGCATGTTATCCTCAGATACCCTTTTTGTTCTTATATATTCTTGGTTGGCTATGCAGACATCCTAATTCAACCCCAGAGTTTTCCATTATGCTAGATTAGCTTTTCTAGATCTTTCAAATGTACTGTAATACAACCTGCATGCCATACAACCTGCATGCCATTAGCCATATTGTCTGTGAGTGATGAGAGATGTAGCCCAACAGATTTGAAGGGACCCACTTCATGGAAGGATGGTATATATGATTGCTTCCATCTCTGATCAGGTTTTGGGCTACCCTTGCCTAAATTAAAATCTAATATTTTCCATTAAGAGAATGGATGCCAGATTCCAAGACAAAAAATGGCACAATTGCTAGCAGCAGCGAGCTGTTTTAAATTCCTGTCCCAGCAAGGAGGCAAAAGCCTTAAAGAACCATATAGTTTCAGTGTTTTGAAATGAGATTTATGCAACTGTCAAAACCTCTGCATATGGCCAGATGTGGCCTGAATAAATTTTTATCCACCCACCCATGCATCAATCACTTTGTTTATATTTGGCCTTTCTCCCAGACTGGGACTTCAGGCAGCTTACAAAAAGGAAGAAAATACAACAAAAACTCATACAGTTGAAACATACTTTACAAAACTAAGATTAAAGCAATATTAAATAACAAGAGAATTAAAATCATTTAAAATCTTACTTTAAAACAGAGATGAAAAACAGTGCAGCACCATAAAAGGCTTTTCTTGTTAAAAACTTGTTAAAATCAATTTTAAAAGGCTTGCTGGAAAAGAAAAGTCTAAACTTGGTTCTGAAAGGAAAACAAATTACTTCCAAATTTCTTAGCTTCCCTAGGGAAAGAATTCCAAAGTGTGGGAGCAGCCGCAGAAAGGGTCTTCTCCCATGGTTCCACCAAACATGCCTATGAAAGTGATGGGACAGAGAAGTGTCACCCTTGCAGATCTTAGAGCTTAGGAAGTCTCTTAGCAAAAGATATAGTCCTTCAAATAGTCTGGGCCTCAGCCATCTAGGGCTTCATAGGTAAATAGCAGCACTTTGAATTATGCCTGGAAACAGACTGTCAGCCAGGGGAGCTGTTGCAACAAGAACATTGTATTCAGCACCAAATAGCAATCTGGCTGTGGATCATTGGACCGGCTGAAGTTTCCAAACACTATTCATAGAGTGCATTACAGTAATCCAATTGGGATGTAACTAAGGCATGTGTCACCATAGCCAAGTCATATGTCTCAAGAAACCGGCTCAGCTGGAACGCTAGCTTTAATTCAGATGTCCAAATGTGACAATTTAGAAATCTTTTTAACTAGAGCATTAATAAGCAGTGAAATAGATTAAAAGTCTGCATGATGAAGGAAATGAATGGAGCAAGCTGTAGTGATATTCACACAACTAGAATGTTAAAGACTATAATACCAATTATAAATGAGAATGATAGTTTCAGCCAATATGGAGAACAAGTGAATAAGAATATAAAAATGCAGAACAGCTTACAAATAAAAAGAAGATCTTTTGTGGTTTATGCATCTGTAGTAGAGACTTGACCTTTCCCTTTTGTATTTGTTTGATTTAAATAATCAGGCCATCACCACCCCTGGGAAACCTCTAGCCTTCCAGATGTTTCAGAGAACAAGAACATTCATAGTCCTTCAAGCTCCCATTGGTCAGGGCTTCTGGAAGTTGAATCCCCAAACATCTGGAGGACATTTTTTTCTCCATACAATCTAGGCTTACATGAAAAGCCCATCTAAATTACTCAAAGCTTGGACATGGTATGTTTTGGGACTCCATGGACATACTAGCTGATAAGATCTTGAGAGTACAGTTCAAACAAATATTTAACCTGCCCAAACTCTGGAATTGTTCCCATTTTTGTTACAGGTGGTGCCATCAAAACAGAGCTGTTCTAGTACATGATAAATATATCCACATGGCTTCCATACTGGCTCACTGTGGGCACAGCTATTGTAAGTTTAACCTAATTGTTTCTCATGAATAACCTTCCTGAAACATTAAAAGTACTGACTTTAACAGATCAGTGCTTCAGGACAATACACCTTCAGCTAAGGAACAATATGGTACTTATCAAACCTATTACACCCTGTGTTGGGAAAAAATATGAGGGATTACATAACTATCAGAAGCCGGTTGTTCAACTATATGCACAAGAGATTTTTTTTTCTGTTCTTTAACAGGCCAGCTCAAATCAGCCATTCAATTAAACTAAAGGTCCTGTGTCTGATATTCTAGGCTAAATCTAAGAATTATAAATTAAACTGTAGAAAAAGAAATTATATTGTAGAAGGTAGTTTCCTTTGTACTTAAAGAAATCTTTTTTTTTTACTTACAAAAATAGCTCCTTTTGATAGGGGTCTTCCAAGTTAAACTGTTTCTTTCTCAGAAGGTCAAAAAATTCACCTCTTCTCCTTAAAATTAAAAAAAGGATATTTATTGAGCACTGCAAAAGAAGTTGCTATACAGCTGTTAATTTAAAATAGAGAGACTCTCCAATAAAGAAAAGAAGAAAGGTTGAACTATGATGTTTTCATAACTGGGAGTTATTCATAACAAAGTAACTGAAACTTACTTAATGTACAGTGCAAGGTCTGTGGCAAGAATGGCTTGTTTGATCATTTTCAGAGTTGCCTTATATTCTTCAACAGAAAGACCACTAAGAATCTGGTTTCCCTTCAAAACAGGAAACATCAGCAAGTCAGTTGTGAGATACACATGCAGCATTGTAATGGCTGACAGCCCAGCAGTGTCATATTTTTATTTAATTTGTACCTTCGTCCCTCCAGATTCGTGGCTTTGGCACTTGCGGGTTTGATCATTCGCAAGGTTGCCGCCATATGCACTACCCCTCTTCCCTTCCTTCCCTCCTTCTCCCCCCCCCCCAGGCTTAGCTTTGCCTCAGGGCTGGGAGGGGGCCTTCCTTCAATCTAGTGGGAGTGAGGCAGGGAATGGGCCGCCAGGGCCTGTAATTTGTGTTGGCCGCCATGGGGACTAGCTTCCCGGTGGCACTCTGGGCCTGGCATGCACACGCCCCTCCCCACCTCCGCTGAAGCCAATGGGTGCATGATACATTCATCCCCTCCCTGCCCTCTATAACTGGCCAGCTGAGCTAGTGATAGCAGGGCAGGGAGGGGATGAATTGCAAGTGTGCGCTTGCTATCCATACCCCCTCCCTGCTACCCTGTCATTGGCTCAGCTGGGCCAGTTACAGGAGGGCATGGTGGGGGTGGGTGTATCATGTGCCCATGGGCTACATAGGAAGGGATGGGGCATGTGCACGCCGAGCCCAGAGCGCTGCTGGGAAGCTAGTCCCTATGTCGGCTGGTTTGGATTAAAGGCCCCGGTGGCCCCTGTGCCCTGCCTCACTCCCTCCAGACTGAAGGAAAGCCCCCTCCTGGCCCCAAGACAAAGCTAAGCCTGGGGGAAGGGGAAGGAGGAGGCAAGGGAGGGAGTATTCATGAAATTTCATATCCGCAGGGGCCCCTGGAACATATCCCCCATGAATCCTGAGGGACGACTGTATATGAGCCAGTACTGGGGCGAACCAAATACAGGAGCAGAACAGAACAGAACACAAATGAACCCGGCTGCCGATAAAACTAACACAGAGAAAAATCCCCAAATATAATGAATTAATAAATGGTCAATTAAACTAAATTAAATTAAATTAAATTAAACCATTTCTTCATTGAGCTTTTTGACTGAGAAGTCCACATTTTCTTTCTACTTTGGCATTATCATTTGTAATATAGAAAGACAAACAGGCAGAGAGAAAGAGAGAGATGGTATAAGAAACACGAGTGTTATATATCATCAGTATGGGTAGATGAATTATTTGGGAAATTCTAAAGGGCTGCTGCTTGCTAGATATCTGTTTGGGCTTATGGACCTTGACATTTAGCTGAGCCAATTTTCTTCCAGAGGACACTGTTTTCAGATTAGTCTGAGATTTTTATTTATCTCGCTCCTACTTAAAATATAAGTCATTTTTGTGAACTTTTCCCCCAGTATGACCTTTTATGGTGCCTACCATTTTTCTTCCATAGTCCCCCAAAATAAAATGGATGCAAAATTCTTAAGTTCCCAATACAGTGTTTTCTGAGCTCTGGTATTGACACAACTTCATTGTTTTAAGTTGTTGCCCTGGTATGAAGCAATCTAATATTGTGGCACCAGAGCTCTCTGGCTGCTGCTACCACTGTATAGTGATAGTAGCAATGGCAGCAGCACAAAACCTCTTGGGGGGAAAGAAAGCAGTGCTATGGTGACTGCTAATGGTGACCTCCACTGCCAAGAAACTGTTGGGATAATCCTTTTTCTCACTCTAGAGCTGTGGTTCTCAACGGTTGGTCATGTATATCCTTAAAATCCCAGCATTCTTGAGCATTGGCCATACTGGCAGGGACTTCTGGAAGAGGAAATCCAAAATATCAGGAGGACCAAAGGGTGCAAACCACTGCATCTAGGGAAACTAGGTAAAATGGTACCCAAGGGCCTGAACAGACTGCCAGAAATAATCCATCTTGAGACTACTTTAACTGTCCTGACTCAATGCTAGGGAATCATGGGCACTGTAGTTTTTTCTGAGACATTGAGCCTTCTCTGTCAGTTCCCATGATTCCCTTGCATTGAGCCAGGGCAGTTAATGTGTCTCAAGAGGGATTATTTCTGGCAGTTTGTTCAGGCCCATATTATTTTAAGAGCACATTTCTGTGTAGCTCTCTTTGATATTGAGGCCTAAATCCAAATGCAATAGTCCCAAACTAAAACAAACTCACTGAAGTAATGCGATGGGACATTCATTGCTAACGTTCAGTTTTAGTAGGTCAGACTAGCAACTGGGTTTAGGCCTAAATACTCATATGTTACTGCAGCATTTCACAGTTGTAAGAACTCTTGCCTGATGTGAGCAGAATGTGCTCTGCTAATTCCTCATGTATTCACTTATGCATATGCTTGTACAATGTATCTAAATTAACCAGAGCTTGGAAATATAACTTTTTTTGATTACAGCACCCAGAATGCCCCAACTAGCATAGTCACTGAGGATTTCCAAATAAATATGTTTTCTGAGCTCTGGTATTAACACAACTTCATTGTTTTAAGTTGTTGCCCTGGTATGAAGCAATCTAATATAGCAACTCATAGTGCAAAATGAGAGCACTTGTTCCTAACTGTATAAATCTTATTTTCTGTAATACAGAATTTCAGATTCATTCTGAGTCTGTTTCCTATTCATTTTCTTTTTAAAAAATAATTACTATGAAAACATATCTCAAATTATCTTTGAGAGTAGCTAAGATTTTAAAATCTTTTTTTCACTGGATAATAGTACATGAAGAGGTATCTGGATTTTCAACTATTTGGAAACTCTTGGAGAGAATAATATCAGATGGGCATGTATTGTTTCTCTGCAATTTTCAGCAATACTTGATCCTACATCACTAACAGTCATTTTGGCTCCAAGGGAAGATTAACCAGAGATTTTGAGCATAAAAATTTATTTTGCTTCAGGTCCTGAAAACAACATCAGCAAGGTCCCCTGAGCTTATCGGCTGGTATTCAGAAAAGCTTGGTAGGTCTCAGAATAGCTGCCTTTCCCTTCTTATCCCAAAAAGGAATACAAAAACATTTAAGAATGCATAAGTCTGGGAACCCATCCAAAACTAAAAATAAAAGTGAACCACACAAGGTTTCTCTCTAGTGCACACACAACTGAGTGTCATTTACTGGAGTGTTCAGGATCATCAGGCACTGGTCGAAATGGTGATGTTCCATGATTGAGTGGCAATATAGCTGTGCAAGAGGGTGCTCACTCCTGAAAAGCAGAAAGCAGACAGAAGACAACATTTGCCACTTTCAGCATTTAAGAAAGCTGAACATGAGGCTACACATATTGCTTTCTCACCATAGGCAACTCTGATCAAACAGTTTTTGCACTATTTGAAATAATACAGTAACCCATTTCACTTGGAACTGACACATTTCATCTTTCCATGGTAGCAAATAAAATATCTTGCATTGTCAGGATCATGTCTCCCTGTTCCAAACCCCAAAGTCATAGAATCATAGAATCATAGAATCCTAGAGTTGGAAGAGACTGCACGGGCCATCCAATCCAACTCCCTGCCATGCAGGAAATCCAAATCAAAGCATCCCCAACAGTCATGGCCCTGAGCTTGTGCTCTGATTTTGAAAGTTAGAATATTACTAGAAACAATCAATGCTAATCATCTAAGCTAAGAGTACTACAAGCTGAGAGTACTGCAAGAGTTCCCAATGCATGCATTTTGGGACCATACAGACACCACAAAGAAGAACTGCAGAGAGGATAGTGGAGATTTTAAATAAAAAATACCTCTTGCATCAGTGCTGGAATAGCCACATATCTGATTCAGTAACCATGGACAAGCTGCTTGAAGTCAGCTTAACCTTCAGTACAGAACTTTTTTTTTAACAAAAGGATATTATTATGTTCTATGTTGATAGGACAGTGCACAAAAGAAAACTACAATAACTTGGGTAGAAGTGTAGTTGGGATATATCCTGTCCTAGTGGGGATGAATTTGAGTTTGGGCTAGGTAACTTGTCTTCCATTTGCTCTAATTTGGAGAAGAAATTCATTGTTTATTCCCATCCCAATTTTGTCTCTCGAAATAACTTGAAGGATCACTTCTACAATCAATGACAGGCTGCTGGAGGATACTTTTGCAAAAATCTGTGTATCAATTATCAGAAGACCCAAGCAGGAGGGTGCTATTGTCCTCATATATTGCTTGTGGGATTCTCACAAGCACAGTGATTGACCATTCTTTCGTACATCTGAACAGAAAGATGGACTACTAGACAGACCACTGGTCTGAAGCAGCATAGGTGTTATTCTGTTCTCAAATTAAATATTGCCTCGGGGTGAAAAAATTATCTGGGGTTGGATCCCCAACCACTCCAGTAGCTTTGGTCGTGTACTGGTCAAGACACCACTAAAACAACTAGTGGTTCTCTGTGGTAGAGGGAGATGGCACAGTATGCTCTGAATTGTATCAGTCTGAACAACAGAGCACCTCTCTTTGGGAAAGGAAAGCTCCAAAGGCTGGGATTTTGTACAGTTCCTGCCAATTTTCAGTGGTAGCTGTGTTAGCAGCAATAGCAAACAAGGGCCCTCAACATTGCCTGGGGGGATATGCACTGGGTTCACAGGCCTCGCATTGCCCGTTCCTTCAATACAAAGGCAACATATGTTGTACATTAAATATTCAAGAAGTCCACAACAAATAGATCTATTATTGTTACCCATGATAGCTAAGAATGGAATGCCTAAGTTGAAAGGCCAGTCATCTCTGATTATCAGATACTGGGAACATGGAGTGTCTACCTCCCTCACATCCTTCTTTTGAGCTTGTTCAAGGCATTTGGCAGTTGTAGTAAGACATGCTGGATTAAATGGACTTTTTTATCAGATCCAGTGGGGGATCCATTTTGGCTGGGTGATTCTGGGACTTACATAGTTCAAACCAGTTGAAAGAGTTGAATCAATTTAATTGATCTGATCAAGTAAACATGATTCTTATCTCTATGTAAGTCCCAGAATCATCAGTGGTCTTTCTCTACACCATTCCTAGTAGATGGGTTTGGAGGAAGAAGGAATGTAGGGAAGCTTTATGCTAATAAAGGTATATTTAAATTCAAATCTGTTTCATTTAATTTTTGTTGGCCACTGCTTGCATATTTTTAACACAAACACACATACAAAGCAACATCAAAAACTTGCTTCTAAGAAGCCAAGCATCCCGAGCCTCCTTGATCCCACAATCCACAAAGGGCAACATTAATCCACAATTTAATCTATTTGCACTAGCCTGGGGGATTTTTTGAAAAAACAAAAAGCACTAGAACCATTTTTAGTCTAAATGGAAAATGTTATGAAAATGCAGTACTCTGCTTTGTGGCACATATGAATGTTGAGCTTTGTTGTTTATAATATTTTCCCAGGACATTTTTGGAAGGATGATGGTACATCTTGAGATACTTCTGAAGAAATAATATATTCCTAAACACACACACAATTTCAAAACAACGGGTTCCACCCTTTGCAGCCTTATGCATGTACTTGAAAGGAGAGTGAGAAGGAGGTGGGAACAGAGAGAAGAAAGGACACTATGAACTACCCTGAACTAAAATATAGCCAGTCCTCCATATCCAGACATTATTTTATCATGGATTCAAGCAAATATTCTAAAAAGATATACATTCTAAGAAACAAATTTTGATTTTGTTATTTTATATAAGGGACACAATTTTACTATCCATTGTATCTATAGAAACATGAGCTTAATGGATTTTGGTATCTATGGAAGGCCCTAGAGTCAAACCCCAGAGGATACCAAGGGCCTACTGTACTCACTGAGAGCCAGTATAATGCAGTGGTTTGAGCACTGGACTAGGACTTTTGAGACCAAGGTTTGAATCCCTTGGTCATGGAAACCCACTGGGTGACCTTAGGCAAGCTACAGTCTCTTGGCCCCAAAGGAAGACCCCCAAAGGAAGACCCAGAGTTTGGTTCCCTCTGAACAAATCTTGCCAAGAAAAAGTGTGACACATTCACCTCAGAGTCACTATAAGCTGGAAACAACTTGAAGGCACACAGCAACAATAAAAATATTCCTCCTTCAGCTAGCATATATAAT
This sequence comes from Phrynosoma platyrhinos, assembly GCA_020142125.1. NCBI lineage: Eukaryota > Metazoa > Chordata > Lepidosauria > Squamata > Phrynosomatidae > Phrynosoma > Phrynosoma platyrhinos. Next base: position 34,352,172 of record CM034708.1, read on the forward strand.
CTTTGACACAGAGTTCCAAATGCTGCAGCTCATGATGTTATAATGGGTCTTTGGTATTCACTGGAGTTTGGTTCCAAGACTCCCCGTGGATACTAAAATCTGTGGATGCTGATGTCCTGTTATATATAATGGGATAGTAAAATGGTGTCCTTTATATAAAATGACAAAATCAAGGTTTGCTTTTGGAAACCCGGGGGGGGGGGATATTTTCAACCCATGGATGGTTGAATCCATGGATGCAAAATCTGTGGATATGGAGAGCTGACTGTAATAATCAAGAGGGTGTGTCTGTGTTTAATGCACCTTCCCATGTAGATGTCATAGTAGTAAACATCCCAGGATTAAAATTATTCATTGGTATCCATGTTACCAGTATCACAAAATACAAAATTCACAAGCAGTGATACTTTTTGGGGGCCAACTCCAAAGCATAAAATACATTGTGTAAGCTTTCAAAGCTCCACTGTCTTCCTTATCAGGCAAAGATGTTAAAAATAATACAGGAGGAAAATGGTGACAACATTAGCCTACATTCTGTCTGCTGACAGTATTGAAATCCCAGGGACTTTCAGCTCAGCCTCAAAAATGACTATGGTTGCATCCACACTGCACAAATAATTCTTGACAACATGAAAACTGTCATGACTCAGTGCTATGGAATTCTGGGACTTGTAGTTTTGTGAAATACTTAGCCTTCTCTGTCAGAGAGGTCTGGTGCCACAATAAACTAAAGTTTCCAGAATTCCATAGCATTCTGCCATGGCAGTTAAAGTGGTGTCAAACTGGATTATTTCTGCAATGTAGATGCAGTTTATTTGATTGGGGACTTCATTATAGATAGAGGAGAGCATGGACACTCTTGTATTGTGATATCTTTCCTAGAGGTATCACAGAATCCTAGCGAGAAGCCTAGCGGATTATAGATCAAGTTCTTCAACACTTGATATTGTGCTTTCTCTCTCATACACAAACAAAAAGAATAGAGTTGAAATAACTACAAGGGCCATCTATTCCAACTTCATTAATTGTCTTTTTTAAATGATAATGCAATTACACAACATCTGTGCATGCATGACCTAGAAATGTGAAAAATGGTTTTTCTCCAGAATGGGGGGAAGCAGACGGGCGGCCATGGGCCGCCCCGGGAAGCTGCGCTGCGGGGCTGAGGTATCCCCACACCTTGGCCCCACAGCGCAGCTTCGCCAACCCTGAAAGGAGCACTAAATCGGTGACTCTTCCACCGCAGCATGTGCGAACGCTGCGGTGGGAGGTCCTCCTCGGAGCGCCAGCCATGCAGAGGGCCAGCAGCTCCGAGGACGACCTGGGGAAGGGGTTGGGGTGCCGATCGTGCGGCTGCCCCTCCCCTTCCCTGCCCCCAAAACAGCTCAATTAGCCGTCTGCTTCCCCCCAATGTTACTTACACAGGCAAATTTAACAAAAAATGGAAACTTAACAAAATACGCTGCTTTAAGCTTCTTAAAAACTGCATACTGCTTGTAAAAGCTTTAGTTTCTTTAATCTGTGGCATACTATTGATCCTAATGACTATAATGCAATTATACTGTTTTGCTAGAAAACAGAAGGTCTCAATCATTGCTTTCTTGCTTGCTTATTTGCACTTCTAAACTATATCGTACCTCATAATGCCAACCACCAGGCTGTTTATTATTGCATGGCACTCCTGGGGTAACATCTGTTCCTGATACCAGATTGGTAGAGTCAGTTTTCTCCACTGACAGAGGGCTAAACCAAAAAGTTAGAGCAGGATACTTTTTGACTCCTATAAATACTTCCAGACTTGCTCACTTGCCTAAACAACTAGGCTTTCCTCTGTTTGCTAAAGATTCACCATGCTGCTTCACTATCCCTTCAGTTCAAAAGAAGGTGTAACTGGCAGACACATATATTATATATCCAATTTAAATGTGAGAGCTGAAATGTCTCCCGAACTCAATCTGTTCTCTTATTAATTCTCCTTTACTCACCTCTGTATATAAGAATTGTTCACCCCTCTGTGATCTAAATCATGGCTCAGAGCTGCAATCAGCAAAGACAGTACCTCGACATCCGTAAGTTTGTTCTGTGTGTCATGAAATGCAAGAAAACATAGGATTACAATTGCTGACAATCTGGATGTGACATCAATGGATGCACTATAACCTTCTTCCTTTTCTGACTGTGGGTATGTTAAGTACATATACAGTTTGATATGCTTATTTAAACAGAAAATTATTGGATTTATGAACATTTTTTTGTTTTGTAAAAATAATAGTATCCACTACAAATAATAGCCTTTGCTCTTCCTTCAAAAAACTCCCTCGGAATGAAAATGTGTGCTGCACAAAATTTTACATCCGGATTTTTCCCCTCTCACTGGTTATAAGTCCAACGATATAGAATATAAAATACACACTTAGCTTATTACAAACATAAGTAGGCAACAGTGAAGGTCATGATAATCTCATGCTTTTAAATAAACATATTTTTACATCTTGCCATGGAATAAATGCAGCTACACATAAACAGGCAGCATCTGAAAAGGCTCTCCCTGGTTTGGCAGATGGAGGGCTTCTGCTTTGTTCTTTGCCCTTCTGTGGCCTACCTTTGTGGGCCTCTGATTTCCTGTAGGGCTGAGTTTAATGTTCCAAACATGAAGTGTTTGCCAAGACTAATCAGCCTTGCTTGCTTAATTGCCAGCTGTGCAGTGTTCCATATGCATATGGGCCCCAGCACTGTTAGAATAGGGCAACTGACTCATTGAAGCTAACACAAATCTAACAACTTGGTTCACCCAGATCAGGGATGGAAAACTTTTGACACTTAAATGTTTTGGCCTACAACTCAGGACACTTAGGATCAAGATATTTCAACTCAGGATATTTTAACTCTTCCACGCATTCACTTGGTCATTGTCTTGACCTAATTTTTGCTGCTGAATGTGTCATTTCTGACTACTTGGTAGATGATTTTCCATTATCTGATCATTATTTAATTTCTTTTACTCTTGCTTATATTCCACCTCCTCATCTGTGCAAAGTTATTGTTATGATCTTCAGTCTGTTAATTGTGACCATTTCAGTCAGACCTTGGATTCATCTCTTTCCTCTTTAAATTTTGGGGACTCAGTTGATTCAGCTATGTCTTTATTTAACTCCACTCTTTCTTCAACTCTTGACAGCTTTACCCCTGTATCTGTACGCATGTCTTCCTCTTTGACCAGACCTCAGCCCTGGCTTACTCCTACAGTTAGGTTTACCCGGGCCTGCTCTCAAGCAGCTGAACATCTTTGGAAAAAGTCCAGGGAGTGGTCTGATTTTATTCATTATAAATTTGTACTTTCTTCCTCTTCACGCGCCTTGTCCATGGCAAAACAGAATTATTATAAATCTTTGATTTGCGCCAATGAGAGGTGCCCACAGTGTTTGTTCTCTACCTTCAATACTTTGCTAAAACCTCCTTCTCCTCCTGACTCTTCATTATTCTATCTTAATGATTTCACTAACTATTTCATCTCGATTACCGCCATTCGCTCTGAGATAGCCCTTCCCGATCATTCATCTACTACTGATTTTGTCACTCTCAGCTAAAAAAAATTCTGTGTTTCCTCCCGTTTCTCTGGATGAACTCTCCACGCTGATGAACTTTTCCAAACCTGCAACTTGTTCTCTCGACCCAATCCCTTCTCGTTTTCTAATCTCTATAGCCTCTTCTTTTCTGCCCTTGCTTCTCCATATCTTTAATCTCTTTCTCTCTCTCTCTACTGGCTCTTTCCCATCAGTCTTTAAACACACTCTAGTATCCCCAATTCTGAAAAAAAAACTTCTCTTGACCCCTCTTCTCTGTCTAGCTATCGTCCGACTTCTCTTCTTTTTCTTTCCAAGGTTTTGGAACAGGTCGTTTATTCTCGCTGTCTTGAGTTTCTTGAAGCCAATTCCATTCTTGATACATTTCAGTCTGGTTTCCGCCGACGGCATTCTACAGAGACGGCTCTAACAAAGATCTTGGATGATCTTTTGTGAGCCAAGGCTAATGGCCTTTTCTCTGTTCTCATTCTTCTCGATTTGTCTGCGGCCTTTGACACCGTTGATCACTGTCTTTCAGTTGATATACTTTCTGACCTTGGGTTCTCAGATTCTGTCCTTGATTGGTTTAAATCTTATCTGTCACACAGATCTTTTGCAGTGGTCATGGGTGGTCAGGCTTAGTCTTCTGTTCCGTTATGCTCTGTTTTGGGTCCCCTACTGTTTTCCCTTTACACACTGTCTCTAGGAAACCTCATCAGTTCTTTTGGCTTCTCCTATCTTTGGCTTCTCCTATCATCTGTATGCCGATGACATTCAGTTCTATCTCTCCACCCCTGACCTTTCTTTGGATCTTGAACAGCAAGTTTCATCTTGTCTTACAACTGTCTCTCAGTGGATGCACCATCAGCACTTGAAGCTCAATATGACCAAAATGGAGCTTCTTGTTTTTCCACCAAAGCCTACTGTTCAATATTCTTTTTCTGTTTCTGTTGACGATATTTCTATTCAACCTGTCCAGGAATCCTGCCGTCTTGGTTTTATTTTTGATTCTTCTCTGTCATGTATCCCCCAGATTCAGGCTACAACCAAACATGTAGATTCTTTTTGTATAATATTGCTAAAATCCGATGATTTCTCTCAGCCTCTACTGCCAAGACTGTGGCCCCTGCCTTAGTGGTCTCACAACTAGATTATTGTAACCTTCTCCTGACAGGCCTCCCCTTTCTCACCTCCGTCCTAATTTCAGTCTAGCATTCTGCTGCACGCATTATCACATTATCATGTTTTGACCATATTTCTCCTTTATTATCATCCCTTCACTGGCTCCCTCTCCCTTTCTGTATTCAGTATAAGCTT
>CM034708.1:34368642-34390156 GCA_020142125.1 Phrynosoma platyrhinos
ATCTTGGCTGCATCATTGGCCTCAGGAACTTGGGGCTCCCCTCCTTCTCCTGCCTTCCCTGCCACCCCAGGGTCCCCAGTTTCCTGGGCTTCATTTCCAGCAGCTCCTGAGGACCTCAGCTTCACCAAGAGCAAGACCAGGAGGATGGCCAGGAGGATGAATCTCACTGCCGGCACTGTACTCTTAGGAGGAGGAGAAGGGCTGCCCAAAGCCAAAAAGGTTCCCAGCTTTGCTGAATGGACCTTCTCCTATATCTTTAACAGAGGCTATATTTCAGAAGAAGGAACTGACAAAACATCTCTGAGTATTCCTGGCCTAAGAAAACCCTGTGAAATTCATGGGGTCACCATAAGTTGACAGGCCTTCTCTGAATAACATCCTGGCCCAAAAAAAAAAAAAAAAGAGGAGAAGATATTGATTCCGGCTCTTTAACTGCCTCTGCCAAGCTGCTACTTCTACATTCGTACTATATTGCTTTTATCTTGTATTTTAATTTACTAATAGTTGAATATATTTTTAAGGGGTGGGTGGGTTAGGGAAGGGGATTCTTGGATTGTTTTAAGTTGTGATGTTGTTTGAACTTGTTGTTCGCCACCCCGATTGCACTGCAGAGGGGTGTGTATAAAAATAAAAATTTATTATTATTATTATTATTATTATTATTATTATTATTATTATTATTATTAACAACACAGCTATATCTTTGAATATATTAACCAGGAGGGAATTCCACAACTGTAAGACAAACACCCCAAAGGCCTTGTGTATTATACTCAATTGCTATTTGACTTTACCGATGAGATCACATGCCTGGCATCTAAAGCAGATCTGAGTATATGGAAAAGGTGGTCTTTATGGTAACCAGGTCCTAACTGTTCAACAATACCAATACTTCAGGCTTATAAATATACTAACAGACAGTTCATTTGATACAAAAATAGTCCAACACATTCTGCCCCCCCCCCCACTTCAGCATGGCCCAATAAATGTGTCCTAAGGCAAATAAGCATTGTGCTTGGTTTCTTTGTGAATCAGTGCAAAATGGAGACCAATAGGAACAGTTTACCAGTCCTCTCCAATATGAAGGAATCCTGAGAATAGCAAACCATGTGTGGAGGAGTGGAGAAATTATATGCCTTAAATGAGCAAAACAAAAACACCAACCTTTTTTTATTTTATTTAAAAGAGTTTGAAATAATTCCATGCCCCTGTATGAAAGACAAATAGCTCACAATATGACTATAAATATAACCTTGACAAGGTTGTCATAATAAATCCACTTTTTCCAAGAGTTTGTAATGCAGGCATAAAATAAATTCTTTCTTAGCAAAATCCTGGCAAAAGTTTTGTCAATGCAGGAGAAGATTTTTTTTTTGTTTAATGAGAAAACTGAAACTTATTATTTAGAGGCACAAGCAAGGAGAGAGGAACCTAGCTGCTTGGATTGGACTCAAGTTTAACTTATGTTTGATTAGAGTTATAGGTTTGGTCTGTAGCATTTTGAGCATGACGACTTTCTTTGATTCTTCAAAGAATACACAATCTGATTGGGCATGTGCAACACACACAAAGCTGTCTAAATTAATTTTTATAAAGCCATATAATTAATGAGTGTTGCTGCAAATGAATGCATGAAAAGCATCTAGGTAAAGTTTTGCATGAGAGTTTTCCTTTCTGAATCATAAAGATGGCAGAATCTGTATTTTATAAATATGGTATTTTGTTTATTCTGTGGATGCAAGTAAATCCTAAGTCTACAACATTGATTTCTTAGGTTACTTTGGAAGATAAGTGTAAACCTGGATCTCCTAGTGGACTGTTACTCATACCACAACCATTAAAACTAACAGTAACTAATTCAAAGGTGAAGAGCAGATGACATTCATGCTTGATATGGTTTGATGAGGTTAGAGGAAGCCTACAGTAATCTTGATGTTGCTCCAGGTACTGGTTTGTTTGAAGGGCTGAGCCAAAACCATCACAGAAAACCTCAGTCAAGAAGAGGATGTCCCAATGCCATAACTATGTCCTTTTTCTATGCAACAACATAAACCACCTACATCAGTCACCCTTGTAATATGCAACATGTTTATGGAAGGCAAATCTGTGTCCCCTGCTGAATCCCATGAGATCAATACAGCAATCCAACATGTGCCATACAAGCACATGGAAATACATACGTAAGCAGTAAATAAAAGAAAGACCTTCAGTTTGGCTTGTCTTAAGAGAGTTCTAGTAAGGAAGCAGCTGTGAGTTATATAAAGACTGCATTGATTTAGCCTCACCTCCAGTGTGACCATCTGCTTTGCCATGGCTCTTTCCACAGCTTCATACATCTGTGTATTCTGGATGCCTAAGCCACAAAAGATGACAAAAGCTTCTAGGAACTGTTCATCATTCCTATTGAAAGCTTTAATTTTCCCTGAATTTTCTTCCATCTTATTTGCAAGCTGGCATACACCTAGATCATTAACAAAATGAAAAGTAACTTTTTTAAAAAAGTAAGAACATACTATTAATCTGCAAAAGACAACTAACATGCTTTTCGTGGAATCATATATGTATTTCAAAGATTTAGTTCAAAATCTTAAAAAGGAAAGCAAATATTATGTATGTACCCTGAGATCTTTAAATAGAGGTCAAAATATACATATTTAAGAAATAATAAATAAATACATAGACAAATGAATACGAGGGGTATTGTAAAGTTTTAATTACAGCGCGCCTGCACCATATGTGGGCTCACCGTACGTGGACTCAAGGTCACATGGATGGTGAGACCCACCTCAATGGTGTGTGCATGCTGCAGTTGAAATCAACAGGACTTGAGGTCCCATGGTATTTCCCTTACGCGGGGGGGGGGGGTCTAGAACGGATCCCTCGCATAAAACAAGAATCCACTGTATCACCTTTTTTAAAAAATGACAGAAAGTTTGTTTTTATTTGTAGTTGTTAACTTATATCTGCATTGTCACCATCCAGATTGACACATTTTTCCCAGAGGTTCTTGACCCTCCAAATACCTGATATTGTAGAAGTCTGCAGAGTGTGCTCTTTTGATGCACTATTGTAAAGTAATAATTATCACCTGGAAGTTATTATGGTATATTGATAAAATTTTGTCAGTGTCATCATTGATCCCTAAATGCATGATGTTGAGAAAGTCGGCTCATTGTGTCCTTTACTTTTGTGACAGGTTATGCCAGAAGTGACTAAACTGTAAAATCCTCGTAAGGCGCAATATGCAGAATTCTACAATACAGTATTCAGAGGACTGGGAAACACTGGGAAAATGTGTAAATCTGGATGGTGACTATGTAGTTATAAGTTAACAACTACAATCAAAGCAAACTTTCTGTCAAAATTTTTTAAATATGTTAACTTTACTATACCCTCTCGTAAATATATGTTCAACTATTCAACCACATCCCCTTTAAGGTTCTGAAGTTAAGCTTAAGTTCTACCACAGCTTGGAAACACTACTCTTTTGGGGACTACAGCTCCCAGAACCCCCTACTGATCATGCTGCCCATGGATTTCTTGCAGTTTTAGTCCAGAAAAGTAACTTTTCAAAGCTCTGGGTTCATTAAAATGGCATATGCAGAAATTTATTTCAAAATATATACAAGTATCACCATATATTCATTTATAAGTGTAAAAGTATTTACTAATTAAAACCTACACCAAAAAGCCTTAACCATGTGTATTCTTTTCCATTCCTCCCAAGTCTTTGCCTCAATTTTCCTCTTGACTTTCATTATTAATAGTTCTTTAGTTTGATGTAATCCCTGAAGACAATTTGTCCTTTGCAAACTAATTAGTTTTTTTAAGCATTCCAGAAGAACTATAATGAATGTCAGGTTAATGGTACACAGAGCTTGCACTTCCTTACTTGAAAAGGGGCCAGATTGTTTTGTAAATTAATTAAATAGAAAATATTGCTGGTTCTTGAGTCGTTAGACCATCTGTTATGTGTAAGTGCATCCCCAGGTACAGTTTTCTCTTAGTGCGTTTTGCATAACCTCTTTACCCCACAAAAAGAGTGTAATGGGCAGGTTGTATAAGAAAATAATTTGTGATATGGAATGAAACATGAAAACACACCCTCATCAAAAAAAATTCATTCAAAAAAGTAGTACAGTTGCCCCCCCCCCCATTTGTGGGGGATCCGTTCGCTAATATTGTGGCCCCATTGAAACTAATGGCGCATGTGCAGGCATGCACAGCCATTTTAAATATAGGCACTTGTCCCTTCCTGCAAAGAGCAAAACTGTGTACTCAAAGTCCATGAACAGGGAGGGACAACTGTATTCAGTCTTACATAATGAGCTACCCCAAGTCAGTATTCAGATATGAGCTACTATGAGCTATATTAATTCTCTTACTGCTGCCAAAACTAATGCAAGGTATTTTGCAAGCAAAAGAATACATTCTAGATTTGTTTTTCTCATGTTATGCTGTAGCACATAACACTTTCCTAAATGCAATGTGCCCTTCATCTATGGAAAGGTACTTTTGCATCCACCAATTACTCCTGCAATTTGTATGACTAACAGAGTGTGAGAATCACAGAACAAATTCTCCACAATTCATTTTCAACAAAGTGTATCTAAATAGAATTGTTTTTTCAGTGTTTCCCATGATACACCAGCAGGATCATTCAACTAGATAAGTGTCAAATCCCTTTTAGGAAATAGGTATAAAACTTGAAAAAAGGAAAAGCTTCACAAATATGGCCAACATAGTTCTCAGCTGGCCTGTCATCAAATATACACATTAACCATCTCATAATAAAGCACTATCAGCAAAAATGAACCAAGCCTCTCAGTTTGCTAATTCACACAACTTTCTCACATGAGCCACCTGGAAGAAATTCTAGCTTTTCATAGGCGAGTGGCTACTTTGAAGCCTGAAAATGGATCTGGAATATTTCCATTACATTTTGAAAGATGGAATGGGTAGATATCTTCCTTCAGGCAGATGGATACTACATCTCAAAAGGAGCTAGATAAGGTATAATGAGGGGATATTAAGACCATCATAGAGATTAACCTTCTTCCATAAAGACAGAGGCTGAAGATATTGAGTATCAAGGGATTTGACAGAAAGAGTGACCAGAAAGAAAATACTTTGGTGTGAACCAATGCTAGCAGTTGCTAACATAAGCAGTTGCACATTCCCCACACTTGTTCTAAAAAACACCCCAGACTTCTTTGCATAAACAGTTCTTGTATTCCTATGTAGATTTGTAGATCAATACATGTAAGTATTTGTTTTCTTTTTCTTGATTTTTTTCCTTTCTTTCCCCCCAACTTTCCCCTTGGGTATGTCTTGGTGTTTTGTTGGTTCAAAGATGTCTATGTTAAAATATTCAATAATTATTATTATTAGGAAAAAATATCTCAAAATATTGTACCTATCACTTTATTCTTCTTTCCATTCTTGATTGGTGTGCACAGTAAACTTTCAATATTCTGGTTTGCAGTATCTGTGCTTTCATTCTGTTATGGAAAAACAGAAACTTATTAATTTTATCACTCTACCTAAATACTAATAATGCAAAATACAAATACAGGCAAGCCTTTTGTTTTATTTTATGAACATCTGAGGTCTAAGTTATGAAGCAATAGCAATCCATTTGACAATTTTTCCAAAGTATAACAAAAAAAGTTATAATCACTAAACAACCCAGAGCATGATACTAATGTTCTAAATTCATTAGAAGCAACTGTAGTGGGAGTCAGTCAGTCAGCCCCTAGCCTCACCCCCAATACCTCCTGGATCACATAGAAATGGGCCAGAGAGTGGTTGCTGTCTGTGCTTTTACTATGGAACAGAAAGAGGAAAGAACAGTGATAGGAACTGCTAAGGTCTTCCACTGACAAACAGACAGTGGAAAGTCAACAGAGGTAGACTGGGAGGGTCCCACAAAAGAAGTGGATATCTACAAAGCAAGGACTGTATATGCCTTGCAAATATTAAAACATTTTCCAACAATTTCTAAATCCAATCTCACATTACTTACTGTCCAAGGAAATCTCTTGTCATGACGAATATCTGGAATGTTAAGAGGCTCCATGGTATTCTTAACATATTGGGCATACATATAATTAATTTGGTTTGTATCATAGTTTCTGTTGAAGTAAGAAAAACAGAATTATTTCTTTGTATTTCTGACATAAAACTGAAGATTTTTACATTTTGAATGCTCCTTAACATAACTACAGTCAGCCCTATGTATGCACAGATTCTGTATAAACACAAACACATTCATTTAATTTCCAAAAAGCAAACACTGCTTTTGCCATTTTATAGAAAGGACACTATTTTACTACACCATTGGATTTCAACATCCATGGATTCTGGTTTCAAAGGAAGTCCTTGAACCAAACCCCAATAGATAACCGAGGTCCCGCTGTATAAAGCTTGTGATCTAAGATTAAAGAGATTGTCCATGGCTGATGAGCCAAATGTACACCAGATAAACTCAGTTTTCTAGGCAAATGCGAGCATCCAAACTTCTGGAAGCACAACACTTGTTCCAGTAAACTTGACAAAGTGTTTCCACTAACTTTTAAAGTAAAATGACAGCAAAGCAGCCCTGTGTATGCGGAAACATAATACAAGGTAATAGCTACGATGCTTCAAATTTTCTTTTCTGCATTCTCCAATTTACAATTAAATTGGTTAAATGCTTTATTGGTTAAATGCATTTGATTGTAAAAATGCTACTTTTTTAAAAAAAAATTGCATTTATGAACTGGATCTACACTAAAAAGCAGGGAAGTGCAATGAAGAAAGAAATGCATACATGACTTTGCTGGAGATAAATTAATGTTTTCCAGAGAAGAAACAAATATTATATTCATTGAGAAACTCACATCTGGAAGCTGCCTGATGGAAATATCCATATACCTGGCCTTATCTAATTCAGTGCCTTTCACTTTTAAATCCTTCATAGGTTCCATGCTATTACAGTTTCAGAAAGAGGAATTGTTACCAATCCAACCTTTGTCCCAGAATGAAAGTACAGCAGAAGATGGGTCATGACCAAGTAAGAATGATCATTTGAGGAAATAATATGGAAAGAAGAAAAAGAAAATGTGTACTTAGGTGCCTGTGGACTACAAAGTACAAAGGAGATTCAGCTGAACTAGGGCTGAGTTACAAATATATTTAAAATTGTAAAAAAAAAAAGTGAAATATACCTTATATGAATGAAAGGTATACACACTGGAAAAAATATTGGACAAGTGCTTCCCAAATCATATACTTTTGGAATTTGGGCATGTTTGCAAATCAATAATAGATTTCCTTTACAACAAAACAGAGAACAGATGGAGCACTTATGAATGTTCTGAACACTCGCAAAGTTCATGTTAAAGAGATGCTTTCAGAGCTGAATGCATACTTATTGGTATTGATGTACAGAGATACAACATCTGCATCTTCAAATGAGGTTCTAAAATAAACCTTTTTCCAAGGAATCATTACCATCTATTATGTTTATAATTTGAGCACATGGTTCCCTTTTGATTCACTGTTGTTACTTATTTTGCTTAAAAATATTCATCTTTGCCTGGATTTACCTAGAGGGTATAGCTATAGGGAGGAGGAAAGAAGAGGGGACTGTCACCAATGCAATTTTCCTCCACATCCCAAATTTCCAGCATTGCAGTTACTTAAAACTTTAGCTGAGTATTTAAAAAGACAGTTTGGGTATCCAAAGAAAAGCAGCAGGCAAAATTACCAGGAACTGTCAAGACAGAAAATACAAGTTCTCAATGTTACATTCTTTGCAATGCTAGAAATCTGGAGATTGAGGAAAAATTTCCGTGAAGGGATCATTCTTATTTGGGGTGCAATGCTCTCATTTCATCACTCCACACCACCCCATACCTATACAGACAGATGTACCTAAGACATGTTTTATACTGCCTGACAATTTCCCATTTAAAACTCATGCAAGTGAAGCAACTGTGCACAATACTGACCACTGTGGAGACAGTCAGGAGAATGCTCTCAGGGTTCTAGAACAGTTGTCTATAAGGTTATTTTTGTGATTATGGAGATGCATTACAAACCGTGTTCAACAAAAAAATGCTAAAAGATCTGTGAACAAATTGTCAGATACCATGCCTCATTCTTCTCAAGCTCAGAATGATGAGCTGATTTCTGTTTACAGCAGACTACTGCATCCTCTTGTGGCGGGTGGGGATAATGATAATTTGAATGTCCCCCAGAATGTATAAAAACCCAGTGTGCTTGCCCAGAGACAAGCTGACCATTAAACCAAAAACGATATCTCACTCCTGCAATATAACAGCAATAAATGCAGGATGAACCCTATAGCTTCTATTACTTTCCTCAAACCCATGACTCTTCCCCACTTTCTCTCACAACTTCCTACTGTAAGAGACATAAATAGCATTCTCCCCATTACCATGGCAGCCATCCACACTCAGGTTTATATTCTATGTTCTTTTCAAAGAACAATATTGAGCATGCTTATGAAGACACCTGATGAACATCATTAGATAAAACAGTCCATGCAATTACATTTTAAGTACAACCTATGTAGGTACACTATGCCAAAATGTATACTAGACTTCCTGCCTGACCTGGCATTAAATAGTTACCATGAAGACACTGTACAGAAAACCAGATGATAAAGTTTAAGCCCACATATGTCTACAAAAAAAAGCAGATACTTGTCAAATTGCTGATATCACCCATCAAACTTTAAATTCGTATAAATAAGCTATTCCTTGCCCTTTCTATCTCAAAACTGTCACTGATCAGCCTCAAACTATTCTGACACTGGCAATTCAATAGATCTGTTGAGCTGTTTTCTAAGTAAAAGACAGAGAACAGATTCCCTTCATTGCCTTTCTGGTTATAATGGTAGAATTGTCAGGGTATGCAGGATTGCATTACACTATTTTGACTGAATAAAGGTGTGGTAAATGGTAGGTGATACTATTTATGTGAGCCTGCATGGTACCGTAATTGGCCAATTAAGCTAGGTGGTTGTAATGGAGGCAATCAACAGCCTACAAATGTTGTGGTAGATTGTATGCATGTTGGGAGCTGTAAGTTATCCATGCTGAGAGCCATGTTGGAGGTTGTTTTGCTGAGAGCTGTATGCTGAGAGCTGTGTGACTTGCTCTTCATGCAGAGTTTGTTTTTGTATTTTTCTATGCCTATTTGTATCCAACTATAATGCTACAATGCTTTGTTTGTTATGTTATTTTTGCTTCTGCTAAGTAAAGGCCTCTACAGACAGCACTTTGCGCCATCTTGGAGGCAGGGAAGGGGAGGGGCAGCTGGATGCCCAACCCTTTCCTGAGGACGTCATTGGAGCACCCGCCATTGCATATGGCGAGCACTCCGATGACGTCCTTCTGTACCAGCGTCCGTACACATTGCGATGGAAAAGACATTGAAGAGGTGTGTGCCACCTCTTCTGGCACTCTTTCTGCGCCTTGAGGAAGGAGCATTATTTTGGTGCTCCTTCCTGGGCTGGCAGAAGAGTGGATTGGATACGAGGCATGGGGCAGCCTCAGCCCCAATCCACCGCTTCTCAGGGCAGCCCATGGCTGCCCGTCTGCATCCCCTCTAAAGCTCTATTTGTTACTAAAGCTCTATGACTCTGCTATAATCCATTTTTGCATTCCTAACAAGAATGTGTTTCATCCAACACATCCTTAACATAGGGGTGCTCCTGACTCCCTGTAATAACAAAAGCAATAGTAACATCTGATCAAAACCTTTTTACCTTTTGTGTGTCTCATTGGAATCTTCTAATTCCTCAAATTCCATGTGAAAGACACTAGAAAATGAATCCTAAAAGCAAGAACAATTGGTTTGGTTTGGCTTTCTTGTTTTTGCTTAGTCAAATAACACATACACAACAGAAATAGAAATGGAACTACAGTCAGTTCTTCATGTCCACAGATTTAACCATCAATGGCTTGGAGATATTTTAAAAATACACAAATTCCAAAAACAAACCTTGATTTTGTCATTTTATATGAGGAACACCATTTTACTATGCCATAGTATTTCATGAGACTTGAGCATCCATGGACTTTTGGAGGCCCTGGAACCAAACCCTAATGGATACCAAAGGCCTCCTGTATTTATATTTCAAGGTACACATTTAACTACTTTCTTTCCTGTCTAACAAAGAAAAGGATGTTTTCAAACCAGTGAGGTTTTTCCCCGACTCATTGTAAAATGTTGTACCAGCCAGGACAACAGTATAATGTTAGCTAAAGCTTTTCCGTCCTAATGTTTGGCTCACCTGTAGCCTCCTAGTCAACAATGAACTTCACATTATTAATGACTGATTTCAGTCAGAGCTCTCACCCAGTCCTATCTAGGGATAGTGGAAACTGAATTTGGGACCCTCTGGATGGAAAGCATGCACTTTACTACTCCTCTACACCCTCTCTTAACTTGTTTCTGTCTTCCCTGTAAACTAGTCTATAGGAATATAGGACAGCATATTTATATTAAAATCAAATTAAAATACATCATGCAAAGCAAACACAGCCCACTCTTTTCAGTCCAGGAACCCAGCCCCTCACCATTCCTTGAATTATAGCCATTTGTGCAACACCAGAAGGTGAGTGTTGCCCAGTGCTAATAATGGAAACTTGAGAGCTGACTGTAAAATGTTTAAGTGAAGAATCATAGAATCATAGAATTGGAAGAGACCACAAGGGCCATCCAGTCCATCCCCCTGCCATGCAGGAATGCTCAATCAAGCATGCCTGACAGATGGCCATCAAGCCTCTGTTTAAAAACCTCCAAAGAAGGAGACTCCACCACTCTCCAAGGGAGAGTGTTCAACAGTGGCACTATTACTTCCCTTGATCTAGACACTATACTTCTATTGATGCTGTTTAAAATCACATTGGCATTTTTAGCTGCCACATCACACTGTTGACTCATGTTCAACTTGTGGTCTACTAGGTCCATTTCCTAGATCCCTTCCCCATGTAGTCTCATTAAGCCAGGTATTCCCTATCCTATATCTATGCATTTCATATTTTCTCCCTAAGTGCTCTGCATGATGTATTTTGGCCCAGCTTTCTAAAACTTAGGGTCAAAACAGACTGACACAATACACCAGCTTCCCGGCAGCTTGAGAGTATGTTGTACACATGACACATACACCTAAGTCACCAGGAAGCCGCCATGAAGCCTGCCTGACCACATGTGAGAAAGATTTTCTGCATTCTGGTGGCACAGCATTTAGACACTGCCTGCTGCAGGAGTGCTGAATAGCTAGTGCTTTCTGCTGCTTCCTTTTGTGCCAGGAAACAGCTGGGTTGGGACTGCAGCCTGCAGTTGCCGTGGTCCCAACCCAGTGTTCAAAGCGGCAGCTTGATGATGCCCCTTTGGGGCTATTTGTTTTGCTCCTAATAATTTCCTCCAAGTTTTGTCCACCCTGTACTTACAGTACAATCTTCATCGACTATGAAAATGGTGCACTTCTGCACCTGCATGAAGGATATAATGGTAGCAGCTATCTTCTTCAAAATAACCTCCAAAGACTGCTGCTCTTCAAAAATTAGACTTGCAAGATCAAGGAGCACCTGTGGATAGGAAAAGATTACAACAGCCAAATTTCTAATAGGTGTCAAGAAACTCTGCAGATTTCACTTTTATGCCATATATTGTTTTACTTATACTTTATTTCAATCTTACACTGCTGAGCTTGACTGTTAACCAATGTTATACTATGTATAGTGTGGACAATGGCTTCCTTGACTTCCAGTGTACGTATTATAACACTGGTTAACACCCCTGCCTCATGAGGATGCTCTTAGCCAGTTTATCATATCTCCATTCCCATCTACCATATCAATTGATGAGAGTTGCAACCGAATACCAGAATCCTGTTGATGACTGTGATCCTAAGCAAACAGGCAGGATAGGATGGACCAAGCCTTCCCCAGGTCAGTCCCTGGCCCACTGTGCCTTGGATCCACTACTGTCATGCCCCATACTTGCCTCCACCATTGCGTCTGGGGAGAAGACCTCCGTTGTCACCAGTAAGGGCAGAAACTGGGTGCCTGGCTACAACCACATGTCCAGGCAGCCCCTTTCCATGTGGCCATGATGGGGGTCTCCTCATCAGACAGGACAGTGGAGGAACGTAGGGGGTACACGGGACCATTTGGTCTGCTGGTTGTATCTGCAGAGTTTTGGAGAAACTCTGCATGCAAACAGCTAGTCTTTTTAGACTGGGTTAAGGCCCACTGGATTGGGATAGGGCTGGATTCACATCCAGTCTGCCTTGGCCCAGAGCTAATGGTCTGTGTCATCCGGTCAGGACAACATGGGGCTGGGGGGAAAATGGGCCTTTTGGACTGTGCATACAGGCCCTGAAACTGACATGCAGTTGCTGAAGAGGTTGTGTTTTCTTGCTCCTTGCACAAAGGTAGTTACAAAGAAAGGTTATATAATTGGTGTCACCCTGGCATAACCATAGTTGAAATAGTGACACTTTCTAGGGGTTCCTCAGTTTCACTTTATACTTGGGGAATAACTGCAATAACAGATCTGCAAAAGATCAGATGAACACAAGACATTGCCACCTATTCATGAATATCAGCTGTACAATGGAATAACCCAGTACAACTCCTGCATAACATACCTCTGACACAGCTGAATTAGCATATATTTATTCTGTACAACTGACTAACAGGATCTCAATTTTGGAGGGTACCAAGATGGCAAAGACTAACCCACAGTGCATTGTGTACTTCACATGATATATATCTTCTATATTTTGTTGTGTTTACAAAATCATTCTGTGTAAAATTCCTCTCAGTTTGGGTTCCATATTACTAGAAATGTTTACCAGACAGGGTCTCAATAGTGTTGGAACCTGAAACTTCTCCTTAAGAATATTTCCAGATAATTAATCAATTATAATTACTTAGAATATAAATAATATGATATAATAATAATAATAATAATAATAATAATAATAATAATAATAATAATATTTCTGGGCTAAGGAAGGGCTTTTTAAGTTGATTTTGTGGTTCATGTTGTTGATGATGGTCTTATGTTGCTTAGGAGCATTGAGATGCTTCTGCAGCATGAAAAATGAAGTAAAATTATTATTATTATTATTACTATTATTATTATTTTACAAAATCATGTTTATTGGGAGGGATACTGACTTTTGTAAATGTTATATTGTTGAGAGATTTAGAAAACTTTAGAGAACCATGGGATAATAACAAAGCAGAAATAAGAAAATAATCCATCTCAGTGTGGATTGTTGTTGTTTTTACATAGCTTTAAAACAGTTTTCTTTCTTTTAGCAATGACTGCTGGTCAAGCCAATATATATAATACTTAACATAAAAGATATTTAGTTATTTGGCTACCAGTGCTTCCTACTGTGTCTGCTCAAGACAGAGGCATCATTCATCCATCATCTGTGATCAGATTTTGGGCTTTCTTTGCCAGTTACATTTTTAGCCCAATATGGACTCACATCCATGGATGTTTTGGCTCATCATGTTATCAGAAGCCTTGATTTCTCTCATAACACCTCACTGTAACTTGACAAGATGACAGACTTTTGCTTATGGGCGGGGTAGGGTTGGAATTCTCAATTTGGCAAACTAGATGCCTCATTTGAAAAACAACCATGTAGTGCAGTATGATGGGAACCTGGTTGGGATATTGGCCTGAAGCAGTGAAAAGCTTTGGAAAGCAATTTTGAAATTTCATCCCAGTAGAAAGCTCTTGAGTACTGTCTGCTCATTTTATTCCCACCAATGTTTTTTCACACTGGCAGGGGAGGCCCTAGATACTTCCCTCCGTAAATAGTGGTAGAATATAAATAACCTTCCAACAAAGCACATGGGTAGATGACACACCCTTAGAAATATACTCAGAGAGACCAGCTCTGCTTCACCAGATATAGTAAACACCCTATTAATACATTTGGAGGAGACTCAGAGTCTGAGTGAGTTTACATAAAAAGCAGGATCAGGACTGGTTCAGACTCAAACTCAACCCAATGCCAGAAAAAGGGTGTGTGGAGGTGGGGAGTCAGGACAGAAGAGATGCTCTAAATACATCTTCCTTCATCTTCTAGTTTCTAAGCATTTTCGTTAGCTCCAAGAAGATCATAGAATCATAGAGTTGGAAGAGAATACAAGGGCCATCCAGTCCAACCCCTACCATGCAGTAACTCAAAATCAAACCATCCCCAACAGATGGCCATCCAGCCTCTGTTTAAAGACCTCCAAAGGAGGAGGTCATGTAAGATCAGACTTAACAAGAGGTATATTTTGGACTACAACTCCCAGAATTTGCCAGTGAGAAAGTCAAAATGAACTCCCCCAAGCTCTGAAATCATTCTACTTTTTATTTCTTGCTATGTTAGCTGTTCTTCATTATCTCCCACTGAGGTTTGTGGAACACAGAGGATATGCTCACATAACTGAGAAGGGCCTACAGTAAATCTGACTTCTTCAGAATTCCTTTTAATACTTGAGGAACTTTGAGAAACATTTTAATTTTCATGGCAAGCAATAACATGGATCAGCCAGTCCTCCCATCACCAACCACACCTTCTGCTTCCTCATAGCAGGGACCAGGAGAGCAGCTGATACTGCATCACCTACTAATGCATTATTCCCCCTTGTAGCCCAGCTTGGTGACTTCTGGGACCAAGTGACATCCACGGCTGCAGAACCACACAGCACATATTGGAAATAATCCAAATCTATGAAAAGTCAGGAAGCCTAGGTGAAAGGAATGCTTTTACTAAAGAGCTTTCATATACTCTGTGTTCAAAGACATCTCTATCATTAGGCAGAGTGATGTGGTTGCCTGACATGGCAATGACAGAAGCAGCAGTAGGGTATTGAGAGAGAATGCTGGGAGCTAAATACTAAATGCTTTCTAAGTATCAGGTACAGTGGAGAATACTGTTTCAATGTCAACACTGAAGAAAGAGTTCCACTGCTTGCCCAGTCAGCATTTGTGTTTGGAAGGTGGATAACTTGCTTTTAAATCTCAGCAGCAAAATATCTTAGACAGGGCCCCATTCATGTCCACACATTAGGCTCACCTGATTGCGTCTGTTTTCAAGCAGAGATGTCTCATACAGCTGAGCATTGTGAAGAACAATCCCACAAAATGCCAAGTAAGCAGAAAAATCCTAAAGTCCAAAAAAAAAAAAAAAGAGAGAGAGAAAGAAATTGAATTGAATTGAATTGCCTTCTTCATTTTGAGACCACTGGGATCTCGCCAATTTAATTTCCATAAAAATATAATATAGATAAGACTGAGAAAGTATTGGTTTAAATGCATCTTGACATTTTAGAAAACTTAAAATGTCAATTCGTCCCCATTACCTGTTAAAGTGCTTTAGAAGTAACCTGTTACTCAAATACAGTGTTGAAAAAAGGAACTTATGTTACTTGTTGCATTGCTTTCTAGTTTTCTATTATGTTCTGTCATGTTTTTGAGAGAGCAAAAACCCTTGAGATTGATAATAAAATATCTAAAAATACCCTGTCCTTAGACAAAAGCAGAGTTTTATCAAAAATGTTCTTTAAAAGTAATTTTGAAAGTAACTAAAATTGTTACATGTTACAACAATAAAGTAACCTTGTTCTCATGTTTCATTACTTTTGAAATGTGACTTTCTTACAACCTTGTTACTAAAAGAAAACCTCTTTGAAATAACTATTACTTGTAACTATTACTTTTAAGTTCTAATTCTAATGTCAGAAAGCATATAACCCTGAAAGTTATACAGAAAATTACTCTGTTAACTCTAGATCCCACATCATCAGTGGTTTACATTGACTCTAAAATGTTATAAAATACTTTAGCAGTCCTCATTAGTGCTTGCTCAAGATGGTTAATCACAAAATGGATATCAGCTCCTGCAAACAAGTATTTACACCTGCCTGTGAACTTGTGGGTTTGTTGTTTTTCATTTCTAATAGTACTACATTTATTTGGTTAGGTTTAAAGAGCTAGATTGAGGTTGCTATTTTCTGTACACAAGCATCCTGCTTTAGTAGTAGTGAAGCTGTTTATATTCTATCTTAAAATATCCAATTCAACTTATGACCAGATTCCACAGTGGTAAAAATTTGTGGTTATTGCTTACAAACACAAAAACAGATTCAGACAATGCCCTATATTATATGTAATATTCAATGTGCAATGACTTCCACAGAATCTCATTTGCTTAGTCCAAAGCAAACAAACTAAAATCAAGAATCCACTTCCCTACAGATGCTATCAAAGAGTGTTTGAGATTATTTTGACAATCATGCATAAAATTGTCCTACTGGTCAGCAGTTGCCAGGTTTCCTGCATTTGTTTTGGAAACATATGCCTCATTTTATAACCACAGCTTACTTAAGAAGAAGTGTCTTCATCTGACATCAAGTTATTTATTGTTGACTAAGTGCTTTCTTAAGTATAGCCTATGTAATGCTCACATCACTTCTGTTGTAACAGTATTGTTTAATAAATAGGTCTACAGCACTATATATACCAACCTGTCATCACAGTTAGATATAGCCCATATGTTACAGTCATCTACTATTTAAGGAATCATTTCTATTCAAAGTAGAAACTACATCATGCTTTAAGTAATAAGTCAGGAAATGTATTAATTCTGATATCCTGCAGATGTTCATCACATACTCCTTTTAGAAAGAATGAATGAATTCCTATTTTCTTATTGCCAGTTCATCAGCTTCACTGGCTTGAATTCAGCTTTGTCTGGCAAACCACTGATTATTTGTGGAGTAACACAACTTTTAATAAAGCTACTAAAACATGATGATTTTCAGTCCTTCATGCCCCAAACACTTCTCAGTTAAGCCAATACTCTTGAAATATGATTGCTATCCAATTCAATTTATTTCTTCTTTCTGGAACTGGGTTATATAGCAGTTGCACAAATTATAGCTGTATGAAAACATGGTTTTGCAAATGATCACTTAATAGTTATTTGATATGGGGATTAGATTTCTACACTAAGTACTTGTTTTTGAGAGCACCTAATATAAGTATCCAGCTCTTATTTACTTTAATTACCTTTCTGTGGATACAAATAAAATGATCATGTACTGCAACAAAGTGATGGGTTTAATGGAAGACCCATGGTTTAGTGTCCAGTTCAAAGCCAATCGTATTCAGTTCAAGTAGTTTAAGATACAATTACAGGAGCTCAGACTGGAAAAGACCTCTGCCTGAAATAATGAAGAGATTCTGTCCATCAGGGCTGCATTATAACATGCAGAGAGACAAAGCTATGTGAACTTTAAGAGGCCCCAAAGTATTGCCGAAGTATGTATTATGTCAAAGTTGAAATCTAGTTTAAAAACTGCAATATTGAAGGCCTCTGTAATGTGACGACCCTATTTATTATAATTTAGGAGATTTACAGACTGCCAGAAATAATCCAGCTTGAGATCATAGGAACTGTAGTTTATTGTGGTGCAAGAGCTCGCTGACAGAGAAGGCTCAATGTCTCAGAAAAAAACTACAGTTCCCATGATTCCCTAGCACTGAGCCAGGGCAGTTAAAGTGGTCTCAAGTTGGATTATTTCTGGCAGTCTGTAAAGGCTTTTAGTTAGCTTGTGTATAAATGTGGCACTGCTCCCAACAGAGTCCACTATAATGGGCTAAATATGGCAATAGTTTGCATTTGTATAAATCAATTTCATACAGTTTGAATCTGTCATCCACATAGGAAAAGATATTTCTGTAGCCTCAGAGTAGTATCATTTAACAATTGCAAGGGCAATGATGGACATGATGCAACTCTAATAAGTTGGGTGAGGCAAAGAAGTCTGAGAAGGAACAAGATGTTGGAGAAAAGGAACCAACAGATTGCCATGGTAAGCTCATAAATATTGATGGATGCTGGAGTGCTTCCTGCTTACAGGCTGCTCCCCTACATTGGTATTTGGTCTGATCTAGCAGGGCTCTCCTTATGATCTTACAGTGAGCCTGCTGGATCTAACCAAAAACCTATGGAAGGGTCCATTATTCTCTACAGTGGTGAAATAAATGGTACAGAAACAAGCAGAACCCAATCCAGGTCATAGGAGCTCAAGTAAGGTTTCTTCAAGGGATAGGCCATCCAACATCATCCAGATTCTGGGAGGATCTCAGGTGACCTGGCCCTCAGTCTCTGTAATCCCAGAACAAAAGAACAGTATAAAGGGAGTCCACAAAACTAAAAACAAACACCAAATGACACAAAAGCAATGTACAAAGGTTAAGAAGCAAGAGAAACTTAAAGCAGGTGCCAAGCAAGCCTTCTTAGGGACAGCAGCCCAAAGCCAAGGTACTAACAATAAGCAGAACTTTTCTGCTTCAGCCACCCGCCCTCTTCGCAAATGGTGTGGGCATCTTTCAGTAAAAATCAAGTTAATTTAATAATTTCTACCTTCTCATCTTGTTCAGTGAATACTCCTCCACCACCAGACTTCTTATTGATTGCTTGTGCTACACCAACCACCTAATTGAAGAAAGTATAGAAATATTAGTGAATTCTACATGGATTTGAATATTCACCTTAGATGTCAAAGTACTGTTACAAAAGCTTTACTACAGCTTTTGAGTGAAAGTCTGAAGAACACCACAAGTTCAGGATCTTGCCTTTCAAAGGTTAAGGATATAATCCTATGTACATTTTCTTTGACAGTAAACCTCACTGAAGTCTTTGAGACAATAGGTGCCATTTACTCAGTTGCATCTGCATCTGTGTAAAAAGAACTGGTTCAGTCAGTCTTTTGCCTAGAATGAGCTGTGAGTAGATGGGGCCAAACAAATGAAATCAAATGAAATATGGATATTATCTTTCTACTGTACTAAGAGTTTCTTTCAGGCATTGCAGGAATACAAGACATAACAAGAGTCCTTTAGAATATCTATATAAAATGCTGTCTGGGTTCTGAGAACAGTAGTTCATCTAGTGCAGTGTTTTGCAAGATATAAGTCACAAATGCTTCCTCAGCTCAACTGCTAGCACAATTCCCCCCCACCACATATTTTTATTCATTTTCAAGAGACAATAATACAAGTGTCATAAGTTTACCATTATAACTATTCCATCATCAAAGCATCTTATTATATAATGTTATCCATTATATATCATGTCATTTTCTACCACCCAAATTTATTAATGTTATATACATTATATATTTATGTGTTTCCATCATGTTGGCACCTCTGTCTTTGTGTAGAACTGACTATTTTCTTGGTTTTTCCTCCCTATAATCTGTTCTTTAATTCACATATCTCCTTCTACATTACTTTCCTCATCCTTTCTTTAACCTTCTTACTGTCAGCACAATTTCTCTTATACTGAATTTTGTAAGTGAGATGAGCTCATGAGAAATCTTCTATTTTAATGCTTGGCAATTTTAGATACAATGAAACCTAGGCTTACTGTTTGACCTTTTAAGGAAATTGTTCTCTCTTAAACTCAACATTCCCATATGTAAAACTCAACATGTGCACATCTGTACGAAAAAGAAGAAATAGCAGGCTCCAAATATAAATGAAATAAATTAATTAATTAAATTTAATAATAGGAGCCAAAATACAACAATAATAATAATAATAATATACAGTTTAAAAGCATACCTTACATTAAACAATAATAACAATTAATAACAATTAACCCCCCCATTAAAAGAGTAAATACAGTATTAAAATAAGAGCATAGAATTAAAACAGCATGCTCTTCATATATACCATGTTTGCTAGTTTTCTCTTTATTTGTACTCAACTTGATCAACAATAAATAAACAACCATAATTGAATGTGCCCTGCCATAGGGAGATAAGGCTAATAATAATAATAATAATAATAATAATAATAATAATAATAATAATTTGACCTAATAATAATAATAATACTGCTATAAATAGAAGCTTTCCTTCTTTCTCCTCCATAATATCTAATAATAAAAATTATATGGTGTTGTATTGTTGTTTTCATCATCATGTATTTATGGCATAGTGGTTTAAGTGTTAGACTATGAGTCTGGAGACCAAAGTTTGATTCCCAGATCAGCCATGAAACATAGGACGTTATCACACGTGGGCCAGAAAGCGAAAATAAAGTGGAAATGAGGCATTCCGAAAATAAATGGAAAATAAACCTTGATTCCGCAAATGGCTTTCACACGTAATTACCTTAATTGCGAATTTACCGTAAGCGAATTTAACGTTCACACACAAGCTAGAAAAGCCCGTAAATGTACTAGAAATGAGCTTCTTGCACATGCGCAGATAGAGGAATGCTCGCCTCAGCACCATGGGAAAAAGCAGGGAAATGCTCCCAAATGTGCATTTGCTTTTCACATTATGGTAACTGCGAAATTACCTTAATTTCACATTTGCATTTCCTCCAAACAACCAAATTTCAAAAGATCTTGGTTAACACAAGTTTCTGTCCACTTTCTGTCCAGTTTCTGTGCGACGTCGTATGAAAACGTGAGGCACAAATCCAGTTTCTGTTTGGGATTTGTGTGGATTAACCAACAGATTTGCCCCCGTGTGATAACGTCCATACTGGGTAACCTTAGGCAAGTCACATGCTTTCAGCCTCAGGGGAAGGCAATGGCAAACCTCCTCTGAACAAATTTTGTAATGAAAACCCCATGATAAGGTTAGGGTCGCCATGCTAAAAATGACTTGAAGACACAACAATAACAAACAACAATAATCATCAAGTCAACTTAAAGTTAATGATGACACATAAAGGAGAGCCCTCCAAGAGCTCCTCTCATTAGTAACACTGCTCAGCTCTTACAAACTCTGGGAAGGGATTTTGTTAACCAGGTCTATCCACCTGAATGCATCTTCTACTCCTGCTACTACAACTTCCTCCACCATTATTGTCTTTTCAATGCGTCATGTTTTCTTACCAGATGGCCAAAGCCACATTGTTATGCTCCATGATTTTTCACCCCTGCATTTCACTGGGAACTGCTTACAAGGTAGGGAAAACTCTAATAAACTTGAGTTATGCATATTACAATATTTGTGTTATTACACATTATTGTTACTAAACGTTTTGGATGTGGTGTTGGAGAAGAATGTTGAGGATATAGCCAAAAAGATAAACAAATGATTCCTTGAACAGATCAAGCCTGAAATCTCCTTAGAAGCCAAGATGATCAAACTCAGGCTGTCATACATACCCCTCCTTAAATTGTACATAGCAACCCCAACTGCATGTGATAATCACCAGTTTCACATAACAGGCAAGCAGAGAAGACAATTCTTTTCTCCCTTCCTGCATTTCTCATGAATATTACTCCTTCTGTTTGTTGTTTACCGTACTTTCCGGTGTATAAGACGACTGGGCGTATAAGACGATCCCCCATTTTTCCAGTCAAAATATAGTGTTTGGGATATACTCGCCGTACAAGACCTTTCCAACACACACCAAATAAAAAATTTTAAAAATTAGATTTGAT
>CM034708.1:34390256-34420852 GCA_020142125.1 Phrynosoma platyrhinos
CCCACTTTAGCCCCAGATTTTCCAGGTTAAAAATCCGTCTTATACACCAGAAAATACGGGTACATTGGGAGGGAAGTTCTCATAGAAGTGACTTTCATAAACATCACATTAAAGCAGGAAAAACTTGAATACCACTTGCCTCTCTGTAATACCAACCGTTATCACACTAGTGACTGCTCTTTGCATTTAGAAAATGTGACAGTTGAATGCAAAAATGTCACATCTACTTTTACAATTGTTCAGAGATACTGACAGAATTTATGTTTGACAGACCCCCAAAATACCTTTAGTTCAACCAGTCCAAGCCATCACTCAGTATTTTCTGTTGGGACACAATGTGGCTTTCTTTGTTACAACAGTCGTTTGTTTGAATAAAGGTTAAGTTTCTAAACATTATCTTTGTGCTACAAAGGATTATATGGCTAGTGCCAAAATACTGTAATACCAAGAATCTTGCTTAGAGAAGAAGAAACTTGCTGGAGAATTGGGAGTGACTTTCTGGAAACTAGACAAAAGTTGACAAAGTTACATAAACAATGTAAATAATCCAAACTATGGTTTTATTAGGACCAATCAAAACGTCACAAAAGATAGCATAAGTTACAAACTCTCCAGACACTTCAATACATCAAGTGGCACAAAGAAACTGGAAGCTTCTATTAAAACTTGTTGTGAAGGAGATACAAAGAATCGGGCTGTTTTACACCAAGGAATATTTTTTTCTATAAATCTTGCCACTTTGTCATTCCTTCACATAACATGGCATAATAATAATAACAACAACAACTTTATTCTTATATCCCGTCTTTCTGCCAAGACAATCAAGACAGCTTACATAGAATAAAATTAAATTTAAATAAAAACATGGTACAAAGAGCAGGGTATTTGCTTATTTTCATCTTATACTAGCTTTTTCATTCCTCTATGCCTAATTCTGGAGACTTCAGAAGCATTCACTGTCTTTTGTGGAATTAAAAGGGTAAAGGTATTCCCCGTTGACAAAGTTGTCAAGTTATGTCCGACCATAGGTGGCGGTGCTCCTCTCCATTACTAAGCCAAAGAGCCAGCATTGTCAGAGACTATTCTGTGATCATGTGGCCAGCATGACTGCATAGAATGCTGTTTGCCTTCCCACTGAAGTGGTGGTACCTATTTATCTACTTGCATTTGCATGCTTTCAAACTGCTAGATTGGTAGAAGCTAGGACTAGTGACAGGAGCTCACCTCATCATGAAGCACTTGGGCCTCAAACTGCCAACCTTCCCGTTTTCCAATTGTCAGAATTGGCATCTTAACCACTAAGCCACCACAAATATGTTGGACTGCATTTTTCTCCCCCTTCCTCCTGGTATTTCTGTTAAAGTTCAAGTTACTTGAAATACCTAGTCAATTTCTGTATAACATATAACAGCCCTGCTGGATTTCAAGTGTCCTGGCACAGTGGTCTTTACTTTGCCACCTTTAGCAGAAAGTTTCAAAAGGAGTACTCAGTTTATACATATATATCTGATATTGCTGGGACCTACTGTAGAGAAGTAATTGAGATAGATGAGTGACTTTTTATTTTTTTAATTTTGATGTACCACTTATAGTTCAGAGGAAATGAAAATAACACTACAACTATTCCTAAGGGTTATCTGCATGTAGGATCTGAAGTGCATTCCACTTTCCTTTTTCAAATGGATATAGTTCTGTGATCACCTGCCTTCCCTAAAACTGTGTCATCCAGATGTGCCGGATGCCCTCCCCCGGATTTTACAAAACTTGAAGCAGACTTATATTTTTATCACTGACAAAAGGAATTTATTCCAAGTAACTCACTATTTGTTACTAGTTACCTCCACAGCTTAGTGTTGATATATGAAATCTAAAGCCCCCAGTAACAAATTCTTTCAACCACCACCTGGTATGGCTTGTTTATTTATTATTTCTTATGAGCTCTGCAACCCCAGGAAGCTTAGAAGACAAATACCATTTCAAAAGGCTGTAATTCAGCTTGTTACTTTAGCACATTAGCAGCAGGGTTGTGGCCCAGAACCCACCAGAAATAGAATGACTTGTAACCACTGCAGTTTGGAAGGCGTATGAAATAGGAAATGATGCCTTCTGCTATTAATGGAGACTTCAATAGAAGATCATTTGCAAGGCGCACATATGGAAAAGTGTGCTTGCCCATTAAGCACCAAAATTCTAATAGCCAAGTTGGGTGGAAAAAAACTGGACAGAAAAAACTTTCAGTATCTCAGTGGCTTGGATAGTGATTTATAGACTCCACTCTCACACCAGCCTCTGCACAAATAGTGGCTGCACAAATAAGATCATTGTTCTGTGAAGTTAGCCATTAGCAAAACGTTCACTTTCAATAAAGGTTTTATTCTCAGGTCCATTGCATTAAGTCCAACTTTGCTCTTTTAAAGTTAATAGCAAACTACTCTGGCTGAAAACAAGTCATACTGTTAAGTGGTGGAAAAGGTTTTAAAGATGCAAAACATCTGAGCAATAATACTGCAAACACTGCACACATCATGCAAACTACTCCCATCATTTTATTCATCCTACACCTCACACAGCTGTCCTTAAATTACCAAGTTAAAACTAGCAGGCACATTTTAATTTGAGGCAAGTTTCCTTATTTCAGATCGTTCCTCAAAGAACAGACAGTTCAGATCACCATGCGTCAACTCCCTTTTATCTTTATGCAACAGACACTATATAGAATAGATAGCACAGCCATTGCAAAGAACACAGTACCCCACAGCCACCTATAAAATTTCTATTATTATACATTTACAACTACATGTCTCAAAAGTCTCAAAGAAATGCAGTTTCATGCACTTTCTGCATATCAACCACATTCCACACACATGGAAATATCCAGCTGTTAAGTAACATTTGTTGCAACCTGTTTTTAAAAACAGAGGAGGATCAAGTCATATTAACTTTCCTCACAACATGAGGAGCTTGTAAAATGTACTTTTTTGGACTATCATTCCAACAAACCCCCAGGTAGCATGGCCACTGGGTGAACTGGTTGAAGGATTCTGGGAGTTAAAGTCCATAAAGATGTATTTCCCAAGCTCCAGGGAATATCTACTCAGTGATGGGATCAACTCTTGTCAACAATTTTATCATACAAGAAGCTCCATTCATTCTACCAATTGGGCTGCCATCCCTTTTTTTCTTTCCCTGACAGACTTTTTGTGACGCCTTTACCAGCTTCAAAAAAGGTAGAAATCCAAACAGACAAGTCAGGCCAAGACATTTTTTCTGCCTGAAGTAAAGATCCACACTCTGCTCTGGTGCCACAACAAATTACAGTTCCCAGAATTCCATTGCATTCAGCCATGGCAGTTAAAATGGTATCAAACCAGATTATTTCTCCAATATGGATGTAGCAGCAGAGTAAATCCACTAATGAGAACTTTTGTAAATTTCATTGCTTCAGTAGGACTATTCTAGCTGGGACTTGCAATTCAATTTAGGTGCTTTTTTAAACTGAAGATTCCTAGCTATTTCTTTGTCACACTCCTTTTGTCCGTTTTCTTGGCACAAGGCAAACAAGAGTGTTCCCCTGCCATGACAGGGTGTAAAACTGGTCCCTTTTTTAAATATAATTCCAGAACTAAAAGTCAGGCCTTAAGATGCAATATGAACCTCTGCAGTCTCCTAACTTTCCACTGTGCTCTGACAAGAGTCTGCAGGTGCACAGCTGACATGCAGGTGTTGGCTCACAACACTGAACTTTATATTTTTATTAGCTCTGAACCACAAAAAGCTGAACCCATTTCAATGGTCTCATAGCCTCTCTTAAGAATCCAAAAAGGTGAACACTTTCACCCTATGTAAACAGCTTCCTGCCATGAAAGGGAAGCTTGTGGTTCTTAAAAAACTATGAGGAAACAGTATAAAACAGGAGGAAAAAAGAAAAAAGAGCTATGTTAATGTAGCCTAAAAAGACCATTCAACTGCTACTTATTAGCCCTGCAGGTTTCTGTTTTACTGTGAAAGCATGCAAACTATATGCAGACTCATATATTCTTCAGATTCATGTGTAGACTTCTTATGTGGACTGAGTGGGAAAAAAGTGGAATGAAACCTACTCTGACAAGCTTCTTGTGTGTTAAACTTCAGGATAATTTTAGCTTAAAGCAATGTTAACATTACTAATAGGCTGCACAATGAAAGGAGATTCTTTTCAATAATCAGGGTACCTAGACTCTGAATTCATTTAAACTGGTAAAACTCCAAGTAAACTTTGTTTGCCTTGTGGCAACTAAAAACCACATTAGCGGCAAGTCTCAAAACCAGGTAATTAGGAAATGACACACACAACTCTAGAGGGTAGGGTGTATGTGGATTATATAATGAGACGTTTGGATGACTCCATGTATGTCTATACAGTGTTGGCTTCTGTATATTAAAGCAGGGATCTAAGGGATAGTATAAATATTTTTACTTTTTATTGAAAGCAGATTTAAACTCCAAACATCTAAGGTCATATTGCAGCCAGTCCTTACTCCTTCACACTCATGCACATGCCAACATAGTCTAGTGTTATCATCATATGACTGGAATAAGCTACTTTCAAAACTTCTCCACCTGGCCAGTCAGCTTCTGTGCTGCCCTTTCCTTTTGTCCATCCAGTGCTGCAGTGAGGCTTCTGAAAAGCTACCACTGATATTAATAGAGGGTAGATGTTTTAAAAGACTAACTGGACTGTGGGGGTTTGGGTAAATTCCTACTGGGGTTAGCCTTCTTTTAACCGATACTGCAAATTCCTCTCTCTTTTAAAGTCACTCATCTTCCACTACAGTGAGGCTTTTAAAAAGTTTGCACTGACAACAATTGTTAGCCGTTTTCTGTGTAACTCTAATTTATAAATGTTTGACAACACGTTTCACAACTTTAGTACAGAAGAGGCATGGGTGCAGGCATATATTCCGGACAGTTGCATTATGAACCACAATAAGTGCAGCCATAGCAATGAGGGAGGGATGAGAGCATTGTCCTCCATAAGAATTATGCCCCTGATGAAATCTGCCTTCCGTCCCCAAATATCTAGCATTGCAGAGGGTAAGGTGCTGAAAATCATTCATACCTAGATTACTCACATGTGCTGTGGTAACTTTGTGCATTCCCTTGGTAACTTCCTTTCACTTTTCTGTTTGGGATAGCTCTGTATGATGGGTCTCTATTCTACCGCTCTATGTATAAAGTGATTCTATCTCATATGTATGTTCTTTCATATTCTTCCCTAATAAAGGTTAATTAGTTCACTCATGCCTGGTGTCTTCATCAGTGAGTACTGGTATAGTTTTGTTTTCGATCTCTTTCACAAGACCAACCAAATTTCTCCAACGTATTAAGGATAGACTGCTACTAAATGTAGAGGCTCTCCAAGCCTGCACAACTTTGTGGGTAAAATTAGCTGTTGCTTTTTTTTATTCCCACTGAAAACAAGTCCTAGGAAAAGATTCATTTGTTTAAAAAGAAAGGAATACTTTTGTTCTCACAGTATCTGACACAGTTTCATGCTTGCTAATTATTTTTTTGCTTAAAATAGACAAGTTGGCTTTTGGCCTCAAAAAAATGACATTGCCCTTCCTGGTTCCTCACAGGCTTTTCTCTACAGGCCATAGACATTTCATTAGCGTTTAACTGCATTCAAAAGTTTTATTTTATCTGGATGCTTCATGCTGCATTCTTGTACATTCAGATCTCAAATTTAATTCTGTGAAAGCTGCTTTGAACCCCAAAGGAAGCTTGTGCCCTCTTTTTTATTGTTATTTTTGAGCTTAACTCTCTCTCTCTCACACTCACTCACTCACACTCACACACACACACATTCAATTTATTGATTTTATCAGTATAGACAGACAAACAGATCTGCTAAAATGAAAAAAAAATGCTTAAAGGGAACAGAAATGCATCAAAAACAAAACAACTAACCTACCAACCAGCCTGACTGATGGTCAGCTGTAGATTGTATTATGAGTTAGATAGATCTGGCTATCTTCCCTTATTGGACCTTACACTTCCGTCATTTCCAGAAAATTAATCAATTCAATCCAGTTGGCCACTTACCATTGAAGGAACACCCTTCATTCCTTCCACTATCAGGCCATCTTAGGATATAACTATAATATAAATCAATTAAGGGGTTACTATTGCTTTTTGTACAACAAAGTGTGACCAATATATGAGGTTTTGTTCAAGCATTGTAACCAACAGCAGGGCTTGAGAAAGTAACTTTTTAGGAGCATAGCTGTTGTCAATTGTATGCTTTCCAGACCACATTGCATCATCTTGAATCATTTCCCTGGCTTCCAATTTTTTCCATACACAGTTCAATGTCTTGGCTTTGACCTACAAAGCCCTAAATCCATGTTGGTGAACCTATGGAAGCCATTTTCCCTGACACGTGGAGCAGGGAAGAAGAGGAAAAAGCATGCGCCTGTTTCTCCTCCTCCTGGCCATTCTAGGCCTTCATCTGCCTCCGAAAAGGCAGCTCAAAGCCCAGGAAGATGTGAGGGTAGGAGAAACAGGTGCATTCCTGTTCCTCCTTCTCCTCGGCCTTCAGCTGCCTTGGGAGAGGCAACTGAAGGCCTGGGAAGGTGTAGGGGGAAGAAGTCCCATCCCGGAAGTCCCTCCCCCATGGGGCAGAAGTCCCACCTCCAGCATAGGCTAACCCCCGGTGCTGGAAGGCCGTTTATTTTGGGCATTCAGTGCCTAAAAGGTTCGCCATCACTGCCCTAAATGATTCGATGGCAAGATAATGGGGATTAGCCCCCTCCCTCAGGGACAAGGACCCTTTGGCTCTCCAGCTGTTCTAGAGTGCAATATGGTCTATAGCTGGATACTATTGTCTGACATCTGTAGATCAAAACATCTGGAGGCTCAAACATTTACCTGTAATTTATAATGACCCTCAGAAGCTGTTATATGTCCCATGACCCACTGAGCTGTAGTATAGTGTAGAGCAGGGGTAGGCAACCTAAGGCCCGGGGGCTGGATGCGACCCCCTGAGGCCTTTGGACTGGCCCCAGGACGGTCCTGCCGCCGCCGCTGCCCGCCATGATGATATTATTGTTGTTTTACTTGTTCTTGGGGTTTTCTTGGCAAAATCTCCACAGGGGGTTTGCCATGGCTTTTCTGGGGCTGAGAGAGTGTGCATGCATTTTTTTTAAAAAAATATTTTTTAATTTTTTTTAAAAAAAAAATTTATTTATTTTTGGTGCTTCGGACCCCCAACTGTCTGAGGGACAGCAACCCGGCCCCCGGCTCAAAAAGGTTGCCTACCCCTGGTGTAGAGGTTTGAGTATTGGATTATGACTTTGGAGACCACACTCAGCCATGGAAGCCCACAAGGTGATCCTGAGCAAGTCACACAGCCTCAAAGAAAGGCAAAGGTAAATGCTTTCTGGAAAAATCTTAGTGAGAAAACCCATAATAAGTTTTTCCTTAGAATCGTCATTAATGAGAATTTACTTGAAGGCACACAATGACATCAGAGACGGCCTTTTTGGCAGCAAGTAACATCATCATTGTATGACTCTCTCAGGAGAGGTCTGAGTAATCCATGTAAAGTTTTATGCTACCATTGAATTTTGACTTAAATGCTACTCTTCAATGTTTCTATATAGATAGTTTTGGAGCCAAGGTTTTCCTGTTTTAAACATTTTAATAGCATTTTAATTGTACCCTGAGCATCATGTGTGTAGAGGGTCCAATTTATTAATGTAATAAATAAATGCAAAAATTAATATAAAAAAGACCTACATAATTGCATACTATGTATTAATAGGATTGCTGGTTTGGCTCTGCTAGTTCTTATTACTAACGTAGAAGTGATGTGGAGATATTAGTAGTTTTATTTAACATGCACATGATTGCCTTTGGAGAACTATAATGGAGGAAAGAGGACATTAAAAGAGAATTAGCAGATTGCAAAAGTTGTTCCCTGGAATCCAGAAGAGATAGTGTACGTGACAATATTTTCAGAGCAGTTCTTCAAAAAAATTGAAACACCAAAGTAGCAGCTAATTATTTAAGCACAAAGGCCTTCTTATTCTCATGAATTGATTTTTAAAAATTGAACATGAGACCTTCATTTAAAAACGGAATTTGCTCTGCTTATGTTTTCATGATGAAGGGCATAAATGATGGTTTAATTATTGGTGGCACACATTACTTTGTTATTGTTTGTTTTAAAGTTCTATTGTTCTAAAGTGAAGGAGAGGACAAAATGCAGCCTTGGGGATGCATATGGCCTCTCAATAATGTGTTTGTGGCCCCTGACATGTCCAAAATTCCCAGACCAATCTTTTTCTGGTCAAAAAAAGAGAATGAACTGCTCTAAGTTTTCAAGGCCTTCCTTTACTCTTTAACATCAAGGTATACTCAAGAACTGGCCACTTTATAGTGTTTTTTAAATTTTGTATTGTTTTGTTTTTTGGTAATCCATGTTTTTTTAAGAGACCCAAAGCATAAAGGTTGTCCCTTGTTCTATCAAAGTTGCCTGCCTCTGTTCTTGTGCTTGAAAAAGCAAATATAAATATGTGTATATTTAAATTAAGTAGAATATTTAATCTATTTTAATGTGCTTTTATAATGTCTGCTATATGTATAATGTATCCAGGTGGTATACAATAATCACAGCTGCAATGTAAACACGTATCACAATTAAAATCAAACAGAACTTTATCCATTGTACTTATATTTCATCAAATGAGTCAATGTGTGAATAGTTCTTTTCTTCTCCATTTTATCTAAGAAACAACCTTTTTGGATGGTCAGTTCAAAGGAGTATGATCAGCCAAGGATCACTCACTCAAGTTTCATGTCTGAATCAGGACTTAGGACCTGGGTCTCCTAAGTGGCAATTCAACATTCTTAACAACTAGGTGGCATAATCATGGGCAGGGATGACTGACACTCAAATTATAAGCAGAAGCTAGAAGCAAGAGTAATGAATGACTGATGAAAGGCATGTAGCCCTTCCTGAAATCTATTTCTTAAAACAGATGTGATGTATGTTGCATATTAGAGGATTGTAATTACTCACTTTCCTAAAAATCCCCTTTCAGTGAAATGTGGAAGAAGGAAGGTTCCTTTAAGTCTTGGACACAATTTTTGCCAAGATCTTTGCCAGCTACTACATTGTGGATATATTTAATTATTCCTGCTCAGTGAGATTGGCACACCAAATACTAGTAAATTTAAGAGGGGCACAGTGTCCTTGATGATGGGTGAGATCCTTTTCTCCCTGTCTTTTTCACTTAATGAAAACTATTTTGTCATGTTTGAACATCAATTCTGTCTGAATTGCTTCCTGAGCAATTTAATAGTTACTCTACTTTTCCTTATTTGAGGTTTAAAGTAAACCCAGCACACTTCCCAGGTCAGATTCACGTTTCAAGCTACCCATTTCCAGAATATATTTGTTCCATTTAAAGTCTAGGAGATCTCCCCAGAACATGTGTTTAGCATAAAAACTGCATTTTTGACTACATAAGATCAGATAACTAATGGACTTTTCTTGAGTTTTCTGAAGCTCCTTCTCATGACTTTCATCATCAAAGAACAGAGATATTATCTAATTACAAAAGGATGTCATGTGCCTTCCCCTTTTGGATAGAAAGGATGTGCTTCTATTTCTAAAGTTTCTGCTGATTCTTGAACAAAGAGAAGTTACACTGACAGCCATTCCACACACTCAGATCTTTTTATAATAAATGCAATATTGGCTTCACAGTTGTTGCATAAAAACTGTTGCTTCTCCTCAAATCAATGTTTTATTATTTCAGCATTGAAAGAATTATTCAAAGGAAACACAAAAGCTCCCATTAGTTCAGAATGCAGCTTCTGACAATGGGATAAATGCAATGTTAATTTCAACTAAAATATATCTATTGAATCAAAGGAACCTATGCTACTTGCAACTAACAAATCTAATTCATTTTAGTGAGTCTACTCTAACTGTGAATAGCACTGATTTTGGCCCCAGTGAGTGGATTGCACCAACGTCACTGTCTTTACCTATTTGCTTCTGGGATTAGTTCTCACTTTTAAAGGTCTCAAGGCTCAGCAGCCAGGTATCTGTTGGATACAGTCCTATATCAGTACTCCTGTGTATCCAGCAATACAGTACATTTGCAGGTTATCCTTGGCACAGTAAGTAAAGTGAACAGCAACCAGGAAGAAGGCCTTTTTGGTGGTCGTGATGTATCTGTGGAATTGGTTCCCTGATGCTCTGGTATCATTTCAATGCCAAACTGTGGAATGACATGTCCTGGCATCTACTATCATTACAATAGCACTTAGCAAGAGCGCTTACATTTCTATACCATTTTATAGTGCTAAGCACTCTCTACAATGTGTTTGCCAATTTCCCCCAACAACTTGAGTACTCATTTTACTGACCTATGAAAGGATCAAACTCAAAACGTTTTGGCTGCAGTACCAGCATTTAACCACTGTGCCAGCAAGGCTCTTTCAATGCTACATTTCAATGCTAGATAATTATCTGCTAATACCAACCTTTGTTGTTGTTGTTAACTGCCCCTGAGTCAATCTTTACTCATGGTGACCCTATGGATGAGACATCTCCAAGGACCTCTGTCCTCCATTGCTCTGCTTAATTCTTGCAAGCCCATACCTGTGACCTCTTTCATATAGTCCATCCATCTAGCATGTGGCCTTCCTTTCTTCCTACTTCCCTCCACCTTCCCCAGCATTATTGTTTTTTCCAAAGAGTCCTCTCTTCTCATGATGTGTCTGAAGTATGACAGTCTCAGTTTGGTCATCTTGGCTTCCAGGGACATTTCTGGTTTGATCTGCTCTAGGACCCACTATGGTTCCCCCTTTTTATTTTCTCAAGCTTTCCAGCATTAAAGAATATCAAACTATAAAAGTTATCAGGGTCTAGCTTTGTTGTTGCTCTTATTGTTGTTGATGTTGCTATGAGCCTTCAAGTCATTTCTGACTTATAGTGACCCTAAGGCAAATCTATAATTGGGGTTTTTGGTAAGATTTGTTCAGAGAAGGTTTGTTATTGCCACCCACAGAAACTAAAGAGCATGTGGCTTGCCCAAGGTCACACTAGTGGGTTTCATAGCCAGGAAGGGAATCGAACCCTGGACACCAGAGTTGTAGTCAAACACTCAAACCACTATGACACACTGTTTCTCCTCATTACTTAATTTAGCTTAATTACTTAGGAACAAACACACAAAAAACCCCACTCTGCCATCTTTTCCATTCAGTCAACTTTAATTCAGTCAACTTTATGGTAAGGATGTAATTATTCATTAAGTTTCTTCCTAAAGGTAGCAATGTGTAATTTCAGCAATTTTCTTCCTGCTGCGACAAAGACTTTGAAGACCTCAAATTTTTGAAAGGAATTTGCAATTTTGAATATATGTTGGATGGTTGTTTTGTGTAGAAAACAGCATCCTCTGTACAGCATCCTCTGTGTAGAAAACAGCATCCTCTGTAATAGAAATATTAATTCCTTCACAGAAAATGCTGTTTTCTAATCAAATCAAATGTGTCCATATTTTATGGCAAGTGAATGCCCAATTACATCATTTTCTGCACAGAAAACAGCATTTTGAATGAATTATAATATTTCAATGCAGAACTATTCATTGCTATGCAGAAAATGCTATCTTCTGCACAAAATTATACTTGTTGTGTATGCAAACCAACCATATGTGAATTTTACACAGAATAAATCCCCAATTACAGCATTTCTGTGCATAAAGTAGCAGTTTCTATGCATCAATTAATAATTCTGCATTGAAATATTATTTTTTTATGTAAAAAAATGCTACTTCCTGTGCATTTTCCACACAAAACAACTATGTGTAGATTTTATGCAGAATATGTTCTGAACAGCAAAGATTCTCATCAGTCCAGGATTCTTCTCATCAGGATTTCTAAGCACTCCAAAAAAAAAAAAAGTTTGTCAATCACTTCATGACTGTTTTCTAATATTTTTCCACCCCTACATTATGAGCACAATCCACTCCATGGCCCACTCATGGCAATGTACCTGTACAACCATCGGCAAATAGAAGGGACAAGAAAGTTCTCCATAAAAGAAATTGTGGCATATAGATGATTTGGGGGTTTGGAACAGAAGGATGCCATAAAAACTGCAATCATCTCCCTATTTTCCACATTTTTCTTTTTAAAGGCCATGCTTGTGTTCTCTTTCTGCCATTTTGGCTCAAAGACAACGTAGGCAGATTCTTCTTCCAGAAAGGAACAAACAGGATTAGAATTCCCTTCACATGGCAAGGTTATGGCCTCTACCACTTACTGTGTTAAATTGTTCACAGACATCAATGCATGAGGCATGGAGTGGATCCCACCCAGAATGTTCACAGATGGCTGTGCAAACTTAAGTATTGCTTATGGGAGTAATGAAGGATGGTTAAAATGTCCTTACAACATGATTTCAGCAGCCATGAAGGCCTTCATTTTCTGGAGTGCTGTTGGTATCATTGAGAAATGTCTCATAATTTCTTTGTTCTACTAAATAGACCTATGCAGATCTATGTAAATAGATCTAGGAAATGCCTATGTCTGTTTCCCAAGGGTTGTTCATTTTTGGACCAGAGAACCAGAGAATTTTTATGTTGTTCATAGCTTTTAAAAATACATATAGGAAAAGAAGCTAAAAGCAGATGTTAATTTAAGGAACATAAGTGAGGCATAATGGTGAGAATGAGGAAAAACGTCTGGTAAGAGACTTAAAAAGAGGAAAAATACCGTACCTAGTTTTCCCTCAGAAACATTCCAAAACTCAATCCTTTCCATTTAAAATGCAGAGAAGTGGATATAACACACTATTCCCTCTGCTCTCCATTCTTCCTAACTTTTGCCAGTTTGTTCATTGATCAATTTATTTTACATTTTCAGACAGTAAAAGAACCAGCTTCGCTTCAGCCAGGGATCTGCCTGTGTTTACAAAGTTAAGCTATCTAGCTCATCATATTTTATTTCAGAAACTGCAAATAATTATCCAAGAAAAACTAAAATCTTTGGAATAGCTTGATCTGGGGATTGTGGTATTTTATTTCTACTTTCATCAAAGGTGGTTGACTAGATGATAGCTACAGGCCAAACCCTTTAATGTTTATGACAAATGTAGACTTGCAAGCCTGACACAATCTTCTTTTCTTTCAGCCTGCTTGTCTAAAGTAAGCACGTCCTGAGTAAAACATGGGCCTCATGCACCAGACTTCTGACGCCATGCAATGGTCTGCTCCATTGACACCAGGCCAGCTTTAGCGCCTGCCAAGCACAAACAAAGGTGGGAGGAAGGTACTTGTGATGGCAATGAAGAAGATATATTATGAGAAAAAGTAAGAAGGAAGAGTAGCTTGTGTATTTCAAGATACAATATAATGCACAAACATTTCAGAATTATACTTAAACATTTAGGCTAATCTCTTGAGGTAAATACTCCAGTCAGCCTTGGTATTATTTCCAGAGCCTGGGGAAGTTACTTTTTCAGACTAGAGTTCCCAGAATCTGCCAGCCATAAATGCTGCTGGCATTGCTGTCTAGAGATTTTGGGACTATTCCCCCCCCCAAATCAAAGAATCATAATCGGATGGGTCCCAAAATATATCTGGTCCAACTCATCATTTAAGAATGCACAACTAAAGCAATTCCAAGAGATGGCCAGCCAACCTCCATTTAATGGCTTTCAATGAAGATTTACCACCGTCTGAGGAAGTCTAATTCTCTCTTGACTTTCCATAGTGGTGG
Organism: Phrynosoma platyrhinos; assembly: GCA_020142125.1. NCBI lineage: Eukaryota > Metazoa > Chordata > Lepidosauria > Squamata > Phrynosomatidae > Phrynosoma > Phrynosoma platyrhinos. The sequence continues at coordinate 34,404,039 of CM034708.1, forward strand.
AATTCAAAGCTGTGTCAGTCTGTAGAATCAGTATGGGTTGATGCAGACCGACCAAAAGGGCCGGCCTGGAGGTGAAGTTGGGGCGGGGCAGCCACACACTGGCCACCTCAACTCTGCCCCAATTCCACCCCGACGCTGCGTGCCTATCCACACACACACTCTATGCCAAAAGGGTGCAAAAGAACTGCAGTGACAGTTCAAAGGGCAGCCTTTTGCTGTCCCCAAAAGGAGTGACATTTTGCTGCTCTTTTTGGGGCAGCAAAAAGGAGGATCGGGGCTGCGTGTGTGGTTGCTGCAGCCCAGAACTGCCCCAAATGAGCTGTCTACATCGGCCCTATGAACAGAGATCTTGTAGCACTTTTGAGATAAATGGAAAGAAAGAAGTTGGCAGCATGAGCTTTCCTCCTTAGTCATTCTTCCTTTAGTTAGAGGGGACGCAGACAGGCAGCCATGGGCCGCCACAGGAAATGGAGGATCGAGGCCGAGGCTGCAGACGTGTCAGCCCCAATCCTCCCTTTTGCCACCTGGGAAAGGAGTGCCAAAACGCCTCTCCTTTTACAGGCGGCAAATAGGGCACCCGAAGAGCCGCTGTGTGGCTCTTCTGCATCCCTTCCGGCGCAGCAAGTTAAGACGCTGCACTGAGAGGACGTCTTGATGGTGTGCACTGTGTGTAATAGTGTGCGCCGTGATGACATCCTCGGGAAGGGGTTGGGGTGCCCAGCATGTGGCTGCCTCTCCCTTCCCTGCCTCTAAAACAGTGCAAAGCGTCATCTGTAGAGGCTCTTAAGGGGGTTGCAGACTGCCAGAAATAGTGCAAATTGATTCCACTTTTAGGGTTAGGGTTAGGGTTAGGGAATCATGGGAACTGCATTTTATTGTGGCACCAGAGTTCTCTGACAGAGAAGGCTCAATGTCTTAGAAAAAAAACAATTCCCATGATTCCCTACCATTAACCCTAACCCTAAAAGTGGACAAAATTTGCACTATTTCTGGCAGTCTACAACCCCCCCTTAGTCTCAAAGGTGCTACAAAATCTCTCTACATACTCTCTCTTGACTGTTATCTGTTCTATTACAGTCATTCTTCCTATTGTTTGCACTCTTCTCTTGTAATTTGAAACCTTTGCTTCATGTTTTAATCTCTGGAATAACAGAGATCCATTTTCTACATGACATCCTTTGAGGTATTTAACATGGCTATCATACTGCCTCTCAACATTAGTCTTTTCAAGTTCTGCTTTCTCTGCAATGTTGGACAATTATCCCTCTAATACCACATTTTATACTTCTGGATAGTTTAACAACAGATAGTACCTCTTCTCAACATTTCTTCGTAGTGCAGAAAGATTACCGTTTAAGTTATTAAATACTGAAGTCACACCCCTCATAAATGAACCAGAAGCAGTCATGAAAAGACCAAGAAATTTAGAGGAAATACTCAGTTACTCAGGATGGTGAAATCCAAGGCAGACTGAAGAATTTCCAAAAGCTGGAGAGAAAATGGAGATGAAATGTAATTTAACAGCTAAACATACAAATTGGAAACCTACCCTTATGCTGAAAGATAACTGACACAGTTTTATGCACTTTTATCAGAAGTTAATTCCACTGAATTCACTTGGCCTTCCTCAAATAAGCTTGCACATGATTTTAGATTAAGACTGGGCATTTAAAAATACTTTTAAAATATCTTTAATACCTTGAAATTCTTTAAAATTGTAAATTCAGTTACAATATATATTGGTTGGTTAGTTGGTGGTGGTTATAAGAGATTTTATGCTTTTTATTGTTTAAATGTTTTGTTGTTATGTGCCTTCAAGTTGTTTCCAACTTATGGTGACTCTAACACAAACCTATTACAGGGTTTGTTTGTTTTTTTGTTACTGTTGTATAAATTTGTGTGTATGTGTGTACATACATGCACACATATTTAATAACAATCAAGAATGAGTGGGGGTTTATTTGTAAATATTAATTTTAAATATAAACAGTACAAATGAAAAAGTAGCCTATATCAATATATACGGTAGTATTTTAATTTGAAAGCATCTCCTAAAAGCTATTAATTATCTGGCTTTTCTGTTATATCAATTTTTAAAATAATATTAACGCTATATATTTTCCTTCTATCTCATTCTGTTCTTCTTTAGTCTTCCTTTAAACTATAAACCTGGTTGTATATGAGGTTCATTTGTCTGAAGTCTTATTCAGGAATATATTTTCTACAAATGTAGAATTTCCATATAATACAATCCCAGTTGAATTAAAAAGGAAGAATGAATGAAACAAAATAAAAGTTGGATACTTTGGAAAAACAAAGAAAAAAACCCAAAATTCAGATACACTGACACTGCCAAAAATGGTTAATAATATTTTGAAAATGACAACACTGAAGGAGAAACAAAAAACTTGGCTGCATTTCAATTCTGCATAGTTTATGGAGGAGGCCAAAACTGTGTTCTATGGAACATATGCAGACACTTTAAAAAAAAAAGCCAAAAGAAAGAATAAACAATGTTGTACTTTGGGACAGAGCCTGAAAGCTGAAAACAGTTTTAAGGGATTAGCAAAGCAGGAAATGCTGTAACAGAGAAAGAGACTGATACTCCACCACTTTACCTCTTCTCTGTGATTCTTTATTGGCATACAAAGGATGCTCTGTGTCTTGTAGCCTGTTATTTGGTCCACTTCTGCATTGAATCGAGGATCCTGTCAATGGTAGAAAAAATATAACTGTGAATATACAATAGACATTTTCTCAAAAAATGTGTTTATTTCCTTTATGTTATAACAAATATATTTTATTCCCAGTGGTTCTCAACGTTTGGTTCTGCAGGTGTCCTGAACTTCAGTTCCCAAAAGGCCCAGACAGAATAGCCAACGATCAGAGATTCTTGGACCCGAAGTCCCAAGCATTTAGAGGACCAATGGTTGAGAATTACTAACTTACTTGTTCTTCTTAGTAATACAATTTCCTTTATGAGAAAATAGTCACGTAATAATTATTTGAGGAATCTCTAACTGCATTTGACGACATGGGCCTTGACTGCATGGGCCAGAATATCCAGGGGCAGCCTCAAATATTCCAGTCCTAACCCTGTCCCAATGCCCTTCCATTACCCACTGCAACACCAGGTGGCTGTTTACAACATGTCCCACTGTGCCTCCTAGTTCAGCCTCCACTGTGACATGAGGTCAAAACTAGGTGCCCAGTGCTGATCCATCCCATGGCTGGACACCTCATTCTGACCTCAGAATGAGAGACTGGGCAGCACAGCTAAACATGTTGTAAATACCCAACAGGTTTCACAATGGAGAGCTCTGTATCTTTGGGAAGATCCAAAACAAAAGGTCTGTTATTTTACTCTGTAATAAGGGGGGGGGGGGCAATACCTTAGGTGTGGTGTTGAACAGGCCAGATGTCATCCAGACTGTTCACAACGAAACTCAGGTTTGGGCTGTGCATTGTCCAGACAAAAGGACAGGAGAAAGATGGCCAAAGTCTTCCCAATGCATCAAACAATTCACTTAAAACTTAAAGACTACATTAGAAAAAGAACTAAATTAAAATGGAAAATGAAAAAGCCAATATAAAATTGAAACCATAAATGTCTCATTTTACCCTTTAAAGAGAAATATACAGGTCTTTATGGTAATTTCAAATCAACTTGGTAAGAGACTTGGAAAAGATGCTAAGGAAGAAATGCTTCAAGTTTGATGTCACCACCAAAAGTCCAGTTCTTTTTGGTTCCTTTTCCTGACATTTAAATTACATAAAGTAATGACTGAAATAAACTCTATGTGAAATATATATGCAGATAAGGCCCTTCAAACCGATGATATACTACCCACCCTCCTCTATGAATAATCATGACCATATGTTCATTTCCCAAAGCACAACCATTTTTAGAGGATTATCTGTTCCCCAATAATAAGGGAAAAGTGCACTAATACAGTTCTGTTGTGCTAAAAAGTTCAGCTTCTCCCTTTCTAGGGAAAAAATGCCAAAAACCTGCTACTCTTACATGGCACTGACTCAACTATATTCGTCCCTCCTTGTTTGCGGACTTGGGAGTCTGCGGTCTCACTCCTTTGCGGATGGCAAGTAGGAAGAGACAAAAGGGCATGGACGCCTGTGGCACGTGCACACCCATTAAAATCAATGGGCCTCCAATATTTGTGATTTTTCCCATTTGTACGGTGATGGTGGTCCAGAACGGGTCCTCTGTGAATTGAAAGGGACAACTGTATATACATATTGTGCATAACTCAGCTGTCACATTATATATGTTAAAAGCAGTACTCATGTTAAACAGTGCAAAAAAATGGCATACGAGGAAAATCCTCTTTTTTAGCCACCTCGCCCTAAAAGTCTAATGCAGATGTCAACATTAAAAGTATTCTCACAAGCTCTATCTCTGTCTGGGGTATTATGTGTCATATATGCAAAATAGATGTAAAGAATCATGATTAACATTATATTAGCAAGGGAATAATAATAATACCAAAACTAGCATACAACATTATTGTCTTACTACCCTTTTCTATTGATTTCACAGTACGTTACACCAGTACAATAGACAGTACAGGTTCCACATTTATAGGGATGGACATTAAGAATCACTGCTCTTTGGTTCTAATATATGGAGACATCACTTTAACTGTCATGGCTCATTGCTATGGAATTTTGGGAATGGTAGTTGGTTGTGGCACCAGAGCAGAATGGAGTGTCCACAGTGCGGGTGCTGGCAAAACATCAGGAATAAACTCTTTTAGAACATGCAAAGCAAAGGCAAAGCAGCTTCATTTATATACCGTTTCATACCATGCTATGCAGTGTCTAAGTGGTTTACAACTGTAAGCTCATTGCCCCCCAACAGCTGGGTATTCATTTTAGCGACCTCAGAAGGATGCAGGCCTGAGTCAAGCCTGAGCCCTGGCTAGTATTGAACTCTCAACCTTGTGGTCTATGAGTGAATGGCTGCAGTACAGGCATTTAACCACTGCATCACCAGGGCCACATAGCCTGAAAAACAATCTAGGTAACTTCTTCTTTTCTTTATACACCCTAAGCCAATTGGATATTTTGGTATGAAGTATTTGATCTGCCTCATTGAGTAACACTAACTACTAAACATTTTTACATCAGTATCTCATAGAAGGCAGCTGGAAACTTCCATCTGATAGAACTTGGAGCAAAATGAGCAATAAACTGCTAGTGACATTCAGTGGCCACTTCATGTAGTGTAACCATCTGTTTCATGTAAGCTATGTATATCTCATCACTATCATATAGTAGCACCAGGTATTTTATATGTGGGGGAAAAGGGAGGATAAAATTACTAAAGTTTCTAGTAATTACAACATCATGATAATGTTGCTTTTATAAGGAACCAGGTTCAATCTGTAGACTTTCTAACTGAAAGATTTTAGGTAGCAGAGCTGGAAAAGGCTTGCCTGTCTGATATCCTAGAAAACCACAATTGTCAACTGTAACTAGGTAGTTGGGCCATGGTTAAGATTTGGTGATTTTCCACCCTGGGAAGGCATTTTTGTTGTGATTTATTTTAAATGAATCCCTCTTGATAAAATGCACACAACATGAACCAAACACAGAGAGGCATTAATTGTTTACCTCATAAGCATTCTTGATATTCAAAGGCTGGCCCAAAGCTGCAACATGGCCTACAATTCCTTTGTTCCATTCCAAACGGATGCAGTTGTTGGAAGCTTCTTCTAAGGTGGAACCCTCAGCAACATCAAACAGCCTGCTGACAAGAAATTTCTCATTGGAACTATCCTCACAAACCAGAAAGAGGGAATAGCGGTCAGCAGCTATGAGTTCATTGATGTGTAAGAAAATTTTGTGGCAAAGGGCTGTGACGTCCAAGTGACTAGAAATATCCTTCACTAGTTCCAAGAGCCTTGTGCATTGATCCCCTGCATCAGTCCTAAGTGTCCGAGACTGGAGAGGCATCTGCTCCTTCTTCTCTGAGTCTGATAGGAAACTCACTGTTCCAATAGAATCCTTGACAACAATGGGCCTAAGAGGTCTGTCAAATTCAGATGCAGATATCTTCCTTGTTGGTGGTGTGGGATTAGTGCTCTCTGCCCGTGTTGTCTGGTGAGTGGAACAAGAACAAGCTTCACTGTGGTTTTTGGCCCCTTCCTTGCACGCTGGAATGGTATGAATTCTCTCAGAAAACCATGCATTGACCATCTCTCTGCAAAAGAAGAGATACATAATCAATGTTATAACACCCACTCCCCACCCTCAGGAAAAAGGGGGAAATTTACATCCATGTTTCCTTATCATGATATTCTTCATTTCAAGCCAACACGGAGGCTGACTTGAGCACTAAACATCTTGCATCTCATAAAAATGATTCCCACCCAACCCACAGAAAGAACCCACAGGTCAAGTTTTTCATGGCTGATCTCTGACACTCTTTGCATACTCAACCTTCTTAAGGTTCATGATTCAGAAGGACAACAGATGGAGAAAAGAATAATGACTAACACATATGCCAAATCCTTGTATATTTTATGCTTTAAAACACACATACATTCCTAACTAATTTTTGTCTCAAAACAGCTCAATTTCCCCCCTGCATAAATAATTTTTAGCATTAATTGCATATACTGATTTATTTTGCACATATTTGTTTGTGTCTGCTTTTTTTATGAGTAGCAATTAAATCTCACCCTTTGACCACTGGAGTTATATTCCAATACCCAAAACCTTCTCTCATCTACTGAGAAGAAACTAGGCCCACACTATGACAATATATTAACAGTGTGTTACATATCTCAATGGTTCAAACACATCCCTTCACAAACAAATGAACTCAGGTTCCATACTCAGCATATGGAGATAGAGCAGAAAAGGACTCCTCTCTGATATACTGGAGAGTCAGTGCCAATCACTGCCCTGAGCTAAACCAGGGGTCAGCAAACTGCATCTCTGTGATTTCTTCTGGTGCTTGGAAAGTAAATCACTGCTGTTATTTGGAACACACGTGGGCCCCAAGTCTGTTTTTGTAACCCCCTCCGAGTTCCCAAAATCACTTTTTTGCAAAAAAAATAATAATAAATAAAATAAAGTAAAACAGGTGCACTGCATTGTATAACATTAAAAAAATAACATGTTGAAACCAAGAATTGATTTTCTCAATATGAACTGCCAGAGGGTTAGGCATGTTAAACTCAACAGAGTCCTGTGACACCCTAAATACGTAGTTGTTGTTATTATTGTGTACTTACAAGTTGTTTCTGACTTATGGTGACCCTAAGGCAAACCTATTGTGGGATTTTCTTGGCAAGATTTCTTCAGAGGTTTGCCACTGCCTTCCCCTGAGACTGTGAGCATGTGACTCGCCTAAGGTCACCAAGTGGGTTTCATGGCCAAGTGGGGAATCGAACCCTGGTCTCCAGATTTGCCAGGCTTTAAATTCCTACAGCACTCTTTGTTTTCATTTACTTAGTAGGGAACAACTTCTTCTCTTCTAGGTCACTGGTTTGGAGGGACCAGGAGTAGGAAATCCCCCCATTCCTAAATAAATACATTTCTTAAGTGGGGAAAACAATCCAAAGAGGCGTAACTGTGCTTAATCTCTATCAAAAGTGGATTCAGAAGAAGAAAGTGAAATCGGGTATCTTAAGAAAGAGATTTAGTAGAAGCTTTAATGCTGGTCCTAAAAATGAATTCAGAAGGTTCACTACATCAGATTACATGGGTGGACATCTTTCCTGGGGTGGATGTATCCATAAAAAATATTTTGTAAACTAGGCAACACTGTTTCAGGAACAAATGCAGTAAAACCAATAGAAGAACTGACACAATTGGATCCTAAAATGCATTGGTTTCAATTAAAAGAAAGGTTCAAAATGGATGAAAAAATGAATGAATTTAAAGAAAACATGCCAGAACTAGACAAGATACTGCTTAGTATGGAATCTAAGAAAATAGCTAAACTATACAAGTTATTACAAGACTATGAGCAAGAAGAAGATTTAATTTCAGAGGAAATGATTAAGTGGACATCAGATTGTGGCCATAAAATTAATTTGGACAATTGGAAATTTGCCAGAATTAAGATTTTTTTTTTTACCGAATCACAAAATTTAAGAGGATATTACTGGAAGATGGAACACAGATGGTATTCTACCCCAAGCAAAATTGTAAAAATATTTAAGACTGGCTCAAATGAATGTTGGAAATGTCAATCAGCATCCAGCTTGTGGTTTTACATTTGGTGGTGCTGTCTGAAACTTAAAATATATTGGAAACTAATACACATGGCAATTGAAAGAATGTTGAATATAAAATCTGAATTAAGACCTGAAATATATCTGCTAAACATGTTAAATAAGATCCCATCTTTGTTTGAAAAGAAATATTGGCGCATCATGTTATATTTAATAACAGCAGCAAGAATGACATTAGCATAAGTTTGGAAAAGTCACACTATGCCAATGGTAGATGAATGGTTAATGAAATTACTAGAAATGGTAGAGATTGACAAATTAATCTGTTGTTTAAATCACAAAGATGTACGGTAAATGAAGTAGAGGACAAGTGGTCCCCAATCTTGGAATATTGCAAAACAAGGTGGATGTAAGATGTAGGTGGGATGTAAAGTTTGATAAGATATAAGAAACAATTAGAAGGGATTTTCGAAAGTTTTGAGTAGGTTCTAAGTGATCTTGTAATAAGCAATTGTTATAAAGTAAGTGAATGAGAAGATAAATTATTTGGAAACATGTTATTGTGAAGACTGGGGAAGTCAAGATATGGGATAATCTTCTTATTGGGATTATATTTTTGTACATAATCACCAGATTGTAAATATCTGTCAAAGCTGTATTTTTAATTATTTTGAAAGAATACAAATATTTTTTAAAAAAATAAAAAATAAATAAAAGTAATTTTTGGGAAAATAATTAGAAACTATTACTTATTACCTACCAAAGTAATATCACTTTTGCTCATTTTTTTTTTTTAAATGTGACTTTGTTCTGGCCTTATTACCAAAATATAACTGGTTATTAGCAATCTACATTGCCTGTAACTCATTACTTCCAAGTTCTAATTGAAGATAATGTAGTCATTTGCCATATCCTCAGAACTAATTGCTATTGTAGTATTCAATTTCTCTGCTTCTATAAGAACAGCTCTCAGTAAGTATTACAAGAACCAAAGTTGTACAGAGCTTTATCCTTTACAGATGGTAGAGTAATGGCTGCCAACTTTCTAGATTATCATTAAACATAGGCTTCCATGGAAACTAAAAGAGTGAAGAGGAGGGAGAATAGTATTGGCTAATGACAGTTTTTGCTGATCTAAATTTACAGGGGGTATAATCTTAGCCTGAGCTGTTTTATGTCTTGTTCGGGAGCAATTGAACATCCCTTGCTTTTATCACTTCCCACCTCAAAAGATGGAACTGGTTAATTCAATTGCCTGATATGTTCACCAGTTGCAACATCAGAATTGCCCATCCAAAAGGAAAATCTATAAGGGAGCACTAAATATTTGCAAACAGTCTAAGATACAGGATACCTGAAATGCTAGCTAAACTTATTAGTATTAGCATTATTGGCAAGATACTACAGTTCCAGCTTTTCCCTTATTCTGTAACTTTAAGTGATTTCTGATTTATGACAATCCAAAGGTGAGCTTATCACAGAGTTTTCTTGCCAAGATTATTCAGAGGGTTTTTTTTAACTTTGCTTCCTCTGAGAGAATGTGATTTGTTTCCACAGGAATATGGATATGAGAACCAGTGTGGTACAGTAGTTGGAGCATTGGGCTATGGAGACGAGAGTTCAAATCCTTCCTCAACCATGATAACCTATTGGGTGACATTGAGTAGCAATGCTTTAAATAAGACTGTCTCTGCAGACAATTTAGAAGCTTCAGCTAGTGTGTATGGAAGTCAGTTGATGGTTCAAACAGCAGCCTATTAATTGAATCTTTCTGTTTGCACAGGATTCCTATTATTTTCTAGGTCCAATTTAAGATGTTAGCATCTATGAAATCTTCATCATTGTCTTGCCAGAATATGAACCTGATTTCAGGGAGAGTGCAAACTCACTACTAAACAGTAAATTCCCAGTCCCTGATCTCCCTTCTGGCTGACCAGGAACATCTCTGGCTTGTCTGAATTTCACTTCTGTTTGTTTATCTTGATCTGTGCTATTACTGATGCATGGCAATGGAACTGGAATAATTTCTATGAATTTAGAAAGGAAAGGAGAGGTTTGAGTGGGATCGGCAAACAGGTAACACTGAACATCCAAATTTCAGAGCAACATTTTCAAGAAGCTACATGGACATGTTAAATCCATGTATGGGGAGACTGAGAAGGCCCCGTAGAACAATGATCATAGTGTTGAAAGTATAAAAAGATGAGGAGAATGGAAAAATAAAAGAGGTGACCTGTGGCACCTTTAAAACTGTTTAAATTTATTTCACATTGAACAATGCACCCCCAGAACTACCTATTGAACACACTCCTCCAAAAAGGACTGGAGCCAACGTAAAACAGTGTCATTCAAGTCACATCGCAAAAAGAAATACCACGGTAATTGCCTGGCATTGAAAGTTATCTAAAGATCTAGAAACTACAACAGAGAAACTATTCTTTCTAGTTCTTGGCACAGATTATCCAGCAAGGTGATCAAACTTGTTTCCATCCTTCAACCAGTCTGAAGCCAGACCAAAATGGCTATAGATAATCCATCTCATCTAGAAACCTCTCAATAAGATGCAGGAAAAGCCAACCACCTCCTCTTATCATCCACCAGCATGCCACTAAAAATGCTCCCCTCATAACATAATGGAAAACAAAAAACAGAACTTTGAAAGGAACCTAAATATCAGGGAAGTAATTGGCAAAAGCACATTGAGGAATTCCAGAAGAAAATCGGCATACACTTTATAGCAGGGGTAGACAACCTTTCCCCTTTAAGGGCTGAGGGAGTTCAGCTCCCAGAAGCCTCAGCCATGTTGGCCAATAGTCTCATGTTGGCCAATAGCTCCTGCTTTATAGACTATAGAAAAGCATTTGACTGCATAGATCATGAAAAACTATGGATGACATTTAAAGATATGAGAGTGCCAGTACATCTGATAGTCCTGATGAGAAATCTATACTTGGAACAAGAGGGTACTGTTAGAACAGAATTTAGAGAAACACAATGGTTCCCAATTGGCAAAGGGGTCAAGAAATGCTGCATCCTATCATCTTATTTGTTCAACTTGTATCATAAGGAGAGCAGGTTTAGACTCAAAAGAAGGAGGAATAAAGATAGGAGGAAGGAACATCGACAATTTAAAATATGTGGATGATTCCATATTGTTACCAGAAAACATTTCAGATTTGGAACAACTACTGAGAAGAACATACAAAGCAGGCTTAATGCTGCACATAAAGAAAACAAAAATACTGACCAAGGAGGAACTACACAAATTCAACTCAGACAATGAGGAAATAGAAGTAGTTTAAGATTTCCCATATTTTGGATCAAAGATTAATCAGAATTGAGATTGCAGTCAAGAAATCAGAAGACTCAAAATGGGAAGGGCAGCTATGAAAGTAGACAAGATCCTAATTGTAAAGATATACAACTGAACACTAAAGTCAGAATAGTCCAAGCTGCTGTATTCCACATCACCATGTATGGACTTAAGAACTGGACAGTGAAGAAATGGAAGATGTGGTGCTGGAGAAGAGTGCCAAGGATACCATGGACAGCCAAGAAAACAAACAAGTGGATTCTTGTTTGCCAGAAATTTCCCTGGAAGCCAAGATGATTAGATTAAGGCTGTCGTACTTTGGCCACATCATGAGAAGCCATGACTCATTAGAAAAGGCAATAATGCCAGGAAAAGTAATCTCTTCAGTTTTGTTTTATATTAATATTTATAGTCTAATCACAAATTCTACCAGATTAGTATGAGTCGTTTTTATTACCTATTAGACTGGACTGATCATATTTAGTTGTTACTGTTTCAATGTCAGGGTAAGATCTTTTTTTCTCTCTCAGTTATTGTAGTCCTACAGTTTTAAAAAACATCAATACTTCCTACACCCTTCCATTATTGTCTTCTTTTGTTATTTGCTTTACCCTGGTTTTCTTCTTTATGGCTGTTTGTTTCAGATTTCAGTTTTATTGTTCTTGTATTTTATGATTTTACATCTGCCTTGTTGACAACACAGAGAACTTCATATCTAGGGTGGTAAAGAAATATAGAAAATAAATGAATACTTCAACAGAACACTAAAATGCAGGACACTGACCCAGACTTATTACAAGGGTGCAATAACTAGTACTGACACCAGATATGCCAGTGACATGTTTGAAATGTTGACCCATTTTTGGTCACATCTGTGGGGTTTCTGAAACTTTCCCCCCCTTTCTTTTTTCAAACAGCCTCTAACACAAGGAATGTGAATGAGCCAAACACTGGAATTGACATATGAAACAAATTGCATTATGTAATGTATTATATTTTATAGCACATTCATCAAATAAAGCTTCTATTTAATGTACGGATGAGAAACTATGATGGGTTCAGGAGCCAATTTTCAAACCCTGGGGCCTCCTGCAGTCATGGACAGCAAAAAATGCCCTCCAACAAAGAAAAATGAAACCAAAAGTTGCTGGCTGTCTATTTCCAGTTTTGAAAATGGCATTTTGCTGTTAAGAGGGTACAGGACCTGTAACATATTAAAAAGGAGAATCATACCTCCTTCTCAGTGCCTTCTCTCAGGCTGTGGTACTCTCCTGCACAGGAGGTCTACAAGGAGAACTCTCATCTCTGCTCTCTTTCTCCCAGCAGGCAAAGACCATTTCATTGAGGAAGAACTTTGGTTCTTAAATCATGTGGCAGAAGGGTGTTTTCAATATGCTATGTTTCTATTTTTTAAATTATGCTTTAAATGTGATTTAAAGTGTTTTAACTGTGTGGTTTAAAAAAAAAACTTTCGTGTACTATGACTTTAGTTGAACTTTGTTTAAATTGTTTCCAGTTGCTTTAAGTCCTGTGCCAGGAAGAAGGCATAATATATAATTAATTAATTAAATACTAAACAAACTTCTGGAGACTTCTAGGAGGAGTACACTTGTCCCTCCACATTTGCTAGGGCTAGGGGTACAGGATCCCTATGAATGTGGAAAAACCGCAAATAACAAAAACACTATATTTTTACCTGAGAGAACACCTTTCTAGGAATCTCTAGGTCCTCCAGTGTGACTTTTGGTTAAAGTTGACCATAGAGTTGTGTTGGAGGACCTAGATATTCCCGAAGAGAACATATTAATAAAATCTGTGAATAATCAAATCTGCAAAAGTCGAAGCCACAAATGTGGAGGGACGAGTGTACTTCATATATATAGATAGATATAGATATAGATATTGATGGGGAAAGCATCAATTTGTTGGAGAAATTCCTAGGCTGTACTTTGCCAACCCTTAATTTAATGTAAAACCACATTAAGAACAATGTTCAAAAAGAATTCCAAAATTCATATTGTGTTAATGTCTTATGCCAAAAAATAAAGACATAAAATTGAATGCAAACTTCTGCGATACTCAAGCTTTCTTAATCATGCAAGATGTTACAAAATCAGGCAGGAGAAACACTGGAGCCTTTTCCTCACCTTCCTTTTTTCCTAGTTCTTTTAGAGAGCCTGAATGAAAGTTCAATGCAAATTGGTGTTTCATCCCTTTCCCTGTCCCAAAGTTGACAAAAGTTGACACTTCCTCCCTAAACTACCACTTGCTTGCTTTCTCCTTATGTGTATCTCCTGCTTGGTTTCCATGTTTGCCCTTTCCCCCCTTTTAAATCTTCTGTCTGTTTCAAAATAAAGGCACCTACCCAAAATACGAATCTTTCCTTTGTGAAAGGTAATGTGATCCACATTTTGACAGGCAACTGTCTCCATCATCCAAGGCTCTGTGTCTCCCCTACCATTTCTCTGGTGGGACAACATACTAACAAGGAGGAGTAAGGAAATTTTGGAAATTGAAAGGATTGTTCCATCACAGATTGATGCCTAAACCCCAAGTGCAGTGTGCCCATTCAATGAATGTAAACTTGATAAGTCAACACTTATGTAAATTTGACCAATTCAATGGGTCTCATTTTCTGTAGACTAACAATTGGATTCTGGCTTTGATCTTTAAGCCATGTCATCTGCATGTCATTGTCTTGAGATGTAATGAGAGGAAGTGCCTATGAACACAAATAGGACATTTCATATAACCCAGTGGTCTTAGCTTTCAACTGGAATTACATCTCAAGGGGCAATACTAAACCTTCACACTCTCTTTTGAAAAATAAAAGCCATTTCCTTGGAAATGGGGGACTATCAACATTGAGAAAAATGGAAGGCACAAGGAAACAAGGAAAACCTCATTACAGATGGATTGATTCAGTCAAGGAAGCCACAGTCCTGAGTTTGGAAAACAGAGCAGTTGATGATTGGAAATCTTTGAGATCGCTCATTTGTAGAATTGTCATAAGTCTAGTCAACTTGAAGGCAAATGACAACAAAAATCCCCATCTAGTTTTAAACTCACAGACTTCTTTATTTAATTGAGTATCTCAAAGTTTGCACACAATTTTGTCTTTTTGATTGGCCTAATATAACTGTTAAAATAAGAATTTCTGAAGTAAAAAAGATGTAGCCAAGCAGGCTGATTTTTAAACAGCAGTCAGTGCTACTCAGTGTTAAAATATCTCCTTCTACAGGACTGCCCAACAACTTAATTCTTGCCGATTGCTAGTGTTATTTTTAAATAAAGCAAACAGCATGAACTGTTTGTTAAAGTGAGAAGACCAAAAAAGTACCCTCCTGCAAAACTGTTATTCTTGGCTAGCTAGCAAGTTGACTTGTAGAGCTTAACTTTCAGCTATCCAGAATGCAAGAATAGTTGTCTAGCCCTATAAGGGATTTTTTATTGTTAATATGGACAGGAGCACAGTAAAACCACAGGGATATAAAGGTCAAGGTTGCAAACAAAATATACAGATTTTATTTACCCTGCTATTTTTGTTGCTTTCAGATCCCATGCTCAAAATATCAGAAAATGAAAACAAGGCTTAAGAGTTGTCATATACAAGTAAACTGGAATATTTCTATGAGAGAATGATGGATGATGGGACTGGGAAAATCTGTCTTCCCATGTTGGCTCATCAGTTTTTGTGTCAGCACTGATTCTTTAACCTTGTTAGTACATTTAATGCAGATTTATTTATTTATTTATTTATTTATTTATTTATCTTATACCCTCACCTTCCTCTCCAAAAAATGAGAGTCAAGGTATCTTACAACAAATTTAAAACATAAAATAAGGACAAATGTAAAAGATTGAAAACATTTTAAAATGTACCCAGGTGAATGCATGGGGGGAGTCAGTGTGGGTACAGCCATTTGGTACTATCTTGATCCAAAAGCATTAATGTAGTAACAGTCCTTAATAGTTTTTCCTCCAGGGGAAACGAAGCTTAGATGTGGAAAATAAAGTGGAACAAAATGGATCTGTTATGATAGCAAACCAGTAACTTACTGATGGAAGTGGCTCCAAACATCACAGGTGGAGAAAGCCATGGGTGTAAGCAAAATAGAGTTTGGAAAGGTTATGTTTTGGGGACTACAACTTGCTGAATTCCCAGGGCTATGGTGTCTGGAAAATTCTGGGAGCTGCAGTCTTCAAAGGTAACTTTTACCAGCTTTGAGACTTGGGGGCATTTTCCTTTCTATAGGAGATAACAGGAAAACCCAAGAGAGTGCAGGCACTATCTCTATTTGGCTGCAGCCTGCAAAGAATGAGGCTAATATATACCAATTTGCCATCAGTGTAACACAAGCTATATCTTTCATTTTCTTTTATTTAAAAAAAGAGGATTTCAGTAGATTTTTTAAGCCTATAACAAAAGTTTGATCAAAGCAAGAACTTGTTAAACTTTATTTCATTTTCCCCCCACCATACATGTAGCTTCCCTCACTTTTTCTTCTGCAACTAGGACTCTACTCAAAATGTACAGTTTGATCATTTACGAGAGGGTATTGTAAAGTTTTAATTATCACCTTAAAAAAAATTCAGAAAGCTTGTTTCGATAGTACCATCCAGATTTACACATTTTTCCCAGTGTTTCTTAACCCTCCTAATACTGTTATTGTAAAGTCTGCAGATTGAGCTTTAAACAACTCTTCCACTTCACGAATGATGTCATTTGTCAAATCGGTGATCCCACAACGGATTTTTCATTTCTAGGAACAAGAAAAAGTCATTTGGTGCAAGGTTGGGTGAATAAGGTGGATGCTGCAAGATCTCAAAGCCACATGCCCTTGCTTTGTTAATGCAACTTGAGATGTGTGACCTAGTGAATTGTCAGCTAGGAGATGAATGCCTCTGGAGAGCATACCATGGTGTTTCTTTTTCAGAGCATCTCTCAGCTTGTCCAGAAGATTGCTGTAGTAAGTGCCAGTGATGGTTTGTCCCTTTGCAAAGTAATCTGTGAGAATGACTTCCACAACAGCCCCAAAAAACTGAGAGCATGACCTTCCCTGCTGACTTTTGCACCTTTGCCTTTTTGGAGGGAGGGGAATTGTCATGCTTTCACTCCATGCTCATGGTTCTGGTATCTGAATCATACTGATAGATCCAAGATTCATCCATGGTTACCTGATGACCAAAAAAAAATCCTCTTAATCCTGTTCCAACAGCATCAACATCTGTCTTGAAAGGTCACCCTGTGTTTGTTTCTGGAAAGGGGTTAGCAAACGTGGAACCCAGTGTGC
>CM034708.1:34435267-34451979 GCA_020142125.1 Phrynosoma platyrhinos
GAGAGGGAGGGAGGGAGGGAGGGAGGGAGAGCGGGAGGGAAGGATCCCTCCTGCCTAAGCCACGCAGCCACTTTCTCTCTCTCTCTTTGTCCAGGGTGTCCAAACTTGGTCCTCCTTTTCCAGCACCTGCCCTCCATGTCCACCTTCTCTCCAGGAAGAAATCCCAAAGGTTCTCCATTAAAGGTGACCAGACTTGGTCCTCCTTTTCCAGGACCTGCCTCCATGTCCACCTTCTCTCCAGGAAGAAATCCCAAAGGTTCTCCATTAAAGGTGACCAGACTTGGTCCTCCTTTTCCAGGACCTTCCCTCCATGTCCACCTTCCCTCCAGGAAGAATTCCCAAAGGTCCTCCGTTCAGGGTGACCAGACTTGGTGGAAAGGTAGGACACATTCTGGGAAAGAAGGGCCTCTGGTCATCCTGGCTAGGGCTGCATCCTTACTGCAGAAATAATCCAGTTTTATCCCACTTTTAAGTGCTTTCCTTCCTTTTCCTTTCCTCCATTCCTTAAGTAGCGGCTGCCACAACCACTTATTGCTCTCATTCACGAGGACGGGGATTGTTCGCAGAAAATGGGAAACTCTGGCGCTTATTGCTACAGTTTCATAGTGTTGTGTTTTTGTAAAAATCTTATTTTGTGCATTAATGAATGCATGGTAGAAGAATGGAAGGAAAGTGCACACCTTCTCAGGTAAGTATGTTGAACCAGCAGAGTTTGGGTTTTCAGGAGCAGAAGATAGACTGGCTGTGGGTTAGTACCTGGTGTTTCCCAATGTTCACAATGAGCAGGTGTGCTTAACCCACATTGTGTGCATGTGAGAATACTGCTAGTGAGGGATAGCAAAATTAAAACCAGACTGCCCTCCCTCCCTCATGCTAATAGGCGCATGGTTTAGATTTCAATTATGCATTTGGGAAACCCAAGGCCAAATTTTTAACCTGTAAAATATATATTTGTGAACTACTAGAATCTACTAGAGCCAGCATGGCATAGTAGTCTGAGTGTTGGACTACAACTGTGGAGACCAGGGTTGGATTTTCAGCTCATATATGAAACTCAGTGAGTGACCTTGAGCAAGTCACATGCTCTCAGCTTCAGGGGAAGGGAATGGCAAACCTCCTTTGAACAAAACTTGCCAAGAAAATCCCATGATAGGTTCACCTTAGGGTCGCCATAAGTCAGAAATGACTTGAAGGCACACAACAACAAAGAATCCTAGGACGTTATCACACGTGGGTCAGAAAACGATAATAAAGTAGAAATGAGGCATTCCAAAAATAAACCAAAAATAAACCTTGATTCCGTAAATGGCTTTCACACGTAATTACCTTAATTGCGAAATTACAGTAAGCGCATTTAACATTCACACACAAGCGAGAAAAGCCCGTAAATGTACTAGAAATGAGCTTCTTGCACATGCGCAGATAGAGGAATGATCCGCCCGTGGAACCATGGGAAAAAGCAGGGAAATGCTCCCAAATGCGCATTTGCTTTTCACATTACGGTAAATGCAAAATTAGACCTCATATGGCCTCTAAGCTCTTTTTCTGAAGCATTCCAAGTCTACACCAGGAACACAAAACTCCAAAAGCAAAGTTTTGGTGAAGAACTTCCTTTGTACGCCTGCAAACACTGCTGGGGTGGCAATAATTACCTCTTTCCTTCCCCGCCCCCCAAAAAATTCAAAAATAGGTTGAAATACATGGAAGCAACTATCCTTTTGATTTGTGTATGTGTGAGTTATGCATGCAGTTTCTTGCAAAGGAAAATGTAGATAATACCATGAGAAAACCCCTGCTAATTCAAACCAAGAGATCTATGGATACCTGTGGTCCTCCAAATGTTTTTGATAAATGATGAGAAACAGGGCAAATTGCAGTCCAACAATATCTGGAGGGCCCCAGTTGCCCTGTTTCCTCCAGGGATACTTCTTAGGGCATGGATGGCTCTATCCCCTTCCAATTGCCTTGCTTTCCTATTTAAAGATACTTACTGTTAGAATGTTAAAAATGTTTCAGTTAATGGTGAATCACTTCACATATTCCTGGAAGGCTTCTAAAAATATAATTGGCTTTACCTTGAAATCAAATCACCCAAGGACTAGATAAGGCGAAAGCCAACAGAGAACTGAGTGCATAGAAAGAAATGTGCAAAGAGAAAGGAGTAGATCTTGGCTGCATCATTGTTACCCACAATGCTCTGGTGTCCAAAGAGGACACCAAGCCAATGCTCACCCAGAGGAATTTGTACTTAGCTCAAACAGAGAGATTTAGAAAGACCAGGGTAACTCGGTCTT
Source organism: Phrynosoma platyrhinos (assembly GCA_020142125.1). Taxonomy (NCBI): domain Eukaryota; kingdom Metazoa; phylum Chordata; class Lepidosauria; order Squamata; family Phrynosomatidae; genus Phrynosoma; species Phrynosoma platyrhinos. The sequence goes on from CM034708.1 coordinate 34,437,562, forward strand.
AAGGGATCTTTCGCAGCTTTTATGGGATCCAATTTCACACAGAACCCCAGAGGCAGTCTTCTAAATGAAAATAAGTTTTCTTTAAAAGGGGAATAAACACACTCACTCACGTGAATGACCATGCACACATACAAGGGCTAAAGAAATCAAAGGTGGGGGGATTGGACTAGATCAGTAGTGTCACTGGGGGTGTGTGTCCATGGGGTGCAGAACACACCGAGTGATGTGTTGCTTCCCAGCTCATTGCTCCCCCACATCTCCATGCCTTGTGCCACAGCAAGTGGCAGGGAGGGAGAGGTCCAAGGCACCTCTTCTCCCTGCTTGGTGCAGCTTTACACGTGTCTAAAGCTGTGCCAGGCAGGGAGAAAGGGGCACCCTGAGCCTCTCCCTCCCTCTTTGCCCAGTGCAGCTTTACACATGTGTAAAGCCATGCTGGGCAGGGAGGTGAGGGCAAGTCCTTTTGGCCCCATCCCTGAAGCCCCACCGGCTGCACCGGGTGACACCCTGCTGCAGGACACCACTGGACTAGATATGAGGCTTCACTAATGGTGATATTTACTTATGTGGATCTCGTCTCCAATCACTGAAGAGAGGACTCATGAGCTCCCACGGCACATAGGGGGTGGCAGCAAGCGTATTGAGGTGCTTAGCCAAGCAAACCAACAGAGATTCTGTCTGCTGCTAGACCAGCTCTAATAATGCCAATATTTATACCAAAATATCTCTTGGAGATAGATACCAAGAGATTGAAAGGATTAAGTGTTTTGGAATTGGTTTTCCAGGATAGGAACAATGGTGCGAAACCAAATTGAAAGAGGAGCGATAGACGCGCATTTCCCAGAAAAGGGGATTAACATGCAGGATCGGCAATGCATTGTTTACCTTCTCCATGCTTTGTCTCGAGTATCCTCTTACCTGCTCTAGGCATGTTGTGATCCAATCTAGTTGGGACCTGGAGCAACTCCTAGTGCTAGCCTGCATGCAGAGACTTACTTCCATATCATGGCATCCGCAGCAGGGTCACAGAAGGGTCACCCAACCTATATGTTTTATTGCCTTTTTGTTATATAAAAATATGAGGGGTAAATCAGAGACTTTTGGGGTAGTAACATCACACCAAGAATTTCTAGGACAGACCTTGTATATTTTTGGACTTCAGTCTTCAGAATCACATCAACCAACATGCGGCACTCTGAAGATACAGTCCAAAAAACAAACAAAACACCTCACAGGCCTTAAATAAAGTCTGAATAATATTGAATCTTACAGAGTTGAAAGCATGGCCAATTAAGCAGTTTTGAAAGCAAAGAATCCACAATTCGAATAAACACAGCAGCAGAGCTGCTATGCATGAGCTTCTGTTTTAGCATGGGATGGCTCACCCCATAGTTAGTGAATGGACAGACATTTTAAGAAAAATGACAGAAGGAATTTGTCCAAGAGAATTTAGGTGAGGATTTGGAATTAGTTGCAATCTTTCTTCAATGTCAGCATGACATAGCAGTAGGGGATCCTTTCATATTTCCTTCAGGTACCATCAGACCACATTGCTAAAGACCTGGCTTTGTTGACTAGCCAAGGAAGTCTGAATGGCCGTATTCAGCAGCCACAGAGTGATGAGTGGTTTCCTCCACATTGGCTCTAAGTCCATTTCTGGCTGGACAGAGGAGTTTTAGCAAGAGAGAGCAAGACTGAGAAGTGGCATTTAGATTTAATAGAGCTAAAATATGTCTCCCATGCATGCTTTAGATATGTAGGGCAGATATCCCATTAATTGAGAATAGGTTTGACTGCAAAATCATGGTTTGGGGATCAATAGTATTTGAATGAAAATTAGTAAGTTTGGGAGGAAGTGTTCTTTCTTCATAGAAAAACATGGCTTCATTGAAAATAAAACTTAGCTGTGATAGAACCACAGTACATTCACCAAGTTTCTTTCCTCTTCCTCCTTGATCTAATCTCCACTACAAAAAATAATGCAGTTTGACATTGACATGGCTCAGCCCTATGGAACACTGGGATTTATATTCAGATATTTTCTGGTGAGATATTTGTGAATTGTGAGATATTTAGCTGCCTCTTGTCAGACAGCTCTGGTGACACAACAAACTACAAATCCCAGAATTCCACAACATTGAGCCGTGGCAGTTAAAGTGGTGTAAAACTGCATCATTTCTGCAGTTCAGATTAGACCCTCAATGATGATTATCATTTTATTCTACATGGCCTTGCAATCTGCAATTAAAACAAAGTAAATCTGCATTATACTTTTGTTCAAATTATTTTTGTTCTTGATGTATGCCGACAAGTCATTTTTGACTTATGGCAACTCTATCTTAGGGTTTTCTTGGCTAGTTTCTTCAGAGGGAGTTTGCTATTGCATCCTCTGAGGCTGAGAGAGTGTGACTTGTTCAAGGTCACCCAGTGGGTTTTTATGCTCAAGCAGGAATCAAACCCTGATCTCCAGAGTTTGTAGTCCAGTGGTCAAACCACTACACCACACAGGACACAGGGACAAGTAGAGATAAACATTACAAAGAGGATTTAATTTGTTCCAATGCAAAACCTATTCAGTTATGGTTCAGTTACAGACAAAAATATAGTAAATATGTGCAAAGTGCATTTTCTTCACCAGTAAAATAACTTCCCACAAACTAAATTAAACCTTGTTAACACTGGTTTGTCATTTGCTAAGTATCAGGCATCTCCCATCAAACATCACAAATAAACCTATAATAATCTGCTTTGATTGTGTTTTCCTACATGGCAGGGGGTTAGACAGGATGACCTTTGTGGACACTTCCAACTCTATGATTCAATGAAATGTAGTCTTGGTATTGTTCAATATGTTTATCTATACAATAGTAAAATCAATTTTGCAGATGTCAGCAAACTGGTAGGGATGGCTAACTCCTCAAAAGCCAAAATCAGGATTCAGAATGATGATAAACTGGAGAACTCAGTCAAAATAAACAAAAAGAATATTAACGTGGGTCAAAAGAATCTGAATACGGATAAATATATTTGGGCAGGAAAAATCAGATAAACAAATATAGGGTAAGTTACACCTAGCTCTGCAGGAGTACATGTAAAAAGGGTCTAGGGATATAACAGATCACAAGTTAAACTGGCAGCAATATGATGGGATGGCCAAAAAACAAAATAAAAACAAGCTAATGAATCCTTGGCTGCATCCATTGAACTATAGTTTTCAGATCAAAGGAAATGGTAATACCACTTCATTCTGCTTTGATCAGAGCTCACATTAAATTGAACTGTGTACAGTTGGAGCCAAAGCAAAATGTGTGTGTGTGTGTTTGTAGAGTTACAATGGTAACCCCTGATTTCTCTCCTGATATCCTAGTTTCCTTCTTTTGGGGGCATAGAACTTTATATAAGAGGACCCAGTGTGGTGTAATGGTTTGAGCATTGGACTCTGGAAACCAGGGTTTGAATCTCAGCTCATCATAAGAACCCACTGAGTGACCTTGGGAAGTCACACTCTCTCAGCCTCAGAAGATGTCAATGGGTGGAGGTGAGATAGCAGCAGACAAAGCATCTTTTACTTCATGCACCAAAATGTCTTGGACCAGACCAAGAGAAATTAACTATATGTTAATTTAGATTAGGAGAACAATTATTAGTTCATAGGAGAAGTTCTCGTGCGATGAGCTCTGGCTCCCTTAAAATGTTTGTTCATCCAAGCCACAAGGAACATGCTGGGAATTCATGATCTAATTTTCTAGGAATTGCTTTCTTGGTAACAAAATAAAGAGAAAGGTATATTGATCCTGGGTCACTGCTCTCATTTATCTCACACACATGACTTGTGTGTGTTGCAGAGGTTTGGGGTGTATATGTTCTTTCTTCCTAGTTTAGCAGGGGTGTAGCTGGAGGGAGGGAGGCCAAATTGAAGGCATTGCCCCAAATAAGAATTCTGTCATCCCCCCATGAAATTCTCCTTTGGCTTCTAATTTTCAAACATTACAGTAATTTAAAACTTTAGTTGAGCATTTCACCAATATTCAAGCCCCATAGGAGAAATTAGGCTTGACTGGGGCATGCCCCATTGATTTTAACAGAGGTCGCCCCTCTGTGAATATGCAAAACAGCAGGCTTCAAGTGCACGAGAACCGAGGGGTGACTGTATAAGTTCCAGGTGTGAATAATTTTCAGTATCTCTGCACTGGCAGAAATTCCTTTAGGAGGGCAGAATTCTTATTTTGTACCCTTCATTGCAATGAGGCCAATCCCTTCATTTTGCACCCTGCATATATACAACTACAAGAGCCAGTGTAGTAAGTGTAGTAGGTTGAGTGTTGGACTAGGACTCTGGGAGACCTGAGGTCCATTCACACACAAAAATTATAATGCTATTATTCCACTTTAACTGCATTGGTTCCAACCTAAGGAATCCTGGGATTGGCAGTTTTGGGGAGGAGCATTTAAAATTGTCAGAGAACTCTAATGCTTCACTAGATGGAACCATGGTGGTTAAGTGGAATAATAGTGCTATAATTCTGTAGTGTGAATGGACACCAGGATTCAGATCCCTGCTCAGCCATGGAAATCTACTGGGTGACCCTTGGGCATACTCAGCCTCACAAGAAGGCAATGGCAAGAGAGCCCCATGGTAGGTTCACCTTGGGTTGCCGTAAGTCAGAAATAATTTTAATGAACACTACAAAAAGTACCATATCTACAACTCTGGCTATATACCATTCCAGAGTATATGAAATGGTTCTTTAATACTGTCAGCAGGAAATTTAACAGGAAGACAGAAGGAAAGCTGATAATGTAGACACTTGCGAAGATTTTGTGTGTGTGTGTGTGTGTGAGAGAGAGAGAGATAGAGAATGACTTTCAGGGTTGAAAGTATGTTAGGTTAATAGGCGTCTGAATTACTCAAAACAGGAAGTAATCAATAATAATATTACTTATGGCAAGCTGGACTCATGCACTAAAACAAAGTTCAATGGGTCAAAGTCCATAGGAAAATGAAATGAAAGAGAATTTGCTCAGGAGCTGTATTCCTAGATCAAAGAGATTAACCATCACAGCTATATGAAGCCTCTGAGCCCAGCAACCAGTCGAGTCTAGACTCCAACCTTCAGTTTGCTCTGGGCTTCCTGCTAACACTGAGCCGCTCCAATTCATGCTGAACAATAAGTGATTTAAGAAATAGCATCAGCAAAACCTGGTTTTATTTTATTCAATATTTAATGTTAAAGATGTCCAGCACTGACAGGAAATGATTGTAGGACAGTCTTTCCTCTGTCAGTAGTGCCATTGTAACTATGAGCAGATTGCACAAGTTCAACCAGAGCTCACAAATAAGACTTCTTGGACTATTGTTCACAGGATTTGGCCGTCAGCACAGTAGCATCACTAGGGCTGACATCACCTGGTGAAATAACTCATGGTGTCACTGACCTTCTCCCATACCAGACAATACAGAATTCTTAGTAATGTTTTATTTGTATTATATATGGTATACAAATTTGTATATTTGTATATATGGTAACTGAGTGCAAATAACTTTTACACTTTGAACTCCGTTTGAAGCAATGGAAGTAAGTGGAGAACAAAGGGAGAAAGCAGGAGGAGGAGAGAGAAACTGGGACATTTTGAAAAGCAGCCGAAAAGGTGGGGCAATAGAGGATTGATCAGGACCTTCCCTGCCAAACTGGGATAGTTATAGGGTTGTTTTTGTTGTTTTTGTTATCTTCCTATCTGGATGCTCTTTGTTCTTTCTTTGTACTCTATTTAAAATACAGTAATTCTGAAGCATGACAAATCATCAGAAAGATTATTATCCTTGTAAAGGAAAGGGTTTTATTTGTTGTTGTTTTTACATTTCAACTCTGAAGGGTTTTTGAGTCCTTGAGTTGCTTCAGATTTCAGTATCTAAAATAAACTCTTTTCAAAAGTTTAGACTCCTTCTCTGGTCTTTTGCCATTTTGCATTTAAATTACACATTATGTCAAATTGATGTACTATCGATCCTATAAAACCAGATATTCTGGCACATATAGTGCATGTAAGGCACTACAAGGGCTTTAGCTTTGCTACAGCAAACTGACAAACTACTTTTCTGAGGGCAAAACTATATGTGACTTCTTTCTATCTTTCCCAGTCATTACTAGAGATGGGAATTAAGAAAGAAAATGGGCACGCAAGCTGAGAAGTGAAGAACCCTTTCCCATATTTGTGGATTTGTCTTAGGGTCACCATAAGTAAGAAATGTCTTGAAGGCTCACGACACACACACGCACACACAGATCTAGGGAGAAGAAGCAGCTACTTTTCAAACAGTGTAATGAGTAATAGAAATGAATTACTTAAAAAAAGTAACTGTCCAAGCTCTGGACAAATCTTGCCAAAGAAACTCCATGGGTCATTGTAAATTAAAACAACCTGAAGGGCCATAACAACAACAGGAATGGAAACTTGGAAGTCTGGAAGTCAGTATCAGATACCATGTTAAGTGAAAATATTTCTTGAGAAAATTACATGTTTGATAGAAAGAGAAGGATGTGGTTTGCTGACATGACTGAGGCAAAGATATAGTTACATGACTAAGGAAAATACTGCAGGAAGAGGAGGAAGTCAAATCTAAGGCTATTAGTCTTCAGGCAACAATGCAATAGAAAAGGCAAGACAAAGCAGGCACACTTCAGTAGACTCCATTTGTTTTTCTCTGTTGTTTTCTATAGGCACATAGATGTTTGTGCAAGCATAGGTGCACATGTTCTCCACTTGCAACACTGGGAGAGAGGGTACAAAACTAAACCAGAGTAAAAATAGTAAGCTACTTCAAAACCTAGCTGTTAGGGCAGCTGGAGAAATCAAAAGGTGACTAGTTACACATCATAAACAGAAAGAAGAAATGCATAGCTAAAAGGAAGCCACTGATATAAATTAAATTGCAGATGTTCATTTATAAGTACAGATGCAAATTTAAAATGGTTATTTTAGTTTAAATAAAAATACAATATATCTCACCATAATGGAGATTAGGCAAGACTATGGTCTAATCTGCACTGCAGAAATAATACAGTTTGACACCACTTTTACAGACATGGCTAGCATTCTGGGATTAGAAGTTTGTTGTGCCACCAGAGGTCTCTGACAGAGAAGGCTAAATGTCTCACTAATCCTGCAAGAGTCCTGAGAGCTCTCTATCCTGCCACCATCACAGACTTGCATGGTGAGGAAATGAGAGAGCGCCTTCTCAGTGGCAGCTTCCACCTTCTGGAATAGCCTTCCTGCTTCCCTTTTGCCAGCAGGCAAAGACATTTGTATTCAAGCAGGCTTTTAATATATAATCATGTCACGGAGGCTTTTATACCGGGTGTATACTCTAGTTATGTTTTTAAACTTTTATATGTTTTATATAATTTTATACTGGTTTTAGTTAGATAATTTTAATTGTTTTTAAATGTTTTGTTGTAAAGTTTTAAAAGTATTTTATCTGTGAGCCCCTTGGGCCTCTTTCTGGGAGAAAGGCAGCATAGAAATTAATTAAATAAATAAAAATTATTATTTCTGCAGTGCAGATTAGATCTATGACCAAGTATCCTATAGACTTGCACAGTCTGTTGCCTAGGTGCTAACTAGAGGTGGTAACCTTTCATGGTTATCTTTGTAGAGATGTTAGGCTAGACAATTCTTCAAACAGAAGGTTCTCTCTGAAGTAGGATACATGGCCATCTTTGCTGGAGATTTTTTTTAAATTGGTCTGGGGCCCAAATTTCAATGTGGGGAGTCTTAACAGTCTCATTCTAGCAAAAGATGGCCTATAGGGTGCAGGAAAAAGAGAAAGGCCAATGACAGAATGTATTTATATTTCATGTAAACCTTACACACATAGCCTGAAGATAATTTATATATAAAACTCAACCAGTATAGAGTTTTCCATAATCTGTATATCATTGTGAATCTCATTAGTGGGGAAAAGTGGGATAGTAGATGATGATGATGATGATGATGATGATGATGATTGTCAACCCAGTCTGACCATTCTGGATATTACTACTAGATAAAATTGGCTGGATTCACCCAGTAAAAAGACCAATCCTGCAGCCTGGCACTTTACAAGCAACATGCTATTAATGTATAGAAAGTCAATGAGTTCACTTCAGTTTTTGGAATGAATTTTGCACTGTACTTGGATGTTTGTGTGCCAAAATCAGCTGCTTGCAATTATTATATGCTGCCATACTTTCCAACTGATGGTGGGCTAGTGGAGATAGATAAAAACAGAAAAGGCCCAATAGATGGACTATGCAATGTCTAGACCAGGTCATCTTTTTAAATAAACTGTAAGATTAGAATTAAACTGTTCACTATATGTTAGACACCAATCTTCCTTGGATTCCAACATCACAGATAACACATACCTTGTGAAACTAGTGTAGTATCTTATTTTTGTCCAGCTTCCTCTGAGATTCAGTGGGATTATGCATATGTCATTTCTACTATTCACTTTCCCCCTCCATCAAACTTTCAGAATTTGCTTTCAGACTAGATTTCTACCTTTATGAAAGCTCTTACTGCACCTATAGTACTACAGTTGTTAAGAACTGTGCCTTTGGTATTACAGTTTTAAATGGTTGTATAAATGGTTTTGATTTGCTTACCTCAGTGCACACTATATATTAGGACTGTGGCTCATAGATTCCCCCCCCCCCCAGTGAAAGACATCAATTTATTATTCCAGAAGTGACCTGCACTTTGTTACCCATTGAATCAACTGACATAAGCAGTAAAATTAATTGTTCATGTTCTTGGCCATCAAACAAATCCTAAGTATTGGCAAATTAGTTTAGTGATTCTACAGAATTACATACAGTTTTCCCTCCACATTTGCAGCTTTGACTTTTGTGGATTTGATTATTTTGTAGTTTTGATTAAAATCTCTAAATCCTGCCAGAAGTTAACCATAGAGCTGTGCTGGAGAACCTAGAAGTTCCTAGAGAAAACACTTATCTACGTATTTGTAGGTCCTCCCGCATGATTCTATGATCAACTTCCTGCAGATGCTAACCATAGAGTTGCACTTGGAGATTCTTAGAGAGGTTTTCTGTCAGGTAAAAAGAATAGTGTTTTCCTATTTGCATTTTTTCACATTCACGGGAGTCCTTCATCCCTAACTGCAGTGAATGTGGAGGGACCACTGTAGTATCTTGTCTTCAGCAAATGTTGGAAATGCTGATAAGACTATAAAGAAAATAGTACAAAACAACAATCATTGGGGTCATTCACACGTCGTTTTTTTTTAGCGGAATTATGCGAATAACCTCACTCGTGCATTTTAGTTTTGTCATTCACACTGTGAAATGGCATCAATCTGCATCTCTTCGAATTTTTCATCGGAGCCAGCAACAGAGGCCGGGAGAGGGGTCCCCCATTGCTAGTCCTGGGCTTGGCCTCCATGTTCTGAGGGAAGGGGAAAGATGCCACTTTCCTCCCGGGAAGCCATCGGAAGCCAGGGGTGTGGAAGAAAAGAGGAAGAGGAGGAGCATCTTCTCGTAAAGCCAGCTGGGAGGAGCCTTGTCACCACAAGGAGTCAGCAATGCAAATGTATTCAAACTGTGTTCAATGTATGCTGAATTTAATCTGGGTCTCTTCACATCATTATGTACACTGCCAATGATGCAAATCATTTTTTAAAAACTTGGGGGGAAAACGGTATTGATTATCCCTGGTTAAGTGGGGGTTTTGGTAGCCTCCCCCCCAAAAAAAGACCTGATTTGAGGGCATTCAGGGGGTTGGGGGGTGACCAACAGAGATTCAAGTCGAATTCATCCTGAATTATTTTCACCGTGTGAATAACATCATTGTTTAGGGAAGTTTCAGGTGGTTTTACTAGGTATCTTGGAAAACATAGGCTGCTGCCAACAGCAGAAGTAAAGTAATTTGATACCACTTTAACTTCCATGGCTCAATGCAATGGAATTTTGGGATTTGTAATTTTGTGAGATATTTAGCCTTCTATGTAGGAGAATTATGGTGCCTCACCAAACTACAAATCCCAGAATTCCACAGCCATGTATGTTAAAGTGGTTAAACGACTTTTTTTCTGTACTGTGGCAGCAGCTATGGATCATGCCTCTTTGGGCACATGGAATGGGGGGAAAAGAAGTATCGTGGTTTGAGCATTCAATTATGATTTTGGAAGTCAGGGTTCAAATTCCCACACAGCCATGGAAATCCACTGGGTGACCTTGAGCAAGTTGTACACTTTCAGCCTCAGAAGAAGGCAAAGGCAAACCCCTTCTGAACAAATCTTGCCAAGGAAACCCTGTGATAGGTTTGCTTTACAGTCACCATAAATCAGAAACAACTTGAAAGCACACAAAAAGAACAAATGGAAAATATATATAGGAAAGACAAAATATGAAAACTTGTGTAGGCATAATCTATGGTCTCATTGGAGGAATTATGCTCACTGGCAGAGGACATGTTTTGCATGCAAAAAGTCTGATTCAATTCCCAAACCATCCAAGTGTCCTAATTTGGTAGGGACAATCCTGATCAATCCTCTATTGTTCTATTTCTTTAGCTGCTTTTAAAATGTTCCCATTTCTCTCTCCTTTCACTTTCCCACTTTCTCCTCAGCTTGTGTCCATTGCTGAAAACTCAGGGTTATTCAGATGGTGAAAGTAATGCAGGTAGAATCTGGCTTGAATCTTTGTTGTTCACATACATTTTGAATGCATCTGATTACATTGGGGGGGCTGCCAAAAACCCCACTTAACCTGGGATAATCAATCTCAGGTATTTTTCTGAGTTTTAAAAAAAGATTTGCATGTGTGAATAACCAACACGAACAGACCCGTGATAAACTGGGATAAAATTCTCCTTGTCTTGAACATGCTTCCAATACATTCACATCATCAACTCCATCCTTATTGGAGTGCTTGCAATCTAAGCAACAGAACTCGCAGAGATGCACATTTGCAGTTCCATACTGTGAACAACAAAACTGAAATTCATGGGTGAGAGTATTAACATAATCATGCTAAAACAAATGACATCTAAATAACCCCTATATTCAAAGTGCAAAAGTAGTTTGCACTCAACTCAATAAGTGGAAAGGAGAGAAGGTGATGCAGTTGAGTGCAAACTACTTAAGCAGAAGCAAACTGCTCCAATCTCTCCTGGCTTGTGTATTCTTCCTTATTAATAACTTTTGCCATCTTGTCTTCACTATTTTCCAACTTTAATTGCAGTTTAAAAGCTGTATGTGAGAAAATCCTCTGATGCTGCTTGATCCCATGTGTCCCAGTTTCCATTTCTGAAATGTCGGAAGGTTTGAATCCCTGGAATCCACTCAAAAGTATCTGGTAGGGGATGATAGAAGATTGCAGGACCTGTCCCTGAGACCCTGGAAAGTAGACAGTGCCAGGCTAGGTGGGCAAATAATTTTAACTGGCAGTTTCCTAGACATGATTACTAGATTAGAAATACTTCTCTGATCCAGAGCTTTCTGTGTATTCTGATGCATACATAGAAGACCAACCTAAGTGGGCTTAGCTAAATTCACTTGTATGGTCAGAATTTTGCTAAATTAGTTTTTGGATTAATATTCCATGAATCCTTCAGTCAGCATGATCCCTGGACTCATTGTCCAAATAGTGACTTTTTTGAGCTCTGGGTACCAGGAATGGCTTTGTGCACATTCAGAATTACCTCTTCTGTTCAGGTGAAGTGAATATTAAGAAACTTTATCTGATGAATGGCTGAGCCATCTATATAATTATGCATTTTTATATTTTTCCATAACAAAGAGACAAAACAAATCAACCATCCACCGGGGCATATAAATTATGGATGCAACTCCAGTGTTTATGGTATTTTTGTAGATGATCCACCAATCAAGAAAATTTAATGGAAAACTCTAGTTGAATGTATGCCCATTTCTCTGAAGCAAGAAGGCCTTCAAGGCTCCAGCCAGCCATATGGGATCAATAGCATTTTCATAGAAATCACACAGTGAAAAGCTGCAGTTCTAAGCCTCGGAGTGAAGAGGATAGCTTTGAACTTGTGCTGAATGCTGGAAGGAGATGTCTGGCAGAAGGAGCTTACTATGCTCTGAGCAACTTGGGCTCTAGGACACTGATTTTTGTCTTGGACAAGCAATGCCTTAGCCTGCTGTTCTCAGTTTACCACTATCTCAGAAGAACATGGATATTTTTTAAAAGCAGATTTTACAAGATATCTGAGGTTTCCACAGTGCTCTCCTCTGTAGGAAACTGATTTTTTAAAGGCTATGTTGTTCTGTCCAAACATTCCCTGTGATCAGATGACCAGGACCAAATCATAAGTACTGTACATACTCTCAAACACTTTACAGATGAAAATTAGGACACATGTCTCCAGGCAACATCAGATAATGGTCAAGATGGTAAAATTTATTAATAAGGAAGAACAGCCAAGCTAGGAGAGGCTGCAGCAGTTTGCTTTTGCTGAGCCTACTGTGAAAAGCAAGATTCCACACACACACCATGGGTTAATTGACTGCAAACTACTTGTGCATTTTTTATTTTTTTATTGTTTGAATTTTGTGCATTTTTAACTTATTTTACAGCAACTATAGTAAGTGTAGGACAAAAGGGGAAAGTGAGAAGGGGAGACACAGGGATTTTTAAAGCAACTGAAAAAGTGGGATGGCAGAGAATTGATTGGGACTGTCCGTGTCAAATCAGAAGACTTGTAGGTTATGTAAATAAAGAAGCAAATCACTGTAACCACTGTATACATGAAGCATAAAATCCAAGAAAGAATTAACATTTGTTTTTCTCATTTTGAGACCACCTGCCATATCTCCCTCCTATGAAATCCTGGAGTTTGATGTTTGGTGCGGAAATTGGGATTCTCTGCTGCAGAACTCTAGTGTTGTAGTTCAGGTGAGTGGAACAAAGTACTTCACCTCACTACAAATCCCAGAATTCTGTACAATGGAGTCAAGGCAGTTAAAAGTGCTATCAAATTTTTATAAATAAAGAGCAAACAAAAAGATTTGATAGTTTGTCACAGCAGTCAAAGTGTGAGCTTTTTGAATCATGTTAGCAGCATGCTGCAACATACAAGAAATGGCATCACCATAATGGCTTTTCATGCTTAAAAGAAGCAGTAGAAGAGGATAAACAATCTCCTTACTGAAAACTATTATCATCATATATGGCATGTATTAATCATTGCCATAATCAGTACTTTCTGCAGCCATTTTTCACTCTGACTGCATATCAACATTTCATCACCAACCATACTCTCTTTCTCTTTGTGTTTGTGTATACACCTCTAAGATTGTCTTCCATGCATCCAATGAAGTGGACTATAATCCACCAAAGATGATGGAAAAGAAATCTAATAGTCTTAATAGAACCATGCAACCTTCTGTTGTTTTTCTGCAAGATTACATCACTTTTGGCTGTCATTTCCTACAGCAGCTGTAGAATAACTAATAAATACATTCCAGTTGTATAGTATATAATCCTTATCCCATCTGTGTATTCTGTTCCATGATTATTTCTGCATTTTTTCTCAATGACTCAGGAAAAGAGAGCACTATATACTGTTCCGTGTATTGAGTCCAGATTATTTCCACTGCTGCTCACAATTGCTAAAACGATCTTCTTTGTTATTGTAAATAAGTCATCTATTACATTCAATAACATTGTGAGTGTATCAAGAGTTACTTTACATGTCCTATCAGTTTGATTACAGTCAATGATACATAGGATATACAAAGAACTATGTTTATTCATGGATGCCAAACCCTGTAGCAGAATTGGAGAACTTGTTGCCCTTCCAGAAGTTGAACACATCATCCTTGTACACTGGCCATGCTTGGCACATTTGTTGGCCTCAGACCATTTTAGACTCAATAAAGATATTTCTTATAACATGAACTGATAGATTTTGCAGTCAGTAATATCTGGAGGGCTGTCCCACTTCTTCAGTATATGAATTAGTCAGTATTAAGTGTGTGTCTGTTGCTGGTGCAGAATTAATGCAGTTTGACATCACTTTAACTGCCATTTCTCCATACAACAAAATCCTGGGATTTGTAGTTTTGTGAGGCACAGTATTCTTTGCAGAGAAGGCTAAAGACCTTGTAAAAGTACAAATCTAAGGATACTATAGGGTGAAGCTACAGCACTTACAGGGGTGTCAAACTGCATTATTTCTACAGTGTAGATTCAGCCCAAGAGCAAATCAAGCCTGAACTCTCCCTAGAAGCCAAGCTGACTAAACTGAAACTGTCATACTTTGGACATAAAATGAGAAGACATGACTTGCTAGAAAAGACAATAAAGCTTGGTAAGGCAGAAAGCCAATAGGAAAAGATAAAGACCACATTATGGATCAGGGGTAGGCAACCTTTTTGAGCCGGGGGCCGGGTTGCTG
>CM034708.1:34462494-34476136 GCA_020142125.1 Phrynosoma platyrhinos
ATAATAATAATAATTTATATCCCGCCCCTCTGCAGTGCAATCGGGGTGCATACCCTCAGAGTGTCCAGAAGCTGCGCAGAGAAAGTGTGAAGCTGGGAAAAGCTGGCCTCTAGAGTATGAGCTATACCCCCCTCAATTTAGTATTACATTTAGATCTGATAACGTTGTTTCATTATCCGAGTCATTTATAAAGATATTGAATAACCTGGCCCAGAACATAAGCCTAAGGTATAGTCACTTCTCTCCAGGATGAAGAGAAACCATTGGTGAAAACTCTTTGGTTCCAGTCAGTCAGCCAGTTACAAATCCACCTAACAGTGGAACTATTTCCCCCACAATTTACCAAGAATACCATGGGGGAATCTTGTCAAGAGCTTTGCTGAAATCAAGATATACTACCAGACCTGTAACTCTATTATTATTATTATTTTAAAAAAGAGTTCAGATTAGTTTGGCATGACATTTTTGAGAAACCTATGCTATCTGTTAGTAATCGCAGCATCCATTTCTTAATGTTCATAGACTGATTATTTAATTATCTATTTTAGAGCACTCCCTGTTATTGACATCAGGTCGACTGGTTTATAGTTGACAAGGCTGTCTTGTTCCTCTTTTTTAAGATGGAGACAGCATTCACTCTCCTCCAGTCTACTGGGCTCTGTCCAACAATTCTCAAAGATGATTGACAGTAGCTCTGAAATTACATCTTCAGGTTCCTCTCATACCCTTGGATGCAGTTTACCCAGCCCTGGAGACCTAAATTCATTGTGAATACTAGGTGTTCCTGTATTGCTGAATTATGACTCAACACAAAGGTAAATTCCAATGATTCAGTGGGTCTCCTCTAATTGGAAATAACAATAGGATTAGGCTTCAGTCTTCTTACCCTGACATCTACTGTAACCTGACTTAGCATGCTGAACAGGAATTGACCTGCCTTGATCTGACTGTCATTTGATGTTACTAAGCTTTTCCTCAAATAATGACCTTATGGAACAGAAATGATAATTAAACATTTCATCTCTCTAATTCATAATAGCAGGTCACTACAGAAGACCTGAAAGGAACAGCTGTGCCTACCACTTATGTACTCTTTCATTGTTAGCATATGACAGTGAGCATCTAAAGGAGAATTTGCTTTATTATTATAAGACAAAATTGCATTTGTTCTTATTGCTTTTATCTCTTAGTTCTTTCCATCAGGTTGATCAGAAATAAAATTAGCTTCCTGTTTCTTTCATGGTTGCTTAACTCCAGTTCAATAATATGTGCTGAATAAAACACAGCAGCTTCATAAAAATGACACAGAGCCAAGTATGATCTTGATGGAATAATAATAATAATAATAATAATAATAATAATAATAATAATAATAATAATAATAATTTTTATTTATATCCTGCCCCTCTGCCAGGCAATCGGGGCGGCGTACAGCATTTCAAAACATCAGAACAAATAAAATGAATTCAAATCCCATCCCTCCTTCCCACACCCACCCATCCCCCAAAAACAAATCAAACTAAACAGATTGAATAACAATAATTAAAAATATACTCTTTTTTGGTTTTTATTTTATTATTTTTTGCCATTTACTTTGGCCTTTAGAACTTCAACAAAAGGACACTCGCCATTTTTAAGAGAGAAAATAAAAATAAATCCTCCATACAGCTATAGAACCTGCACATGTGATGGTCAAATATGGGGAAGGTACTTGGATAAGAATTCAAGCTCCATCCATAACATCCTTTTCCTCTTCTTCCCTGACTTTCTCCTGTTTAATGGGAAGTGGATTTGCTACTTGTGTTTAGCCGAACACTACATAGGAAGCTTCAATGAAAACAATGGGTTTTACTTTCAAGTAAACAGATAAAATGATGCTGACAGCTTACAACTTGTCTTAAAAATGGATGACAACCCATATGTTGTAACTGAAGCTGATGCATATTCTCAGATACCCTCTACAAAGTCTGGTGTGAAACACATTTGTTAAATCTTTTTCCTCTCAAGAAAAGTCTGTAGAAAGCCATCCATTATACCAAAGTTTAGTTTTTATGTTGCAAAAAGAAAGAGAGGGAAGGAAGAGGGAAGGAGATGCAGCTGGACTGCTGTTTACATTTTCACATAATCCGCAAAAAATAATAATCAGTGCAATATGTTTTTCAAAAGCTCCAAATTGCAGATAGCTCTATGCACTCTGATCTTAAGTATAGAAAGTACAACCAAAGCATTTGATAAGTTCGGTTTGAACTATCTTGAATAACAATTGTTCAATAAAGAAAGAACTGCATTTACAAGTGTATTTGCACTATATACGGTAGTTATAGCCATCTGATATTGCATTAACTGTCACTACCTCATCCTATGGAATTCTGGGATTTGTAGTTTGGTAAGGTGCCTAGAATTTTCTGCTACAGATCTCTTATGCTGTTAACTAGAGTTCTCTACACTGAATTCCAAGCATCCCCACTAAACTACAGAGCCCAGGAATATAGAATGGCACCATGGCAATTAAATGGCTATAACTGTCTACTGTACATAAACTCTTGAATATCTTGTCAGTGGTACAGATTTTTGTCTTGTAGGACAAAAAGGAGGAAAGGGGGGGGGGAATGTAGTAGCACCTGTTAGGATGAGCTTTATGGATATAAACCCACTTCTTCAGATGCAGTACAGAGTGATATTCAGGCCTTAGGATATAAAGCATATTTACACAGTTGTAGGAGTGGGAGCAGGACGGAATGTAATAGGCAATTCACCAGAAAGATGAAAATCATGACTCTTGTACTAAAAGGGCTCCATAAGGTGACACCAGTCTTTACAATGCTCAGTATGATGTTTGAAAGCAAAAAATATGCTTACCAAAAGTCAGTTTTCTTTAATTCAAAACCTTATCTGAGAAGATTCCTTTGCCATGAAGCCATTGTCTTTGTTCATACCTCTGATTGGAATTTGTGAATATAATTCAGTTCAACTATTTCCTTTTATATTCACAAACTCACACTAAAATAAAACCAGTTAGTCTAAAAGGTGCTGCCACATTCTTTTTTCCACCTCCTCATTTCTTCCTCCTTTTTATGCTGCAAGAGATTAACACTGCTACTTCTTTGAAAACTTTGCTGCTCTTGCTGTTTCCCCTATACATATTTCTTAAGATATAGAAAAGGAGAAGTTGTTCTTCTGGGTAATTTTTCAGCTTCAGATGCCATGTTCCATGGATTAGATGGTTGGAAGACATACATTTGTGGGACATGGTAACTGAAGCTGAGAAAGTCTGAATGAGAACTGATCTTAATGTGAGCGACTCAATACTGAAAGACAAATCATTAATTTTGCTTGGTTGTGGGTACTTTTTTTTTTTACACACAACAATAAAAACACAGAAAACACTGTATTATAATATCAACAATAACCAATTGAACCAGGAAATGATCTGACTACCATGAAAGCCATGACAAAATAATAGATGAAATATTACAAAAGCTTGAGTAAAACACAATTACTATATCAAACAGTGGGAAAACTAAGTAAGACCCTATTAGGTTAAAAAAAAAACACCCATAAGGTTTCTGAATTAATGCATTTTGACACAGCTTTAGCTGCCATGGTTCCATCCTATGGAATCCTTAAAGATGTAGTTTGTGTGGCACCAGAGCAATCTGACAGAGAAGGCTAAATATTTCACAAAACTACAAATCCTAGAATTCCATAGCATTGAGCCATGACAGGTAAAGTGGCGTCAAACTGCATTAATTCTGCAAATGCAGCTCCTGTCACATCTGTCTTTTCCACTACACTCTTTAAAATCAATAACTGTAGAGATATGTTAGAAGAGGTAGTATCACACTCCTAACATTTTACAATGTTTTCACAAAGAACACGTGAAAACATGTTTTTCTACCAAGCTTGAGGTGTAGAGAATCAGGTGTGGGGCACAATCAGGGCAAGGACAAATTGCTTCTCCCATCCATTGTAATTCCATCTTCCTTAAACATGGGGCCTCTTACAAGCCCAATGTAGATTGCAGGCAGTCTTTGTTATGAATGGGAAGGCTCAACTCCAACAGCTGTATTAATAATTGTGTATGCATATGCATTTGATCACTTAGGGGGGATGCAGACGAGGGCGTCCAAGACGCCCTGGTCCGCAGCGCCGCAGGGCCAAGGCAGCCTCACCGTGGCACTTCCCCAGCGAATCTAAAAGGAGCGCCAAATTGGCGCTCCTTTTAGATTTAAGGGAAAGTGCGCCCCAAAAGCGGCGGGCGCACTTTCCCTGACTCAAACGGCGCAGCGCATGTAGGCGCTGCGCTGTGAGGTCACCCCCGGAGCGCCGGCTGTCCGGTGACCCAGAAGCTCCGGGGGCGACCTCAGGAAGAGGAAGGGGCGCCACTCGTGCGGCTGCCCCTCCTTTTCCCTGCCCGGAAGACGGCTCAATTAGCCGTCTGCCGAGGCAGTTAGTACACTTCTGACTGATAATTCTTAAGGCAGCTCAACTGACTGATAATTCTTAAGGAGTGAGATGGTCATGTTTGCTGACCATTTAGGGCTGCTAGCTTGGTCTTGGGGGAGTTTCAACATTCCCTGCTACCCTTTGATTGTGAGTTCCTGCATGGCAGGGGGTTGGACTGGATAGCCCTTGGGGTCTCTTCCAACTCTATGAATCTATGATTCTATGTATGCCTGTTCTGGAGTCCCTGAGGCCAATAGTTGAAAAACAGAGCAGCTGAATATGTGGGGTGGGAGCACTGTAAGTTCTTGTGACAAAATACCGGAGAAATCTAACAGTTTATATATTACAAACAACAAAGTCTCTTGTAGCAAGTTAAAGACTAATGGATTTATTGTTATAAGCATAGGTGGATTTGAGTCACTTCATCAGATGAATGGAGTGCTATTCCCGGCTGACACTTATATATTAAACTTGTACATGTGTGCATGTATAAACACATAGAGAAGTGTGAAGGAGGAGGAATAAGTGGCCAAATGACAGCCCAGTTCAAAAGAGAGAAAGTCTGTGTTAGGCATAAGGTAAGCAATAATTCTATGTTTTCATTGTATTTGGCACATTGCCACAATGCCTGCTTTATTTGCAACAATGTGTTTTGGCTAACATCTCCATTCCAGTTTTGTTATGTTAATTAACATCTGTTAATTAACATTACACCATTGTCCTTATTCACTCCTAAATGAACAGAATCAATGGTAACTGCAGATTTCACTGCTTGGAGGTTTATTCAGCAAGAAGGCTCATCATGCTAAACCAATGGAGAAAAACATCTTTAGGATGAGAGAATTAGAAGAAAAGTGGGTAGTTAACTGTACAAATCTGCTCACAATCTCAAAGGAATTTTAAAGAATGATCTAGAGGGAAGATCGTGGGGATACTTAAGAATGCCTAACATTTTTATAGTGTTTCAAGTATGCAAAATGCTCCATGTTTTTTGATGTAATTATGATGATGATGTATAAATTGTTTTTCCAACCAATGAAGCCCCCAAATGCACAACAAAACTGTAATATAAAAAAACAGATTAAGAGCAAATCATGTTTTAAAAGCTATGTCAATGGGGTGATGAACCTGCTTCACGTTTTAGTTGGATCTTTGATATCATCAAGCTGAACCTATTTTGGAAATGGATTTCAGCACCTTGGTTAGTTCCTCTAAAGTTTGGGTGAAAACCCAGAGCAAATTCACACTTCCTCACTGCGTGGATCTACATCAGGGGTAGGCAACCTTTCCCCTTTAAGGGCCGAGGGACTTCAGCTCCCAGGAGCCTCAGCCATGTTGGCCAATAGTGCTATGTTGGCCAATAGCTCCTGGGATTCTGGGAGCTGAAGTCCCTCGGCCCTTAAAGGGGAAAGGTTGCCTACCCCTGATCTACACTATAGAAATAATGCAATTTGACACCACTTAAAGTGCTGTAGCTCCATTGTATGGAATCCTGGGATGTGTAGTTTAACAAGGTCTTTAACCTTCTCTGCCAAAATGTACTGGTGCCTCACCAAACTATGAATCCCAGGATTCTGTAGGATGGAGCCATGGCAATTAAAGTGGTGTCCACCTGCATTAGTTCTACAGTGTAGATGCACCCACTGACATGGGAGCCACCAGCCACCACTAAAAATAATATAGCTGAAACTGCCTTGTGAAAGCTAATTGAGGACACAGCCAGCCAGCCTTCCCTTGGGAGGGAGTTGCACAATTATTGTGCAACTATAACTGTTATTGAGTTGTAAGCCTTAGAATAAACTTGTACTATAAATCAAGCATCATTACCCCCCTTATTACATATGGCATTTCTGAGGCATGTTTGAAGAGAAGGGCTTCAGGCAGTGGCATCTCTAGGGTTGATGGTACTAGATGCAGGAACTCATGCTGTTACCCCCCATTTCGCAAGTACAGAATCCTTAGTAATGCTTTATTTCACTAAAGTTACTCATCAATCTTATATACCACTGAATGTCATGCTAATAGTTGTGACTTAAACAACCAGCAAAATTAAAATTATACCTTTAAATTATAATATCATAAGTGCAACCTAAATATTTTTACATGTGGTATACATAGTGAAGATTTGGTTAAAATGTGATGTTTTTAAGGAAAAATTGAAAAAAAATTACATTTCCAATTTTTTAAAATTTTCTTTAAAATTTTTATTTGAAATTTTAATTTTAAAATTTTGGGGGATCTCTCCTTTCTCCTCCCACTGAGCTTCACCCACTCCCACCATATCTTAAAGCATTTTAAAGGGAGGCAGATGAATGTCACTGCCCATTTCTACCAAAAGGTAGCTATTTGAGGAGCAGTGGTATTACCCCCCTTGGAGTGTCACCTGGTGCAGTCTGCACCTCCCGCACACCCTAGTGATGCCACTGACTTCATGTCTGAAACTCAAAAGTATCCCATCTTCCACTTGAAATCAAAAGAGTTGTACAGACTGATGGAGGGCATGTTAGTCAGTGTGGTGCGGTATTTGAGTGTTGGACTATGATTCTGGAGACCAGGGTTCAAATCCTAGGTCAGCTGTGGAGACCCACTTGGGTGAACTTGGGAAAGTCACACTCTCTCAGCCTCAGAGGATGGCAATGGCAACCCCCCTCTGAAGAATCCTGTTAAGAAACCCCTGTGATAGGTTCACCTTAGGGTCACCGTAAATCGTAAATGACTTGAAGGCATACAACACACACACATACACACACATGGACTGCATATAGGGAACTGACACATTTTGTGGTATAGATGTTGAATGCAAAAAGATTAGATGTGGATCCAGGTGATGGTTCTTAGCTTTCCTTGTACCATGGTTGCCCTATTGTTTTGTTGGTTTTGTTTGGTTGGTTTTATCTTGTTTTATTACGGCATTTTAATTTCCTTGTAGTTTAATCTTGTTTTAATGGGATGGGTGGGGAGATACTGGGATGAGGGAATGTTTTTAACTCTGTATGTTTTAAAATGCTGTAACCCGCCCCAACTGATGCGCAGAGGGGCGGGCTATAAATAAAATTTATTATTATTATTATTATTATTATTATTATTATTATTATGCAACCCCAGTCCCCTTCTGCACAGTTTCACTTATATGCATGACCTCAATGGACTGTACCCTTCATTACATTGTACCAATAGTTTCTGAATAATGTGACTACCAGTGTTTTTCCAAGCAGAATCATTTCTCTGTGCTTTGTGATTCTACACTGTCTAGTAAGTACTGAATTGTTCCCTTTTGGCCTGCATGACAAATATTACAAAATATATTTGATAGCTAAGTGGCCTCAGTCTGTTTGAAATTTACAACAACAATAAATTAAATAGAGGACATCTGTCCTTTTTAAAATCAGATTTCTTTTTTCTTTTTCATTCCGACAGGCTTTTAAAACAGAACATTGTTAAAGAACAAGCTGGGGTGCTTTATTATTTTAACTGAACTGTTTTTAATAGGATTGAATTTTTTTAAAAAAAAAATGCATTTTAACCTTTTGACTTGAGATTTGTATTGTTTTAATACTGTGAATAGTTTAATTCTGTTTTACTGTTCACTTTTTGCATGTTTTTAATTGTATTGTTCTTTTAAATTTTGAGCTGTTTTGTATCCCAATTTTGGGAGGAAAGTGGTATACAAATAAATAGGAGAAGGTAGGGAGAACAGGGTCAAAGTTGCCTGTTGACAGTCAGCACCTGGACAACAAACTGAGCAGGTGAAGTGGTCATGATCTTCCCATGATGAAGAACAGCACTGTACTTCTCCTTAACCATAGTAATATACATCTATACATATGATCATTATATCTTGGGCATATCTAGGCCCTCCTTTTTGCTGATGCGTATGTGGCCAACATTTGTTTCCCTATTTATTTTCTGTATTAGCTGGTCTCAAGAAAGAGGCTTGGCAAATCCTATTGACTAGAAACAGGCATAGAAGTATGATCTCACAGTACTCAAATAGTCTCAATACAAACAACTAAGCCTCCTAGCAAATACTGTCTGTGTTTACACACTTTTTCTACTCTTCCCTCTTTTCTAGCCTATGAGGTAGTTAACTGTTGTTGTCTTCATTGGAATCACCTGGTCTGTATCTGAGGAATCCTGCAGGTGTATCCAAAAGGGTCCTTTAAAATTATTTTCTGAAGATTTTGAGTAGTGCTTAGGTAAGACTTTTCCCCTGGAAAATAACTGTTGTGGTTGTTGTGCCAGGTTCTCCTTCATTAGGATACTCTGGTAAGGTTTACCCAGATAGTTGTTTTTGCTGAGGTGAAGGGAAAGAATGGAAAGGATTCAAATGTATTTATTGTCGGGACCCACCCTGTCTCTGACAACAGACAGGCCTTGTAAAGCATAACCTCACAGTACACAAACACCAGAAGCTTATTTATTGATTCTACACTAACTGTCGTGGCCAGTATTGCCTGGAAGAATAATTAACCATGGTTAATGATTGTTCAGTTTTTCTGAATTACTCTGGAGGATGACTGTCTATATCTTTGGGTGCTCAAATGTTCTTCATGTTGCACATCAGTTTCAGCTGTCCTTAAAAGAGCATGTTTCTCACAATCCTCTGCCAAATACACTACTGTGTATAAATGA
This sequence comes from Phrynosoma platyrhinos, assembly GCA_020142125.1. Classification (NCBI taxonomy): domain Eukaryota; kingdom Metazoa; phylum Chordata; class Lepidosauria; order Squamata; family Phrynosomatidae; genus Phrynosoma; species Phrynosoma platyrhinos. Next base: position 34,471,573 of record CM034708.1, read on the forward strand.
AAAAAGCAATGGAGATACCCTCATGAGTTTAGGGGTGCCAGACTGAAAACTAGAGAGAGCTGTTATATACGGTTGTGAAGAAGAGGGAATTTCATCAAACATTCCTTATTATGGAACCAGGTATCCAGCAGCATCTGATGATTTTTTTCTTCTATTGTTAGCACACCCTGCATCCCCCACGTTGTATTTGAGGTTTCCATGTTTTCATATCTGGTGCCAGCATGTTCTTGGGAGGTCACAATGACCTTTTGGAACACTAGGTGAAGTTCTCATGAGGCAGGAGCAATAATCTGGGGCATGTGCACAATACAGGTAATACTACAGTCAAAGCTAAATGGGTGTGCTGATTACTTCCCCCTCCCCCCAGCCCTCTACAATTCTTCTTGTACCAAGAAACAAAGGGAGTCTCATTGCACTGAAGTAGGAAGCCAGCTTTTTCTATCACCTGCCATGTTTTCAGCTAGCTTCCCAGTGCATCCACCCTGGGTTGTCCTCATCCAATCATTGTTTTTGTTACCCTGAAGAAAGAGCCATCATCCAGTTGGAACCCCATTGCTGATTCCTGGGAAAGAACACCAAGCCTTTGTTACCTTGCAAGATATCTTATTGCTTGAGTCTAGATTTCCGGTATAAATATTGGTTCCAAAAACCTAGACCTGGGGCATACAATACACATACAGTTAGTCCCCTGTCCCTGCTTCATGTATAAGCTGTATCACCCTCAGACCCCAGTCTAAGCCATTTCCCATGGTCTGCTCTTCAGACAGGTAAATATCAGCCTCGTTAAACCCCTCAAACTCTATTATCCAGTTTCCATATTTCATTTCTGTTAGCTCTGAATGCTGTGTCTGTGTGGATTGCTATTGTGTGTGTGTGTGTGAGACTGCACCCTGCATTTTTCTAAATAAAATCCTCTTAATTCACCCTGGAGTCCTCTTCAGTTATTACTTGTATACACAGGTGCCAAGGGTCCTAAAGCTTATCCAGATTCTTGCAAAGCTAATTTCCCCAACAAGTAAAGTAACACTGATACACTTGGTGGCAACCCTCCCAACCCAACCCACCCAACCACCCACCTTCCTTTGGGTAACTATATAACTATTAAATATATAAGAGCCCTCTCAAATTTTCACTCTGGCAAACCTATTATTAATTTTGTGTATTCAACATAGTCTACATCAATGCTTCTTGACCTGCAATCTGGGAACCCCCCAGGGGTCCACAATGGCCTCACAGTGGGTTCTGAAAGGCTTGCTCAGCCCACCTCCTCTCTGCAGTGAAGACGCCATGAGATAGGAGTCAAGGCAATGGCTGGTTGGTGGGCTGGGCCTGTGGGTTGCTTGTCATGTGGCTGCTGCGCTGCATAGAGAGGTGAGCTGAGCTGCTGATGACAGTGGAGTTGACAGTGAGCCAGACAGCCTTTGCCCTTCTCTCCATCTCCCTCCCTCTCTCTCTTTCCCCTCCATTCCAGCCAGAAGCTGTCCAGTCTCCTATCAGAAATGCTTTAACCCCTTTTTTATGCTTTCCAAGACTGAGATGGGAGAGAGAAGGAAGGAAAGAAGGAGGGAAAGAAAGAAAGAAAGAACTGGTGGACTAGCAAGCAAGCAAAGGTTCTGGCAACTCTCCTCAGCACTGATGTCAACTATCCTATTCAGAGTTAACAGGAGCATCTCTGCCACTGCCTCCCTGCCCAAAGTGAATTTCATGTGTATGAGACCAGCCCAAATTCAGTGGAAATCCACCCACCTATTTTCTTGTGATGTGGCAACAAACACAGAGATGAGAAACCTAATTTTATATATACAGATTTCTTAAAAATCTATATATCACATCATTTCCCCAATAAATTCATGGTGAAATAAATGGCTGTCATCCTCCTCACTTTATCCTCACAATAATACCATAAGGTAGATCAGGTTGGCACAGAGAGGGGGCAGGTAACTTGTCCAAGTGTGTTTCATGTTATTGTGAGACTTAAAACATGGATCTTTTGTCTAACCTCAATACTCTACCAATACACCACACTCTTTCTTGTCAGTCTGAGTCTGAGGTCTAAAGTAGCAATTTAGTATAGATTATTGCTTAGAAGAGACCCACTGTAGCACTGACCCCTGTAGTCCACAATGTGAAGGCTCTGGATTGATCAGGATTAACTGAAATAGTTCTTCAACCCTTCACTGATCAAAAGCAGCCTTAGTTTCCAGCACTAGTTCAGCAATTGTATGGAGCCTTGGTTGGAAAGCATACTCTCCAATCTATATCTGGTACAATCACCCAGGATTGGCTCCAGTTTCAAGTAGTGCATGTTGTGGTGGACTTACTTCCTCTATTGGTGAGCCACTAGTTGGTTTACCTGCTGGCAGTAGGCTGCCCCATCATTCATGAATTCAGTCAGTCAGTCAGATGCTATTTCGGTTTTCCACAATGTCTGAGGCACTTGTGTGTTTTGGGGAGAGGCAGCTCTCCAGTGCTGGCCAGAATAGTAGTTTGAAAGACAGGCTGAGGGCACGCACCAACAATTGGTATTGTACTGAGGCCCTGAGCAGCTGCTCAGGGGTATCATGTGCTACCATAAGGCCCAGTGTATGCCTGCATCCTATTTTCCATCCCTATTAGTTCAAAGGACAGCAGATCATGAAGGGATTTTTTTAAAATGGAAGTACCCTTATCACAAAGTTTGTATTCTTCAAGTCACTCTTCATTCTTTTCATCCTGTTTTACACATGCCATCTTAAAAATTTCCCTCATCATCAAAACACCTGTCGTTTACCACTCTGAGCCATTCTCTCCTTGTTTCATCATATCCTTGGGTGCCTTTGGCAATGAGCCTTGTTTTCTAATTTGTTATTATCAAAGGAACAAATCAATCATAAGATGTTTATTTTGCTTTTCAGCTAGTCCTTCTGATTTCATGAATACACAGAAATATTTTGAATCTGTAAATGGAGGCAACATTTGATGCATCCGATAGAGTCGCAGTCCACAAAAAATAATTCCCTCCCCCAAAAAAGGTTCCACAATACTTGGTGTTTTTATTGGCAGGCTTGTTTGTCCAGTTGGCTCTTCTAATATTTAGTGTATTGAAAATGTTATAGAATCATAAACGAGAAAAGCCTTGAAAACCGTTTAGTTTGTCTATTGAACTCAGGCAAGAATTCTTGATTGGAATCCAATGTTGCTAACAGTAGTTTCCAAGCTGTCCAAGTGCAAGAAAGATGAAGCATGCCAAAAGAACCTGTAGGACATATTTAGCAAAGGGCATCTAAATAGACAACAACAGGCCATTCCTAACCTCTTAAGATTTAGGTATTTTTTCTTGGCAGAGGGGAGCCCACTGTGGTTGTGTGTGTTACACATCCAACCAAGAGCCTATATGGAAAGCTCTCTGCCCAACCAGGTGTGTGTCAGGGTAGTCTTAGATCTTCTGGCCTCATTGTGAGCCTTATAATATCACTGACAACATTTAGTTTTATTTATACATTTGCCATGAAGCAGTCTATTATAAAAAGCACCTCATGAACTCTCTCTTCACAATGAAACTACAAAAAGGATCACTCTAGAATTTACTTCTATTCTGAGAAGTAGGGAAGGGGGAAAAACCACAACGATTTCAATACTGATTTAGGAGTGCATAATGAGATTGCTGAAAACCACTTTCCCATAGAAGCTCCCTTGCCCTTTGAAAATATTATTTCAGGGTCAAGGAACCCTGATGAATGTAGGGAGAAGTGCTTAAAATTGGGCAGAGGGACCTTCTGAGATCAGAGCTTTTGCCTGAGGAGAAGGAAGATCCTAGATTCATCTCATTTGATGCTCTAGTTCATAAAGTCTCTGTGTTTTTTGTTCTAACAAAATGAGATTCTAATCAACTGTCATTAGAATGCACAAAATCACCAGCTTTAAGGGGGCAGGATTTTAAAAGCTTCTCAGTTGGGGAATGTATGCCCTTCAGTTCTCTTTATAGCACATTCCTGAATGTAATTCTCTGACACTTCTGGGCATTATTGTGGAGTCTAGTCTTAATTGAAATGTGGGTGGTTCTCTCTCTCTTTCTCTTTTTTTTTTCTCCCTCTTTCTGTTTTCCAGCTGATTTGAGAAACAGAAAGGACAAGACACTGGTTAGAGGAATCAGAGGGGATTCTAGAATGTAAACAGTTTCATGGACTTCCAATTTATATAACGAATGGAAGCTTCCAGCATCATTTCATAGCACATTTAACAACCATATGTTGGCTGATCATATGCCAAGTTGTATTTTGTTTTTTACTGGAGGCATAAAATCAAAAAATTTCAATGTTCCCATTTGGTTCCACAATAGAAATGTTCCAATTTATGATACAGTTTAGAGCAGGGGTCGGCAACATTTTCTTACCTGGGGCCGGTAAGGTCTTCCTCCGGTCTTCCGTAGGCCAAGGGGGGGAAATGGCGCTGCATGCGCAAGCGAGTCATGGACGCCATTTTGGAAACAAAATGGCAGCCGTAACTCATTTGCGCATGAGCCGAGTACTGCGCATGTGCAAATGAGTCACAGCCGCCATTTTGTTTTCCAAAATGGCAGCCGCAA
>CM034708.1:34497472-34508982 GCA_020142125.1 Phrynosoma platyrhinos
CCTTTGGATTAGGTCTGCTTTAGACCCTGTGTGATAAGGTCCTAAGTCGCCAGTTGACTTATGGCAACCTCTTGACTTTCACAGGGTTTTCTTAGGCAAGGAATATTGGTGATTTTCCCCAGTTCCTTAGCTTATTGCATGGCTTATGAAAGCGTCTTACCTCTGCCGACTTAAATTTTAATTCAAGCAGCATCCTGATACTGTCATAGTGATTTTGCCACCAAATCTGCTGCCCAAATGCAGCTCAGGTCCATCCCCACTCCCAGAAGAGCTCAGCATGCCTCTTTTTGAAATTGGGAGTTTTCCAGCTTAAGAAAATGACTGCTGGAGTGCTCCTGGGAGTTGGGATGGACCCAGGCTGTATTCGGGCAGCAGATTTAGCGGCAAAATCACTGCGATAGTATCAGGATGCCACCCCAATTAAAATTTAAGTCTGGAGAGGTAAGGCGCTTTCATAAGCTATGTGATTAGCTCCATAGATTGAAGCATCTGGTATTCATTGGTAGCCTCCCACTGAAATATTAACCACAGCTGACCCTGCTTAGCTTCCAAGATCAGTTAGGTTCTGGCACCTTATTAGGCCAAATATATTTTACTTTATATTTTATCAAACAATATTGATTTGAATACAATAAATGTGAAGTGGAGGACCAAGTAGCCCCCCCTCCAATCTCTGTCTCTTCCTGGTTCTAATTATCTAATTAATTATGCAGTCTGTACAAGAAGGGAGATTGTGATGGTGAAACCATTGTCTGTTTGTGGGGGCTCTCACTGCACTTTATTGCACTGGAAATTCTTTATGTTCATAGAATCATAGAGTTGGAAGAAACCACAAGGACCATCCAGTTCAACCTCTTGTTATGCAGGAATAAAAGCACTCCCAACAGATGACCATTCAGCCTCTGTTTAAAACCATCTAAAGAAGGAAACTCCACCACTCTCCAACATGTTCCATTGTTGAACAGCTCTTACCATCAGGAAGTTCTTCCTAATGTTTAGATGGGATCTCTTTTCCTGTAGTTTGAAACTATTGTTCTAGGTCCTAGTGTTTGAAGCAGCAGAAAACAAGCTTGTTCCCTCAATATGGCATCCCATCAAATATTTAAACATGGCTATCATATCACCCCGTAACTTCCTATTCTTGAGGCTTATTATATAATGGGACCTCAATATCCACAGGGGATCTTTTCCAGACCCCTCCCTGTGGATACCAAAATCTGTGGGACCTCAAGTCCTATTGTTCCCAGTGGCTTCAGATAAGCCCCCATTGTTCCCAACTTGGTCCATGCATGTGGCCACACCACCATTAAGGGCAATGGGACTTCAGATGATGTCCCATTGTCCCTAATGTCAGTGCAGCTGTGTGCACATGCTGCCACTGGCGACAACAGGGGCTGTCTCTAACAGCAGCACTGCCACATGCACATGCCACCATTGGGGACAATGCAGGCTTGATATCCATGGATGCTGAAATCTGTGGACGGTGAGTCTGCAGATAATGAGGCCCCACTTTAGCCATCTCCCAAAGCCACTATTCATTTGGCTTATTTTACTATTTACTATTACTACCAGACCTTTTACTATTTTGGTCACCCTTATCTGGACATGCTCCAGCTTGCCAATATCCTTGAATTGTGGTGCCTGGAAATGGGCACAGTATTCCAGATGAGGCTTGACCAGAGCAGAATAGAGTAGTACTATTACTTCCATTGATCTAGGCACTATATTTCTATTTTTTGCAGCCTAGAATTGCATTGGCTTTTTAAGCTGCCACATCACATTGTTGACTCATGTTCAGTGTGTCATCTACTAAGACTTCTAGATGCTTTTCACTTGTATTGTTATCAAGCTAGGTGTCACCCATCCTATATCTGTGCATTTTTTTTTTCCTGTCTAAGCACAGTACCTTACATTTCTCCCTTTTGAAATTCATTGTGTTAGTTTTGGCCCAGCTCTCTGATCTAGAAATGTCTAAATCTACTATGCCCAAATTATGCTAGGAAAGATGACTAGGTTCATGCTAAGGAACTGCCACAGGGAATGGCAAAGAGGGGAGCTTCTTGAGTTGGTCATCCACTGTAAGTGTGTGGACAAAAGCAGACTGAGCAAGCACACAGGCGATCCAGTCACACCATCCCCACTTGAATAAAATATACTGTACTTCTCTTTAAATTGGAGTTTTAAATGTCTCAATTTTGCCTTCTTTTTTGGTGAGGCATTTCCTTTTTTGCTGATGCATAAGTATTTACGTCTCACTTCTGTACTACATCCAAACACCACTATGCATGCACCAAGGAGGGAAAGCATTATTACCACACTCTTATATTCTTTCATCTTCAAAAAATGCTGAAAAGTCCAACTTCAAAGTAAGATAAAAGAGCATCAGCCAATCAGTCATTAGCTGCCAAAGAAAGCAATGGCATAACACACCCAACAGTGAAAAACAACAATAAGGGCTCGGGATATGTGATTTTAAAATCTGCCTTCTTATATAAAGAGTGTTCTTGAGATCGTGAAAGACTGGAAAAGAGTCCACCTTCACAAGAGAGAAGGGAAATATTCTCAGGCAAGGGAGGAGTTGGAAGTACAATGAGGAAATAAACGGACTGTTGTTCAGTGGTCTACAAATTAATTCTGATTAATGTTTAATAGTGAATAGAATTTATGAATCAATAAGTCTGGAGCTTGGAAAAGGTGACTAGGGGATTTGCGGAGCTGTAGTTGTGAAAAGTAACCTTTTTTGAGTTCTCAATAAGACAACAGCTGTTTTTCTTGTTAGTGTAATGCACATGCATAAGTATGGCTTGCATGATCATATGTCTATTTTGGGATGAAGCACCAGACAATATTCTGTTGTTGTTATGTGCCTTCAAGTCATTTCCAGCTTATGGTGACCCTAATGCAAATCCATCATGGAGTTTTCTTGGCAAATTTCTTCAGAGGCTTTTTTTTTTTTTTTTTTTGCTATTGCCATCTTCTAAGGCTGAGAGAATGCGACTTGCCCAAGGTGAGTTTACATGGCAGAGGCTGGATTCAAACCCTGGTCTCCAGAGTCACAGTCCAGCACTCAACTACATCACGCCGGCTCTCTAATATTCTATTTTAGTAATAAATTATATGTTTCTATACAAATCTGACTCACTTCTTCTATGAACTTAGAGAATAGTTACTTCCAGTTTAGCAAATGAGACTGTGGGAGAAACAGAACTCAGGTAACTGGTCCCAACCAGAAAGTGACAGTTAAAGATGCTGTCTTTTTGCCCTTACATAAAAAATGTTACCCTTACATAAGGAAAGAAGATGAACTCTACTGAAGTAAAGTCTCAAAGGGCCATCAGATCAAACATTCCGCACTTGGGCCAACCAGGTGATTTTGGGACAGAGCTTGGAAATGTTATTTGGACTGCAACTTCCAGAATTCTTAAGCCAACATGGTCCACAAAAGTTAGGACTTTTGATACTAGTTAACAATGGTGCAGTATAAAGCTCCAGTGAGAGCAATAGTTGTGGCAGGAGGACTGTGGCTAGTAGCTTCCCAGTTGATCTGGAAGATGTTTTGGGAAAATTCCAGTGACCATTCCAGATGTGGGGTAGGGTGGGAAAGTTGGACATATACTGGGACAAGTGGAGAAACAGTTTGTTGTCATGCAAATGTCTAAAGCAGGGCTAGGCAACCTTTTTGAGCCAGGGGCAGTTCCCCCGAAGTCCTCCTCTCCGGCGGGCCTGGGGGGGGGGATGGCGGCGTGCGTGCTCATGTGCGCGCACACAACCACTGCCGCTGCCACCTTGTGCATGTTGCGGCCGCCATTTTGTTTTCCAAAATGGCGGGCATGACTGTCAGTGTGTGGATGATGGGTGTTGCAGTGATGCTCTTTGGCACCCAGCAGAATCTGCAGGACAATCTGGCTGCTGTGATCCACAGCCACTTTGTATCTCTTACCATCAATTGGCTCAGCTTCCCTTCTTCAGGATCCTGTCTTCCTCAGTCAAGAAGACACATTGTAAAGTCCAAAAGCATAGTTTATTAATGCATATAGAAGTAAAAATAAGATAACTAAGTAAAATCCATTGTGATGAACTTGTCCAGTTCAGCCATGAGAGATTACATCTTTAACAATCCCAAAAGCTTAGTATCTCAACATGTAGCTGTTAAAACCACTCCCAGCCAGCCACACACTTGTACACTCACAAGCTTGAAAAAACATTCTTAATCAAAGGCTTCTCTAGGCCCTTCCCATACTCCACCTTCTAGGTGTTAACCTTATGTTGATTGGGTAATGCTTGTATGATGTATATTGACCCAGTCTCTTGTTGTCCATCATCCACCACATGACTATCTTTCCCAGCCTAACAATTGTTTACATATTGTTATCAAGCCTTTCCCATAACAAAGTCTGTGTCCATGAGTTGTACCTTTGGGAAAATACATGTTTATGTCTGTGTAGCCATCTGGTGTTAGATTCACTTTGTTTTTCTAGATGTTGTTCTCATGAGGAAAATTCCACACACACATCTCTACATTTTGCCTTTGACTGTATAACCCATCCATATTCTAATAGCGACACGTTTGCGCATGCGCAGTACTCCTGCGAATGTGCAAACGCATCACGGCCACCATTTTGGAAAACAAAATGGTGGGCATGGTGTGCGCGGCCGCACGGTGAGCAAAACACACGGCAGCGGCAGGTGGCGGCAGCGGCAGGGGCCCGCCTGGGCCGGTAAGTGGGGGGCCCTGGGCCAGAACCGGCCTGCGGGCCGTAGGTTGCTGGCCCCTGGTCTAAAGATACAGTGCAAGTGTTTTGAGTACAACAACCAGCTTAACTTGTTGCTGTTGTTGTGTGCCTTCAAATAGTTTTGGACTTATGGTGATTAAGGTGAACCTATCATGGGTTTTCTGAGGCTGAACGTGATTTGCCAAAGGTCACCCAGTGGGTTTTCATGGCCAGGTAGGGAATTAAACCCTGATCTCCAGAGTTGTAATCCAATGCGCAAACCACTATAACTGCACTGGCTCTTGAACTAGTACTTACATAGACCTAATGCTTCAAGATCATTTTGTACAACATATCCAAGGGTTTAGAGGCAATAGTTTTCTCCCACTGTTGCTTTCCATCTCAAAAACTGGTATTACATTGTACGGCACACCTCTGAATATGTAATTTTCATATTCCCATCATGACTAAAAAGCTATCCTTTATGAATTTAAATAATTTCCACTTCAAGATGACTAAATTAGTGGCCATTACCCAATCTTTTGACAGCAAATTTTATAAATTATGTGTTATGTTTAAAAGTGCAGTGTGCATGTGTGCCAATAATTGCTGCCAGTAATTACTACCCAAGTTCTTGTGTTATGAGAGAGGGAAAAATGTGTCCTTCTGCAAATGTGATGATGGAAAATGAACAAATCAATGTACATATATAAGCATAAGAAAGAGAGGGTGTGTTTATATGAACGTATGACTCACAGTGAAGTGCTTTTCATATTCTATTCACCTGGCAGTGGTGAGCTGGATGGAATTTGGTTTCAGTTTTTGTGAATGACTACAGCATGTAGTTATCTGCTAATTAATGAGGATCATGTAAAATTGAATCAGAAGGGGGGAAAAACTTGTGGGAGCTGGGTGGGTTGTACCAGATTGAATGTTGTGAAAATTACTTATAACTCTGAGTTCTTGCACTCTGCCAGTCCAACAAGGTGACCAGCACCATGGAACAGATGGCTGTCTGATTCACCAGACATGCATGTTCAAGTCTGATGGGAACTCAGAAAAGTTGCTAATATATATGCAGTATGCACATTTTCCTACCTCCATATTTTCTTCCAGTTTGTGATGAAGGGTGCATCTACACTGCAGAAATAATGCAGTTTACCCCACTTGAACTGCACTAGCTCAATGCAATGGAATTCTAGGAACTGGAGTTTGTTGTGGCTCCAGAGTTCTCTGACAGAGACGGCTAAATATCTTACAAAATTACAATTCCCAGAATATCACAGCACTGAGCCATGACAGTTAAAGCGGTGTCAACCTGGATTATTTCTGAAGTGCGGATGCAGTCTTTATGTGCTGTGTCTCCATCCTATGGAGTTCTGGGACTTATAGTTTTGCAAGTTCTTTAGCCTTCTCTGCCAACGAGCGCTAGTGCCTCACAAAACTACAAATTCCAGGGTTCTGTAAGATGGAGCCATGACAGTTAAAGTGGTGTCAGACTGCATTATTCCCACAGTGAAGATGCAACCTAAGATATTGCAGGTCAGGTAGTAAGGGCTATGGGAGTATCTATAGCCTAACTGAAGTCTGTCTGGAAGTAAATCCCAAGGAAATCAGGAGATCCTCCTTAACCACACCTTCCTGCCCTATGCCCTACTTTGTGTTTTTCATTTTTATTTTTAATGCAATTTAGCAATTATGGAAATACGAGTTAGCAAGGCAAAGATGAAAGAAAAGAAAGTGGGGGAAAACAGTATGCTTGGGAACAGCAAGGAGGAAAGGAGGAGACTGACACTATCTGAGTGCCCAATGTCAGAACTGCTGCAGAAGGAACTTATAGCACCCGATGACTACTGGCACAGCTGTGTACACTTGTCCCTCCACATTTGCTGGGGTTAGGGGCACAGGACCCCTGTGAATGTGGAAAAACTGCAGATAACAAAGACACTATGTTCTTACCTGAGAGAATACCTCTCTAGGAATCTCTGGGTCCTCCAGTATAACTCTGTGGTCAACATCTGCCAGACATTGACCATAGAATTGCGCTGGAGGAGCTACAAATGCCTTGTGGAGTGTTCTCTCTAGGAATCTCTAGGTCCTTCAGTGTGACTTTTGGTTAAATTTGACCAGAGTTGCACTGGAGGACCTAGATATTCCTAGAGAACATATTAATAAAATCAGTGAATAATCAAATCTGCAAAAGTCAAAGCCACAAATGTGGAGGGATGAGTGTAATTGGGAGCTTATTGACTGTTCCATCAATGAAAAAGGTGTGCTTTAATCATGCTTCAGAGACAGCAATGAATCAAAGGTGACACTGTGTAATAAGAATTGTCAAAGGCACTATATTCCAAATTTAATTGCAGTTTAAAAGCTGTGTGTGATAATCTCTTTAGCCAATTTAGGCAAAAAACACTGATGGAGCAATTGCTTGCCCACCTTTATCTAGGATGGGAGATTAAAACCAGAATTTATCCTTGTGGATTTTTATTTTGAACATGTGTTTTCTTCTGGAAAGTAAAGAAATATTCTTTGAAGTCTTTTCATGGTGTGCTTTTTGGAAGCGCTGCATTATTATTTGTTGTGGAACTTGATAAAAAGTTCCCAGCCCATCAGTTTTTCTAAACAAGATGGAAAACTGCCTGCTGAGCTATTATCACTGAACCTAATTCCTCCTTATTTGAAAACAGGAGACCTTGGCTTTCAAGCTAGTTTGCACTTCAACTCGCAGAAACCACAGCCAACATGAGAAGTCATAAGGGATTCCTGGGGCTCTAGTTCAAAATATCTTGACAGCCAAAGGTTCACTACCTGTGTTTTAAAGACTTTTGAACTCTCTTTGTTTAGCATTGACATCTGGAGTGATACATTAGTTAGACCATAATGTGTTTCTCTTATCTTTGGGAGCCGATGAGCAGGAGGAGGCTACAAAATTATTGCTGCAGAACCAGAAGAAGGAAAACAAAAAGGAACAGGACATAATGGAGACACAAGCTCCCATATTTTATCAGCAGAATTTACTGAAATAAAGGCTTTATTCAGCACTGAAATGTGTTTAAACTCTGGACATTAAAAGTAATCTTTGAAGAAAACGGTAATAAATACAAGGTTATTGCCACTGTCACAGCAATTTTGGATTCAGTTAAAAGCAGTCTAGAGGCTCTTGGAGCATTCAAACATATTTTAAAGCACAAGCAACAGGGCTGCAAATAGGAGAAACGTCTATAATTGAAGGAGGTAATTAAGCATGGACAGGCAACAAAACCCACTATCTTTAATGGACTAAACTAGATGCAACTCATGACAAGGTTCATTTGTGAATGTAATTTTTTCCTTTTTTGGCAGCAACAAGCAGGAAGTCTCCAAGGGAACAATGTCACACCTCACTAATAGGTGTGTAGAGCTTACGAAGTGGAACAAAAAAAACTTGTTAAGAAAGAAGATCCTGAAATAAATGGAAAAATACAGCATGTGTTTACCTTGAGTGAAAGTAGGAAAAAAGAGTCTGGAGTGCTTTCCTGGGAGATGGTGCAATTTAATTAATTTGGTTCCTTTCCTTAATGTCAATATAGTTTCACAGTGCTTCAAAAATATTTAAAGGTTTCTCCCTATAATTTGGAACCCTAGTTTCTCTGTTACATCAGGACCATAAATCCAGTTTGAACCTTGTGTCTGCTCCAGTAAACCCAGCAGAAAGCTTGAGGCATTTAAATAAATAAATAAATAAATAAATAATGGGTCTGTTTCACTGATGGAACTGTTGTTCTTAGTGGAATGTATGTGTCTGTGTAATACCTCTTCTCCCCTGTAATCTTCCCATGTGTGCTTAAAACCTAGGGCTTCCACTTTAACTGCCATGGCTGCAGTTCTTTGGAATTGTGGGGTTTACAGTTTAGGGATGCACTAGAGCTCTCTGGCAGAGAATTCTAACCATCTCTCTCCAAACTGCAGATCCAGGATTCCATAAGTCAGAACCATGACAATTAAAGTAGAATCATAGTGCTATAAATGTGTAGTGTGAAAGGGTCCCTCCTGTGGAGGTCTGGATGGCAGCCCTCCAGAAAAGGTTTTTAGGTGGCATGGAGGGCTTGGGGGAAGAGAGAAAGTCCCATCCCTTGAGGGTGGGATTTATGCCAGTAATAGTGGCCTTCCTCATAGGGAAATATGGATTGCTGTATGGTTTGACAAGATGTTGTATGAAAAATGTTTTGAAGATACAAAAAAGTATTAAATACTGGGTATTGTTATCCAATATGAGGTATCTGGGTATGCATTTCAGTAGGGCAGCTAATCTGCTCTGGGTTTTAGTCCAAACTATGAATGGGCTAACATGGAAGACCCCAGCCCTTACTTTGCATGTGAATATAGGAATATACACATAATGCATATCCTTTGAAGATATTTATTTGCCTGGTTGGATCATACATGGTCAATGATTTCTTGATGTTTTACAAAAGTTGTGTCAGCCTCAAGGGAGAACTATTAGTCATTTCAGGGATGGCATATTAATGGGTGAGTGAGAATGGAAATAATTAAAATAAACAAGCTAAGAACATGTTCAGACTGGAATGCAGTCTGATTAAAGAAAGAAATTAAGACTGAAGGCTACTGTAACTAGGCTTCCTCTTGCTATAACCCATCTGTTCCTTTATCAGGAACACCAAGTGACTGTACACAACATGTGTGCCACCATATCACAGCAACATGGCGGGAAGATTCTAACTGCTATTTTACCATATTTTCCCTTTTGTTTGTCTCACCCAGCTTCATATTAATTTTAATTAGAGCTGGAATAAGGCCACTGAAAATATTCACAAACATTTGTTCAGCTAAAAGGCACATAGATACTTTGATAATGCTTCCAACTGGATAGGTTTTCCATGAATATTTGCAGCAGCAGGTATTTATTCTGCAATGGGATGATATGCAGATGTGGCTATGAGTTTCTGTGTGTATGTGGTAGTGTTTGGGCATAAGACTGTACGTTTACAGGCTGAATTCAAAATGCTGGTTATGACTTATGGCTCCATGATTTGGGTCCAGGATATTCAAAATACTGTATATATATATATATATATACCTGCTTGGGCTAAATAATTAGAAGGTGAGGCCCTTCTCCACCACCTCCATAGTTATACTTGTTGAAGATATGAGAAAGGGTCTTCTCAGTAGCTGCACCCAGATAATGGAACTTGCTCCAAAAGAGTCAAGGCGAACCACTTCCAGTAGCAGGGAAAGACTTTTCTATGAATGTCTAAAAATAGTCTGATGTGCTAAACTAGTTGTGCTAGTGTGGATCAGTATGTGGTATCTTTGAAGCTTACTGAGAGAAAGAAAGAAAATTGGTAAGATATGCTTTCATAGCCTTAAGTGCACATCATTTTACAATTTATGTTGAGGCAATGGAAAAACAGCAAGGAAAAAAAAACCTGGCTGAAATTTAGAATATATAAATCAGATGATTTTCACTGGAGAGTTGAGAATTACAAAAGTATTGATTCCCACAGATTTGCTTTGAATGAAAACATAAGTAAGCATCATTTTACTTTCATACAGTTTTGTATGCCTCATTATAAATTAGTTGAGGTTCTCTCTTCTTTTCATACTGGTGTAATTTTGCATTAAGAAAATGTAGCAGCTTTGGAGAGTGATACTTGCAAAACTGAACTGCCTTGGCTTCTGAAACCATAAAAGCTGGGGAAAGGACCAAGTTATTAGACTGGCTCATAAAAAATATGAAGACATTAAATTAAAATGTAGTGTAATTATAGACTTCAGATTTAGTACATAGTTTAACACTAGTTAATATAATCTCGCTATTTCCAATTTAAACAAAGTTGATTCTCTGGGAATGTTTCTAACATAGATATCCCCATAAGACATGAACTGAAAGTTAACCCTAGTCTCCTTAAAAAGTATTTGTTTAAACACTTCAGTATGCTTGGAACAGAAATATAATGTTTGGCTGCAGGGTAGAACACAATTATGCATACTTAAATCTCATGCACACAAACTCCACAATGAATCACAGCCTTTGTTAATTATAAATTAAGCCATTTCCCTTTCCAATGATATTAGCAATAGATGGACTTTTAACATTGTCAGTTAAAGAAAAGGGGAAATAAAGGCAGGGAGACATTTCCTTTCCTAATTAGATTGGCCAGGAGAGTCTTCTAATAGTCAGTGTCTATGTGAAGAGAAAATTGGAACTTCCAATACATTAGACAGTCTCACTCTGAACAAATATATTTCACCCTGTTACACATTAAAAGTGAGCCACAGGCTTTGAGCATGATGACAGTGCCAGATCTGGAACATGAGGTACAAGTCCCTACAATGTGGCACACAAACGTTCCTGGGGGCCAGTGACTTCCATGCTAGGAGTGCAGTGAATTTGCTCTGGATTTTATTCCAAACTTTAAAGGAGCCATCTAAGATTATTATTATTATTATTATTATTATTATTATTATTATTATTATTATTATTTCCTGCTTCTCCCTATGGATCAAAGTGGGATTACATCAATAAAAATATACAGCAAATACATGATACAATCAATAAAATATTAACATTGTTAATAATTCAATATAATAATTAAATAAAATAGTTCAATAAAAATGAAAATGAAAATGAAAATAAGAATAAAAATAAAAATAGCCAGTTGTCGTCAAACACCCAAAAAGCCATGTGATCAAAATAGAAATAGTGCTTTTTAACTTAAGGTTTACTATAGGGGATCAAGTGAATAAGCCCGCCGGAAGAGATCCGTCTTAAGTGCCTTCTTAAAGGCATCTAAA
>CM034708.1:34555935-34566645 GCA_020142125.1 Phrynosoma platyrhinos
TGGCAATTAAAAGGGTGTCAAACTGGATTTATTTCTGCAGTGCGGTTGAGGCCGAACACGTTTCTATTTGGCACAAAGCTTCCTGAACCCCCTTCATGTCAAAATAAATATCTTAAAAGGACTGAAAGATTCTTTGTTTGGTTCAAGGGTGATTTTGAGAGTTGATATAAGTTACAATTATTTTTTTTTCCAATTATTTTTACGTTTATTTGCAAAACATCCGCCATTTTAACTTTATGGGAATTTTCCGGGAATTGTGACTGAATATTCAGTGTGATGGGGGGAGATTCAGTGAGTTTTGGACAAACATTTTAGGGAATTATCTTCGAGGCTTGTTGGCAACACTGCTTATTCAGCTTCTGCCCTTTTCTCTCACCTCAGAAGTGTGTGTGTTTGATTGTAACAGCTTCTGAAAAACAAACAAGCCAAGTACATGTACATGTTTGTGTAAATTTTTGTTATTGGCATGCCATTTTATGTTTTAAAGATCACCATTTTATGCTAATATGCTTTGTTAGCTGTTTGGCTGAGGTTTGTTGTTGTTGTTGTTGTTTAAAAATAAACAAACCTTAAAAGGCATTATGAGACCATACAATATTAGAATTGTGGAGGTTTTAAAACTATGGCCCCAAAATAATCACCAGATACTGTAGTCATTTTCAGATGTGACATTGGGAGATGTAGTACTCATTTTAGTATCCATATGACTTGCACATGCTGACAGAAACCTGAATCTTTACCATTGACACAAGCTTCACATCTCCAAGCCAAAAATTTGGTGCTTGACTTAAAAGTATCTTTAAATATTCAGATAAGATTGGGGTCATACATTGCTTAGCATTCTCTTCTATAGTCTTGTGCAACAAGAAATATTAGAGCCAAACACACGATGAGGTAGGTGAGAAGACCAATACTTTCTAGGTAATGTTGATCTATACTTGGTCCAAAACATACTGCAGAAATAATCCAGTCTGAGACCGCTTTAAATGTCCTGTCTCAATGTAAGAAATTCTGGGAACTGTCATTTTGTGGGACATTTGGCCTTCTCTGTCAGGGGGCTCTGGTGCCACAATAAACTACAATTCTCAGGATCGCCATGCCATGGCAATTGATGAGCCATGGCAGTTAATGTGGCCTCAAACTGGATTATTTCTGCAGTCTGTTTTGGACCTTTATTTCCTCTTGATCTATAAATTTCAGGTGTAAACAATTTTGTTAACTTTCCTCCTTATACAAACTCCAGATAGAAACAACTGTTATACAAAATCAAAGAATTGTATAATTTAATAAAACACATTTGAGAATGTCCCAGAAACATTCATGATATGGCTGCTTTTAATCGGTATCTGTTTAGGTGTATAGTTTTCTATAGAAAACTGGAATAGCATTTCAAAATAATAGTGTTTTGTGCGATTATACTGGAAGGGGATCACACGTAAAGTGACTTAAGATGTAGTCCTATATATTTTTGTGTTTGTGTATGCCTTCAAGTTGCCTGTTGTCTTATGGAAACCCCATGAATTTGATAGGGTTTTCTTAGGCAAGGAATACTCAAGAAGCCGTTTTGTCTAGAGCACCTTGGTGGTTTCCATCTAAGTACTAGCCAGGGCTGACCCCGCTTAGCTTCCAAGATCAGCCAGGATCTGGTGCTTTTAGGGTATACCTGTAACCAAATCCCATTGAGCTCAATGGGGCTAAATTTAATGAGACATGGATAGGATTGCATTATAATAATAAATCATTTGCTTGGCCTTACAATGGGACAGCTGAAGAAACTGAGATTGTGAGGGGTGTTATAGCGAACATAAGAACCTGTATTTCATTATAGATAAATCAGATATTGAATGTTATATTTTGAAGTGCATTTATGAGAATGAAAAAAATACCCAATTATTTCCCTTAGAGCAACGATTGGCACAAGGTTACAGGTGCACAACTTACAGGGATCTATTACAATTATGAGAGCCAGTGTGGTGTAGTGGTTTGAGCATTGGACTATGACTCCAGAGAACAGGGTGCGAATCCCACTCAGCCATGAAACCCACTAGGTGACCCTGGGTAAGTCACACTCTCTCAGCCTCAGAGGATGGCAACGACAAACCCTCTCTAAAGAAACCTGCCAAGAAAACCCCATCATGGATTCCCCTTAGGGTCACCAGAAGTCGTAAACAATTGGAAGGCACACAACAACAACAACAAGAACATTACAAACTGTTATTGTCATTACATAGTATGTTCATACTTCTGGGGTAAAACTGGAGGAAGCTTCAAATTGGGACGCCCCAAATAAGCCTACATTTTCTACATTTTGTGTGTTCTACATTTTGTGTGTTCTTTCTTTCAGTGACTGGAACCTAGAGCATGGCTGCAGGAAATGATACCAGCAGCTTCTGTGCCACTTGCAGTCCAGTTTCATGCCCTGAAGCGAATCAACCACGGCCAAGCTATCTTCCAGCAACAGAAGAGTCAAGGGGCATGTCTTCTTCCCTCAATTCTGCAGAGTGGCCATTGAGGCGTTATGGCCGATTCATGCCTGGAGGTTTGGGCCCGGCTTCAGGTTCCTGGAAGGTATGCATACTTCACTAGGCCTGTAGGGAGATGCCTGCATGATCTTTCTCGTCCCAGAAACAAAAATGCATAGTTATAAAGTGTTGGTAAATATTTTATTTCAAAGTTCACTTTCCTCTACTAAAAAAGAAGCCAGTTGCATTGTCTTCATTCACTTGAGGGAAGATACTGAAATTAAAAATTGGCTGTGACAGGGAAGATTGAAACTGCCCCCCCCCCTCAAGTTGCATGCAGTGGCCCTGATCTGACCATGGGGGATTGCAGACTTCCAGAAATAGTGCAAATTGAGTCCAATTTTAGGGTTAGGGTTAGGGAATCATGGGAACTGCAGTTTATTGTGGCACCAGAGCTCTCTGACAGAGAAGGCTCAATGTCTCAGAAAAAAAACACAATTCCCATGATTCCCTAGCACTAACCCTAACCCTAAAAGTGGACTCAATTTGCACTATTTCTGGCAGTCTGCAACCCCCCCCCCATAGCTGTTTAGTTGAATGGTTTTTTTTAAAAAAATATTTTAAAATATTGTACAGTTAACATATTATGTAATTCACTGCTCATTCAACATCTATGGCCTGGAACTTACAGATACTTATGAGTGCTTCTGACCATATACAAAGTGCATTTCTCCATGAGCATATTGGAGATTATCACATGAGGGATGGAATAAGGATGGGATTGCTCCCCTGCTCTTATCCCGTTGGGGACTTGAGTGAAAGATAGTGCGCTAATCACTTTCACACATGCAGCGGGCTGAAAAGTGCTTTTGGTGGTCAGCTAAAAGCGCTTTCTCTTGTCAGTAATAATGGGTTCTTCCGTTATTACAAAATCACAGAGAAATAGGAGAAAGCGCTTTCAGCTGACAGCTGAAAGTGCTTTTCAGCTCACTGCACGTGTGAAAGTGATTAGCGCAATCACTTTCATTGACACTTCCTGGGTAGTTGACTGACGGGATAAGTGCACTTACATGTGAAAGTAATTTGCATGATTGGGCAAGAAGGACGGGACAGGGATGAGACAAACACGTTTCGTGCCTCATGTGATAATCTTAACTGGTGCAAGTACTTTTCACACCATACATCAGGGAGCAAGTAGCAGGGTTTGGATAAAAGGAAGGCTTCTGTTAGTGCAGGGGTGAGCTACTTCACTGAATCTGGGGGCCAATTTTATGCCCTGGGGCACTTTGAGTTGCCACACAGAGATTGTTGAAAATAATGAAAACAAAACAGAATTGGCCAGAAATCCACTTCAGATTTTAAGAAATGGGTCCTTTTGATGTAGAAGGGTGCAAAATGCCTCTGAGATCAATTTAAAAGGTGGATGACCACTTTTGGAGGCTCTTAGGAAAAGCAGTGCCATATTTTGTGTGAAGAAAGAGGTTTGCTGGGAAAGACTGGGAGGAGTGGAGGGCTGTAAAAATGCATATTTGCAGTTTCAGGGTATGCTTTGCCAACCTATGTGATTGTGTTTATAGTTTTTTGTTGCAGAGTACACTTAGAATACTGAATACAATTTCAAGGAGAGCCTGTTGGTCATTCTCTGGGCTGCTAGAAAAGCATAACTTTGTCATGAGGGGAACCAGAATATTGTACTGAAATCAATGGACTCCCCCCCCCCCCATCTAAGGATGTTTTATTTAATAGTTAGTTATAGTTTCAGAGTACTGCCCTCTTCATCCATAGTCATTCATTCGTATTTTTAAGTGTAGTTTTTCATCATGATTCTCAGGCAAACCTATCTCTAGCACTTTTCATGGTTTATTATCATTTATTATAAATACCTATAACATACTTTTTGGCCAAAATAGAACCCCCAAAGCTCTACACACCAGAAAATGAACAGTAAGAATACCAAACTAAAGTGAAAGCTCAGTAAAACAAAATAGCATATAAAAAACAAATGTTGAAAAGAATAAGTAACATTTTGCATTTTGTTGACATGACTGAGCTTTACAAAAAGTTAATTATAGGTTTATAGACTGGAAATGTTTCTTATTTAGATTGCTTTATCATTCCTCAAACTGATTCTTTCTTTTTAAATACAAAAAAGGTTTGGGAGTCAAATGAAGAATCTGGCTTTCTTGTACTCACCATAGTTATTTCAGGACATTTCTTCATTTCTAGAGGAAAGGATGTGATGGTAAGTATTGATTTTCATAAGTATTCTTGAAAATAAATTCTCTCTAAACCTGCTCTTCAAAGAATGTTAGATTCAGTTTTCTAGGTGCTGTTTAAATATAGATTAGAAGCACTATATACTTTCACACAGCCCATCATCTGATTACTAATTAGCTGTAGGATGTTATGGAAGATATACTTTACTGGCAAAGTGGTGAGTCTCCAGTGAGCCAGCAAACCAGCAGCTCTTCGTTCTCTTTTAATTTAGGCAGTGGTATACAAGTATTGTGTATCTTTAAAGGGGTTTTGTGCTGATATAGTGACAATAATTTAAACATAATTTAAAAGGAGAGAGGAAATTTTCTTTTTGGAAGGGACCAAAAACTGAGCAAAATGTGTTTGAAACTGGCAACTCTTTCTAATTACAAACTACTGCTTCTTAGCTCATGTCACCCTTTGGCTCTTCCTATTTCTACTGTGCTAAGAGTATGATAAATACACTTGTCCCTCCACATTTGTGACTTTGACTTTTGCAGATTTGATTATTCATGGATTTTATTAATATGTTCTCTCTAGGAATCTCTAGGTTCTCCAGTGCAATTCTATGATCTACTGTAACCAAAAGTTGCACTGAAGGACCTAGAGATTCCTAGAGAGAACACTCCACTAGGTATCTGTAGCTCCTCCAGTGCAATTCAATGGTCAATGTCTGGCGGATGTTGACCACAGTTGCACTGGAGGACCTAGAGATTCCTAGAGAGGTGTTCTCTCAGGTAAAAACATAGTGTTCTTGTTATTTGCGTTTTTTCAACATTCATAGGAGTCCTATGCCCCTAGCTGTATTGAATCTGGAGGGACAAGTGTAATCGTTTTCCAAAATGGTGATGTATCACCATTTTGAATCCACAGAGCTCTAGTATATCAATTTCAGGATAAATTTAAAATAATAACAACAAGTATTTCTGGTAATGTGGAAACAGCACAGCTGGGCAGTAAGGTAAAAGTATGAAATTATGTGAGTCAGCTGACATTACAGCTGATAGTGTGAAAAATAGTTCGTAACAGTGACAAAGAAAGAGAAAAAATGCAAATGTCAACTGCAAAAAATGACTCATGAAAAAAGGACAGTTGGGGAGGGTAGCAAAATTAATCATATGGTTTCAGTGATTGTACATTTTATACAATTTTTGAACAGTTCACTCACTTTAGAACTTTTAAGTAGCCAAATTCAGTAATGTTTCTCTGTATTTCAGGAAGGCTTTTCATTAATTGATGCTTCTCAGTGGCTGAAGATAGTAAGAAATGCAGATTGCATGTTGTTTGGTTCAAAGTCAAAGGTATGTTTGTTTCATATATTTTCTTCCAAACATTTTTTCATTTCTTCTTGGTGATCCCTTAGCACAAATGTCCAGATGACCTTTATTATTTTTGCATACTAAACCATGGTACATACCCATTTTACTATTGGAGCATAAAAATGCTAACTGCTACTTTTCTCAATACACTCTTAGCAGTTCATGAACATATATAATTAAAATGACATATAGAACTCTTTACCATTAAAAAAATTGACATCTTTCATGCTCTTTTTTTGTCTTACTTATTTTAGAAATCTATCTAGATGAAAGAATGAAAAAATAATTTCAAAGAAAAATTGAAGCAATCATGATTAAGTACTTTAAAATAGATTTATAAAAAGCAACTGATTACCATCCAATTTGTTAATATTATATTTCAAAGTTAAAGATACCAATTATATGTGATATATATATATATATATATATATATATGTTACAATATGTCAAGCAGTTATCGTTTATCATGTACATTTGTGTCATTTAATTTAGCACTTTTTGTATTTATTGTTCTTAAAATGATATCTGATCATATATTTATTTTTGTATATTAAAGCCTTATTAATTGTGCCAGCTATAGGCTGATGAAGTATCAGCTATAGGCTGATGCAGATGTTCGTACAGTAGGTTTCTTTATATAGTTGCAGGACAAGCTTATTTTACAGCAAAAAAATAATTTCTTAATTAAAAGACAGAAAAAGATAGCAGCAGAAACCAACAAAACAATCTATTCTCAGCACAAGCTCTCAAAGTAAAAGAGCGGAAAGACAGAATAGAAGCTTAAAACCCTTTCCCTAACCTAAGTGGGCTTGATCTAAGTTTAAGGCACTACAGGCTAAAAAATGCACGTAGATTTTCTCACCCTCTGACGTGAAAATGATGACTGGATATTGGAGCAGCAGACAACAGGGAGGAAGATCTAAGAGAAGGGAGCAGGTCAAACCTAGAGGTCCAAGGCAGAGATTCTCTGTGTGTGTGTATGAATTTAACTTTTTTCCTAATTTATGAGGCAGTTTCCTAAGAGTGAAGGGAACAACTCTGGGTGCTTGAAAAAGGCTAAAAGGATGTGCTTGCAAAAGGGTAGAGGTGAACATGCTCTTCAGGCTCTTAAGTCTGAGCCTGAAGAGTGATCTAAGCAGTAGAGACAATGGGTTGCATACACCAGGCACCAGTCTGAGCCAGTTCAACATGTCTCCATTCCTTGATGGTAAACAAGACAGTTAAGTCCTGATTGTTTTCAATGAAGAAACCATTTCCTTGTCGGTGGGGGTGGGGGTGGGAAGTTTGGAAATTTCCAGTTTTCCTTTAGAACAAGGCTTGGCTTTTCCAAGATGGACAAAGGATGCAGACCACAGTAGCCCTAGTCTGTCCAGCATGAATATTTTAAGACTATCGCACTACACTTTTATAGCACTGCTATTCCACTTTTACTGCTCTAGCTGCCTCCTATTGCATTCTGGGATTTTTAGTTTAAGGAGGGGCATTTAGAATTCTCAACCAGAGAGCTCTTAGATCTCACTGAACTACAAACCCCTGAATGCAGGAGAAGTCAGCCAGAAAAGTAAAGGTGGAATAGAAGTAATGAAGAGTATAGTGCGGTATCTGACAGCAAAAAGCTTTTCTGTCTTATGCACAAAAGTCTAATATTCATATTTATTGAGCATAACATGTAACATTGAAACCTTCTAGAAAATACTGGATGCACGACAGCTGTTAAAATATGTATGGACACTGATTTTTTTTAAAAAATATATATACCTAAAATAAACTGTGCAAGGTCCACTGTGAAACAGATTAAATGAAAGTTATATGTTGTTTTCTCTTTCAAATAGAACAGACATCGTATGTTTCGTGTTCAGTTTATGGGAGACTCCAAATCACAGGCAGAAGAGAACTGCTGTAACTGTGTGCAGCATCTTGCCGACTATGTTCCAATTCAAGTAATAGATGCAGGAAGGCAGGAGCTGCTTCAAGGTCATAGCCTGCTACCTGATGATCAAAGTCAAGATGCTGAACAAAATGAACCAATGTCACACACTGTAAGCTGATAGGGTGAATGTAGAGTGCGAATGGATAGGGGACAGAGAAAAGTATTCCCCCACACATCCCTCACTTTGTTTGATTGTTTAAAATTTGTCCTATAGCAAGAGCATGTCAGCTGCAGCTTCTGGATGTAAATCCTTTGTTATTTCATCCTTGCCCACAAGAATGACAAATTCTTGTAAGTTTTTCTCCATTGGAGAAGAAAATGAATAGGTTTGCAGACATTTCACCCATATTCAAGTATCCCAAAATGCTCTGTAGAATTTTTCTGTGCAGAAAAACATGTTTTTGTGCAAAAAATACATTTCCTGCACAAAAAAGTTAGCTGTGCAAAGTTTTGTGAGTAAAAAAAAGTCACTTGTTTCTCTGGAAAAAAAACATCTGGAACACTTTGGGATAATTGAATATTGGGAGAAAGCTGTACAAAAGGCTCTATTCTATTATTATTCCATCGGTCCTTCCTGACTTTTTGGAAAACAATTTTTTGACTGGGAAACAAATAATTGTGAATGTTCTTCCAACTCATTCATACTTCAGCTCAATTAGACCATAAGCAAATATTTCATAAACTTTCTCTCACTGGTATACTTCTTATAGAAGTGTAAAGCAAGTGTCAATTTCTTGAGGATTTTCTCCATCCATAGTATTTTTAGGATTTTTACTCTGGCTCCAGGTTTCTGTCCTGGAAAGCCGGAGGACAGGCTGATAGCCAAGGCAAGGGGAAGTCCCAAACAAAGTCCTAATTACCAATCCAAAAGGGGCAGCCCGCAAAGAGTCAAACATGGTCCATACGTTGAAGAAGCCAACAGTGAAAGCAGTCCGAGGTCTAAGGATGCAGAAGTCTGAGAGTAGTCAGAGGTCTGAAGGTCAAGGATACCAGGAGTCCAAGAAAGTCAAGAGTCAAGGGTTCAAGACAAGGAAAAAGGAGAGCCAGGGGCAGAGGCTTTCGCCGGAAGCTCAGATATTCTCTGGCACCAAAGCAAAGCTTCCCCACTTGCTTAAATCCCCGAGCTGCCAGGGCTCAGCTGGGGCTGATCACCTTGATGATCTCAGCATTTTTCATAAAGCCTCCTTGAATGCCGGAGGCCTGCCCTGGATCTTCCTCCATGTCCAATGGCCCTGTCATTGGAAGACTTGGCTGTGGAGCCTCTTGAGAAGCCACAGGCTCTGCTGACAAAGCAGAGCTGCTAGGGTCGACCTGGGGCTCCTCCGCTGCAAGGACCCGGAGGAAGTTCTGACTCATTCTCTGAGTCCTCATACAGCCAGAGCATGACAGTATCTGTTTTGATCCAGTTGTGTTACCCATGGGAATTATAGCCAGATGTTTACATATATACCATAATTTGAAGCTTATTTTCTGTTTTCAGTCAGCCACCTACTTCTATGCAAGTTTTTTTTTTTTTTTTTTGTCATTGATGGAATTCCATTAGGATGTAAATCATAGTAGGTGACAGCCTCAGACAGCATATGTTTAGGAGCATCAGGGAGAGCTTCTTGATTGTTCCTCATGAATGCTTGTCCATCTATTTTCCAAAGTTGCATGACAAGAACTATGTATTGCCATACAACATCCTACATCTTCTAAATTAGTCTGCTGCATTTGGTGTGATGAAAGCCATGGTCTTCTTTCTACTATCAACAACCATGCAGTCAGCTTCTGGTCCTGAGTGGGAAATGGACATGTTCTTGTCCTTTACTTCATGTCCTGATCCTGGCTTGAATGCAGTAATGTTTGTTTTCTGTATGATCTCTTTTATGTCTTTTACAGTAAGTATAAAAACAGAATGAATGCCAACATGCCTTTATTGTGTATTAACAATTCTGCATAAAGTTCTATGAATTTTTACTGTACCTGGATGCTTAACAGACATAATCCTGATGAATATTGATAGTGTAACTGACAAATGCAGACGTTCTATATTCAGAGGAGCAATATCTATATTTCTGGACATTTGCTGAAAACTTGCCAAATATTGTCAGTCATATCCTAACATAAAATTCACCATCACATCTACAGAAATGATTGCTTTTGCTTATACAGTGTCCTAAATCCAAGTATTAGTCCCAATTAGAGTAGACACATTGAATCAAAGGGATTTGGTACTTCAGCACTTTCAGAATTTCCATTAATTCAAGGGATCTACTTCAGTTGGACCTAGAAATTGTACTGAAGCTTGTATATTGTATATTTCTGGGAGGGTTGGGGATGCTCTTTAAATCTACTTAATTTATAGCCGGCACACACTCAATATCTAGGCAACCTAGCGAAACAAATCTTGTTTACGTTATAAAATACCTGACTATATGGTAATCCAACTACCTGATTGACTCTGAAGTGCAGAAGAGACTTGATCTTGGGGAAATTTTAATCAATTTACCTTAGATAAGTATTCCTTTAATGTCGGTGTCTCAGACGACTTCTTGACCAAATTCTACCAAGGGTTTTGTCTTGGGTCTTATCTCTTCTTTGTCTTGTAGTGTTTTGTTGTAACCATTTTTCATCTTCTTGAGTCTTTCTCTTTCTTTTGTTTCTTTTGTTTCTCTACCATTTTATTGTCCACAGGAGAATCTGCTGGTTATCCAAAGGTCTAGGTCAGGGGTAGGCAACCTTTCCCCTTTAAGGGCCGAGG
>CM034708.1:34569146-34590440 GCA_020142125.1 Phrynosoma platyrhinos
CTAAGCAAGTAGACAATGAAGAAAAGGAAAAAGTAGAAAGAAACTGCAGGAGGAATCTTATGATATAGAGAGCTAACTGAAAGTTTTAAGACTCCTATTAAAAAACTTAAAGCTGCTTAGATAAGGCCTCACCTCACCTGAAACAAGATTTAAGAATAAGGAGTTGATGCAAATGGGGAAAAAGAAGAAGAAAAGGGAGAAAGAGAAGCAGAAATCAGTACTTTTGAAAACCAAGAACTTAGTGCAAACAGACAATAAGAGTGTATGTTTTAATTCTTATTCCTGCTGCAGGGTGACCAAGATCGCATGTGCTTGTAGAATAGCTCATCTCCAAAATATGAAAAAGAAATGTTTACAGAACATCTGCAGAGTGTCTATTCTTGCTCAATACTCACAACCGGTTCCCAAGTGTGGATGGGCTCTGATTTTGAATTCTTGTATTAGACGTTAAGAACAGGCACCAGCATTTTGATATTTTTCTTAGATGATAAAAATGTTTGAGAGGCAGTCAGTTCAAGTCATAACCTCTTTGGGGCTGCCAAAGCATCACGTTCTGCCAGGGTATTTACCTGGAAGTCTGAACACCAAAAGGGAGGACAAAGTTGACCAAACCCAGCAGTTCTACACGGAAGGGTTCCATTTAAATGCTCAAAGGATGTTATCACATGTGGGCCATAAAGCGAAAATAAAGTGGAAATGAGGCATTCCGAAAATAAACTGAAAATAAACCTTGATTCTGCAAATGGCTTTCACACGTAATTACCTTAATAGCGAAATTACAGTAAGCACATTTAACGTTCACACACAAGTGAGAAAAGCCCGTAAATGTACTAGAAATGAGCTTCTTGCACATGCGCAGATAGAGGAATGCTCGCTGGAACAATGGGAAAATCAGGGAAATGCTCCCAAATTCTCATTTGCTTTTCACATTACGGTAAATGTGAAATTACCTTAATTGCGCATTTGCATTTCCTCCAAACAACCAGATTTCAAAAGATCGCGGTTAACACCAGTTTCTGTCCACTTTCTATCCAGTTTCTGTGCGACGTCGTGTGAAAACACGGGGCACTAATCCAGTTTCTGTTTGGGTTTTGTGTGGATTAACCAGAAGATTTGCCACCGTGTGATAACGTTGAAAGACAATCAGTGGCCATTTGAGTCAGGGAGTGGAGCTGTGCCCAGACATCATCCAGGAGTTATTGTGCTGATGAGCAAAAACTGACCACATAACCCTGGCATTAAAGTCCCTCCACTGGCTGCCTATTAGTTTCCAGGCCCAGTACAAGGTGTTAGTTATCACCTTTAAAGCCCTAAATGGCTTGGGTCCAAACTATCTCAGGGACCACCTTCTCCCATACAATCCTCCCCGTACACTCTGGTCCTCTGGTATGAATTTACTGCAGCCAGTAAAATCAAGGCTGTCTGCCACCTCCCAGAGTAATTGCCCCCAGATTATGGAACAGCCTGCTGGACGAGATCCGTCAGATCACAACCTTAAGCAGCTTTTAAAAAGCTGTGAAGATGGATCTCTTTCGGCAGGCCTTTCCTGATTAGATCCCGGCCTCAGGAGCCGCGCATCCCTGCCTCTTTTTAGTTTTCGGCTCGCCCTCTGCTCTTGTTTGTTTATAGTCGCTCCAATGACTTTATTTTATCTTGTTATTTTGTGCTATGATTTTAAGGGATGTATAGTTTAATAATTTTTTAAGGGGGAGAGGGTGGGGTTTCTGGGCTGTTTCTTAATCTGTATTTTTCGTGTAATTTTTAACTGTTGTAAGCTGCACTGATTGTTTGACAAAGGGGTGGGGTATAAATAAACTATTATTATTTATTATTATTATTATTATTATTATTATTATTATTATTATTATTATTATTATCTTGAATGCTGAATGCCTCCATACACAAAGTTGGAAAAAGTAGACCTGGTAGTGTAATCCTGCCTATGCTAGCATTTGTTGTTGTTGTTGTTGTTGTTGTTGTTGTGTGTCTTCAAGTCATTTCTGATTTATGGTGACCCTAGAGTGAACCTATCATGGACTTTTCCTGACAAGTTTCTTCAGAGGGGGTTTGCCATTGCCATCTTGTGAGGCTGAGAGAATGTGGCTTGCCCAAGGTCACCCAGCAGGTTTCCATGGCTGAGACATGATTTGAACCCTGGTCTCCAGAATCATAATCCAATGCTCAAACCACTATGCTGCACCGTGTCTCCTATGGTAGCATAAAGTCCTAAAATTATTCCAGCTAAAATATGACAAAATGTCTACAAAATGAATAACTGTAACAATTATAAATTATCTTACAATTTATTTGGAGATGAGCACAACTTGTTTAAAATGCATAATGTTCTACTTGTTCACACCAGGATTAGTTCACTTTACTTTAACCTGTCTCCAAACCATACAGATCATATGCGGGCAATAGTTCCTTGTCACAACAAAGCTAGAATATTTTCCCATATTGCAATTTGATTGTTAGCAGGCCTCCTAAATCATCTGAACTCTCCTAATTGTTGTCTGCCTTTCATCCCCTTGCTTTTATAGACAGCTAGTGCTTTCAGTTGTCAAACACACTCTTTGGGTATTTGAGGAGTGATCTGTAACAGACAGGGGGCTGCATCTTGAAAGTCTCTTTCTGAAAAAGGAGATTGCGTCCTTTACATGAAACAGAAGGTGTTTCAACTAGAATTCTTGAAGAAATGTTCTTAATGAACTTCCATAACAAGGGCAAAATTCCAAGCTTTGTTGGTGGAATGATTTGCAAGGATGCCATGTTCTAAAAGATACCACAAGAGGCTCTTTAGGAGATCTGTGAGGGACACTTTAAATTTGATGTGCTGACATGTCCATGAATGCACATCCATCATTTAAGGACTGGAGTGTATCAAGTCATCATTGGTGAAGTACCATCCCAGATAGATCAAACATCACAGACAAAGCTTTCATATTACCTGACATCACCTTAGACACAATAATATTCAGTGGAGACTGTTTGTACAGATAGCTGTGGGTTGCCAAATGATGAAAGATCAGGTGATATACACAAATGTATGAATTATCCCTAAGTATTGGGCTTTGGACTTGAAGACTTTCCAATCCCTTCTCATCATTCTTATATGTCTCAGCAGTCTCTTCATGGATCCAGCACCACTCATTTTGAAAGTTAACCTGCCAAAATTGCCAGTTATACATCCCCAGAAGCATTTTGTGTATATATAACATTTTGAGATTCAGCCAAGTGCCTGAATCATTGCTTCCTTTACTTTTGAACATTGTGAGCACTGACTTTTTTTTAAATTTAGTCACTACTTCCTTTTTGGGTTGGACTCCTGATCTCAGTCCTTTGACCAGTCATTAATCTTTCCAAGCAGGTATACAAAAGTAGGATTATTTCATGCAGTAACTGTGCTCTTTTATATATGCAGGATAAAAGCAGTTTGTGCTACATTCCAAGAGTAAAAACAGAACATAGCTATTTATCAACACCATTCTAAAGTGTTTTTTAAAATATCTATAATATATTTTACCGGTACCTAAAATATTATTAGTATCACCAACACCCAGTGCATCCCAAATATGTCCTGATAAGTTGTGATATAATAGTGGAAGCAAAAGAGGTTAAAAGGTGCAGTTAAAAATCAGACCCACAGTGATTAATCTACAATAAATGGATTCTCTGTACTGTCAATAAATAGATTACGTACATTAGAATTTATACTTTGCTCATAGGAATTCATTGGAAAAGCATGGAAAATATACTTCATTACTCTTTTTCTACAATACTTGAAAAATATCTTAATGGTCAATAGGTAATCTACATTGGATTTAATTATTTTTTGTTAAGTTTCTGAAATATATTAAGTACCCATATGGGCTTAATTCTTTGCAAGATGGGAAAAAGTTGTCTCTGTCTTGAAGACAGTAATAATCCAAAAGACAGATGTAGGAAAAACAGGAAACATGTTTTATCAAGGGATATGATAGCAAAAGATTCAGTATGTGGTGGAGAGAATTGTATTTTTACTGTAAGATGAGGTTTGTTCTTGATCACTGTTCCCAAACGTACTGAAAGGTTAAACTTTCAAACCAATTTAGTGTAAATGTTTTTCTTCCCTTCTAGTTTGGACACAGAGAGTTTAATGAGATTTGTCTATGGGGACATTCAAAGATCTTGGATACAGTGAGGGCAATGGAAATCATTAAATTTAAGGTAAACAACAGATATAGATAGCCATTACTATGAAAATAAAGACTGGTCCTTCATCAAGGATTGTATTTGGACATGACTGAGAGCTATTTTAGAACTATACATCTTGAAACCTGATTGTATTAATGCATTGGATTCTAATTTGTTTATTTGCTAATAAATTCTTCCACAGTTTGTGCAAATGACCTTCCAAATGTTTGTGCAAATGACCTTCCAAATGACCTATGGAACTGGCCCAGCAACAAATTGCAAACAGCTTTGTGATTTCCACAAAGTACAAAATTACTTCTTTAACATATGTGTGCAGTGTATGTGTAAGAGATATTTGCTTGATCAGGGTGAAAAGAGTAGAGCCCTCCAGAAATTGTTGACTTGCAACATTCAGTGACTCTAGTTGGTGATAATGCCTGCTGGGAGTTACAGTTCAACAACTTCAGGAAGGCCACACAGTTGCCATCGATACTGTAGTCCAATGGTCTTCACAGTGGGTGGTAGCATCCCCCTGGGGGTGTTGGAAAGCTCCAGGGGGCTGAGAGGAAAAAGGGCAGCAGGGGGTGGTGAGAGGAAAAAAGGGGGTGGCAAGGGGTGGAGGTTGCAAGTAGGGTTGCCAATGCTGCTAATAAACTGTAAAAGTCCTGGATTAAAGTCTTGAAAAGCAGCAGGTCTTGGATTCCTGAAGGCAGGAGTGAAAACAATGGAAAAAACTCATCCAGATCCCACCCTTGAGGTTCTGGGTAGTACTGCACAGGTGTGCCAGACCCAGAGCTCAGAGGCAGGAAGGGAAAGGAGGAAAGCAAAGGCTTTGGTACTGAAGCGACCTCTCTTCGTTTTGGACAAAAGGGAGAATTTTTGGATCTATAGACTTAAAATTCTAACACCACATGATCTCAGTATTTTCTAAACAGCTATCTTGTATGCAGCTCAGTGTCATCTTTAGCAACTGAAGAAGGTAGAAGATGAAATGTTTTGCTTATATTTTTTGGTTCAGTTTAATTGTTTCAATACACATACACAGAAATAAATTATCAACAGAAAATGTAATACCTACTTAATCTTTTCTTTCTTTCCTTTCTTCTTTTCTAATAGACTCAACATTTAAGAGCTTTGTAAGTGATATAATATATATATGGTAAATTTGTTTCC
The DNA here is from genome assembly GCA_020142125.1 of Phrynosoma platyrhinos. Lineage (NCBI taxonomy): Eukaryota > Metazoa > Chordata > Lepidosauria > Squamata > Phrynosomatidae > Phrynosoma > Phrynosoma platyrhinos. Next base: position 34,574,493 of record CM034708.1, read on the forward strand.
TGCATTCAGTTGGTGAATGTAAAACTGTCATTTGAAGGGGAGACTCTTCCATATGCCCATTGTGAAAGTCCTACAGGTATGATTTGATAGTAACTTAAAAGGAAAATGGTGGCAAACAAGTGGCAAGTCACACTTTTTCAGCCTCAGAAGAAAGCAAAAGCAAACCTTCTCTGAACAAATTTTGTCAAGAAAAGCCTGTAACAGATTTACCATAGGATCACCATAAGTTGAAAATGATTTGAAGGCGTGTAACAACAGATTCAGACTCAAAAATATATTCGAGAAAAGTAAGGTATGTTCTTTAGTGCTCTATTGAAAACAGTTTGACTTGAAACACTTAACTTTGGTTCAGTCTTACTCTGTAATTTTAAAATGGGACTTTCAGTTTGTGTGGCTGTTTTATAAATATAATTTTAATTTTTTTTCAGTTTAGCAGGTGTCATAAATATATTTAGATACAAATCTGTGTTCATAAAAAAGGATGTTGAGATAGTGCACTATGAAATCAACAGTCACAGAAAAATTGGCATGAGATCAGAGACTTGGGCAGCATTTTTAATATCCTTTCTTTTTCATACCATCCATATATTACTCATACAAACTTCTGATAACTAAAATCTGCTCATTATACACTTCTGCCAATAATTTCTGAAACCAGATTCCCAACTGTTTCCATTTTCCTGGAGTGAATTAACTTTACAAACCTTTTGGAAAAATTATTGCATTTCACAGGGATTATCCAATTATTGACTGTAGGTCTAATATAATAAATCTTATATTATACTCAAAGAAGCCATTAATCATCAAACCATAGAGGTCTAGCAGTAATGTGATTCCTGTGTCCAGCAATTTTACGGCAATATCTTTATCCCTTGATGTTTAGACTTGTTGAGTGCAGGTAGCAATATTTTTATTATTATTATTTCTCTCCTAGGTAATATTTTGAAAAGTATTTATGATTATTCTCATGTACGTCCATAGATCCAAGACTTGGAAATATCCCAGCTCATTATGTAGCAAGTGAAGTTCAGTACAAAATAGGCTTCCACGTGTACATTAACTACAGAAAATACCCCTTAAGATATATCTCTTGTGTTACAAAATGTAAGTGATCTGTTGATGGGGATAGGAAGGGGAAGCCAAATGATTTCCTTGCATAGCTGAAAAACATTTGAAAAAGTGTCATATAAAGCTATCTGTGCACAAAGATTATCAGAGGAGACTCTTACCTATGCTCTCTCTCTCTCTCTATCATCTACAAATTGGCACCACAATTTGGATTATTTATTTATTTATTTATTTATGAGATTTATAACCCACTTTTCTTCCAAAATGGGATTCAAGGTGGCTTCTGCAATAGCAATGTTTCCCCCAACATGAATCTTTGGGGCACCAGATTAAAACTTTATTTGTGAAAGCATTTTACATTACTTTAAATACAACAACAACAACAACAATGGTTATGTATTTGAATGATGTTGTTTCTTACATTTGAAGGGGTGGAAAATGTGTGATATTGCTACTCCCTTCTTCCCTCACAATGCATTGGATTGCCTCTCTCACCTGAAAGAAATGGGGGGGGGGGAACCAGGAAACTTCCAGTCACTTGCCTTTTTGGCAGAATTTTATGGGAAATATAGTGGTATGGCCTGTTGTGTGGACAACAATTTCCCTCTGGCCCCACTGCAGTTGACCACCCCAAACTTAGGCTTTTACTATTAATTTTTCAGAAAAGCAGAATTTTCTTAAATGTTCAGGCTGAGAGCCTGCATTAGTAGATGTATGATAAAGTTCCACCAAAGGGGAACTATAAAATGCCTTCGTCAGGACTCCTTTTACTCCCATGTCTCTCCTTCACCATGGTCATGTAGTGGCTGGTGAAGAGCTGAGAAATGTCTGGCTGTGACATGTATAACAATGGCATCATCTTCCAGGAACTTTGGAGACCTTTTGGGAAATCCTGGGAGATGCCTTCATTGTTTTGTGCCTGGCTATAGTCCCATTGCTGGAAGCTTCTCAGCCATCCCTTGTTCTCCATCAGACACTACATGGCCATGGAGGGAGGGAGCCACAGGAAAAAGAGGAATTATTGGGTTGTGGATGTTGGTCATTTCACAAGGGAATGTTGGACTTACACCAATGTGTTCCACTAACGGGATGCCAGCCTAAATACACATAAGTATACATTGTTCCCTACTCAAAATATTGACTCGTTTCCTGTTATGTATACCAAAAGGCTGTTTTTTAATTTCCTATTTCAAAGTTCCTCCACCTTGCTTCTCAAAGTTCTGATCAATTTCCTCTGAAATTTTGATCAAAACATTAAGATTATTATACTTATTTTCCTATTCCATTCATTTTTAGAAGTTGAAATCACCTCTTTGGGAACATGGGGGTGGAAGATTTTGTTCAGAAATGTGTTGCTTTATTCAAGATTCACTGATATGTAGCTGGGATTACTCTGAGAACTGAAAATGATAGCATTTTTGGTATCTCTTGTTGCATAGAGATACCAGCCCTGCTTGTATGGAAAGAAATTAAAAGCCCCTGCTTCTTTCTCATTTTTTAAAGAATTTTACACAGATTGCCCAGAAGATGGTAGTAGTGTAACGTTTTATAAGGTGTTTGAAAAACCTTTGACTATTCAAATTGTTAAAACTTAGCAGACTATTTATTACTTAGTATGCCCATGTGAAAGTATGTGAGAAGATGGTGCACCAGAAATATTTATTTTACTCTTTGGAAGTACAGGAAACTTAAATGAGCTCCCAGTTTACTTTATTGTGATAGGTAAGTCAGTAAATTGAGGAAATAACTGAAGAGCTTGTAGGTAGTTAAAATTAATTCCATGCTAGTGAATCTTTCTTAGTACTAGTTTGCCTGGTATTATCTTCTAATTCAGCTATAAGAATTTGTTTTCACTATTACTTCTGCGTATAACTGTGCATGTTGAGAGAGAAGCAAAAAAACAGGTATGAAGATCAGAAGATGAATGGAAAACAAAGAAATACTGGGTGCTCTCTCGCACTGCTGAAGGAAAAAGAAATTGTTTCTGGAAATGGTATAATATTCTCAGTGCCAGAGTGAAAGCACTTTGGAGAAAGTGTAGAACCTCAGTCTGAGGAAAGGATGAGCAAGGCAAAATGGTGGGATCAAAAATACTAGTGTATTTTACCTTAACAAGCGATTAGCACTCATATCTAAGCCTAAGGAGAGATACTGGTTTTTTACTCCCAAATGACCACAAACTACTCCCAAAAGCTGTGGGTTGGCATAATCCAACTCCTGCAAGCCCTCCCCACTCCCACAAAAATATCTCCCCAAAATAGTGTGAAAATAAAATACAGCATCATTTTTTGGTTTGGCAATAACATGTCCATGCAGTCACTGCAGGTATGTAAGTGAAAACTGGGCTTTGCCTTGGTATAGCTGCCCACCATTATTTTAGAAAGATAGAAAATATCACATAAAATCTGGGAAAATACCACATTATGGTGGGCATGGCTGTTTAGGAGGTCATGGCTGGCAGGGTCAGATACCACTCTGGAGCCTTTTTATACTATGCATTATGGTTCCACCTTAACTGCCATAATTGCATCTTATGGAATCTGGTATTTTCAGTTTATGGGGGGCTCTTTCGAATTCCCTGCCAGAGAGCTCTATGGTTTTTCCAGACTACAAATCCCAGAATTCCATAAGATGTTGCCTTGGCAGTTTAGTTGGAAGCATAGTAAAAATACTGTATACAGCCTGCACTCCATACTTGTGGGGGTTAGAGACACAGGATCCCTGCAAAAGTGGAAAAAATCAGGAATATTGTAAGCCCCCCCCCCAAACAAAAACCACATGTATGATAAAGACATGCATGATACAGATACCTTTCTCATCAACAGCCCCTTTCTGCCTTGGCACCACAATGCCTCAGCCAACTTTTCAAAACTGCTCCACCTGTCTAGGGCACTGAAACTAATTTAAGCAGTCAGTGGCCAATCCACCTCAATGACCCACTCCTCCTCCTCCTTTCTGTCTCCTCTCCTGCCACCAGCCCATCACTCCCTTGGCACCACAATTCCTCAGCCACATTTTCAAAGCCCCTCTGCCTACCTAGAACACTGATACTGATTTTAGCCATGGCAGCTGCTGTGGTATCTGCCTCTCTGCTGTGGGGGTGGCATGGAGGAGATGTAGAGGGTGAAGGCTTCGAGACCGGTAGAGAGGTGGGTGCTGCAGCTGTGGCTAAAATTGCTTTCAATGTCCTAGGGAGGTGGAGAAGAATCCTCCTTCTCTTCCTGAATGTGAACCCAAGTATAGTACACTTAAGCCCTCCTTATCCATGGACTTTTTATCCATGGATTCAACCATCCAAAGCTATATATCTCAAAATCCACGGATGCTCAAGTCCCATCAGACACAATGAAAAAAGTAAAATGGTACCCCTTACATAAAATGGCAAAATCAAGGTTTGCAAATACACACACACACACACACACACACACACAGAGCAAACCTTGATTTTTCCATTTGATATAAGGGGTACCATTTTAAATTTCCATTGTATTTGATAGTATTGAGCATCTGTGGATTTTGTTATCCTTGGGGGATCCTGGAACCTAACCCCAGTGAGGCATACTTCAGGTTGGTGTCACCCAATATGCTGGGGGACAAACTGCCTTGCCCTCATCCCTACCTGGCCAGACCCCTGCTGCCTCCAGGATTCAGCATGGCTCTTGCTGAGCCAGATATTGAAGCACTCCATCCCCAGCCCTTCAGAATCCCTTCAGGATCTTGCCATGCTGGACCTTGAAAGCATCACCTCTGCTACTGAGGGAAGGTGGTGCTGCTGCCTCCAAAGGGCCCATTTAGGCTCTGGTATGGCAGGAAACTTGCCCAGTAATAATAATATAATAATAATAATAATTTTTATTTAATATCCCGCCCCTCTGAGAGCAAAGTAGCCATGCCAGTCCATCAGGGCATATCACCTCAATGGATGACACGCCCTGAGTAGCAGCAGAAAGGAACCTGGAAAAGAAAGATTTCCTCCCCATCTCATCATCCTCACATACTTTGCGCTACATGAAGACTGGCAGTGTGCTGGTTTCTTGTGGTGGCTCCAAATCCCAAGAGCCATTTTTCTGTCAGTTCTGAGCAGCTGTGGAGTGCATCAGAATGGCAGAAGAGAAAGGAAAACAAAATAAATCTTCCTCTTCTCCCTGCTTTCTGCTTCTATTATTGTGATTCCCATATCCAGGAAGTCGAGGAAAAATTTCAGGAGCTGGCAAGGAAGTGTTTCCTAGGCCCTGAGATTTGTTTGGGAAGTTAACCAATTTGTTTTCAAACTGTTCAAAAACAAATTGGTTCATTTCCAGATCATTTATTTTGGCATATATTGCCTATTTTTATAACAACGCAGCTCACAAACCATCCCTAATAAATGATACTTATGTCCAGTTTTATTCTGTTTTTGTGTTTTGTGTTTTCCTCAGCGATATTGAAAACATGCCAAAGTTGAGTTTCACTAGAATCCAGGTTTTCTGTATGAAAGCACTTAAAGACTGGAATCAAGGCACCTTTTCCTTCAAGTTTCAATAATATGCTGCTTGCTGCTTTGGTTTCTGTCTCTGTTGTTTGCAGCCAGGAGGAGTTTTGCCATTAAGGTTTCCAAGCTATTTTCTATTCTCTTATGAAACCCCAAGCCAAAAGGATTAAAGACAACTGCAAAGCCTGTCCAGAAAAGTACAACTAACTGCCTGCTCTGTTTTCCAAATACATGAGATCAGTGCAGCTCCCATCTGAGGATGTAAACATTTAGTTTACCTCGCTTGTCCTGTGATGCTCTTCCCAGATGAACAAGGAGAAAGAGACACTGTCCTCATTGGATCAACAACACTGTTATCATGCATGTTGATTTTCAGCAGTGTTCATGATTACCATTTGGTTAACCTTGGTTTCAGTAAACAAAGAGGTAAGCCTATTTTCCAAAAATAAATAGCATGCTGAGTTAGTACAATTTTAAGACTAGGCTTAGAAAGAGGACAAAACTGTTTTTCCTTTAAGCTTCTTTGACTCACCCCATCTTAGCCCACCAAAATTTCAGAGCCATACATGATAATTATGGATTATTATGAATTATCTAAAGATTAAGCAATAATTGGAGATTGTTGCCTCAATAGCTCTCCACAGATGGCTCTGCTCCTTCTTTTATCTCCTTCCATAACCAGTTTCTTCACTTGCATCAGTGAGTGTTCCCAGAGTCACCTGGTTTCTAGATGCTGTCAACAAGTTACAACTGAGTACTGATAACCATCAGGCTCAAACTAGATGATATTTTATCATGATTTAGAAGAGCTACTCCCTCAGGTGTTGAACGTTATCTGTTGTGTTTTAGCTATGCCTCTTGCATTAAGCATGCTCTGCATTCTGATCACTCATTGGAAGGAATAACTGAGGTATGTATTTCTGGAGATATATATTACCATTGTAGGAAAGTCAGTGGTCAGTCAGAGAAAATATGTGTGCCCTCAACATTTAGCTCTTGTTGAGAACCAAGCCACATTCTGCTACAGGCACAATAGCCTATTCCTCATCCACAGCCATTTTCTTAAATTGGTATAGTAGCCTTAGCCTATTGAAAGAATAGGTTGGGATGAGACTGTGGGGTTCTAATCCCCAGTAAGACCACTACATCATTAATTTAATTGATCATTATTTGGTAATATAAATTAGAGTCACTGTATTTTTATGATGATGAGATGATTAGGTTAGTGGCAGCCTACATAAAATGTACGCAGAATATATCAGATTTCCTAAAGTGACATCTCCAGATAATAGGACTGGGTAATGGATAAGACCTCTACTTGAGGCAGAGAATTACTGCCAGTTAGAACAGCGTCTACTCAGAAAATAGTTTTCTGAGCTAAATTGACAATCTGATCTAGTATATCAGCACTGTTCTCTTCTTTAATTTTTGGTACATGACACTTGTAATCTTTGGGTATTTACACAATGATAATCTATCTGTAATAGCTCTGATCTTGGTTTCTGCTTTGCTTTCTGTATTAAAAATACAGAACAGCTAAAATAACAGCTTTCCATTACTGTGTCACTGAAATGATTCATCCTTTACCTGTAGGCCTTCTTTTTTGGTATGGGAGATTTTTAGGTCAATTCTTAATGCTAATGTGAAATAATTCTGCAGGAACTGTCAACACAGACTCCAATTAGAGTCAATCACTATTACTTTTCTGATCTTTCTACTTTCAGAGAAGGAAAAAAGCCTAGCTTATGCACCCTTTGCAGAAAACCCAGCAGCAATTTTTGGAGAGCAATTGAAGCTATGTTATATTTTGCAACATAATCACAGGCAAGGCGATCAAGATTTGGACCGCAGAGGTAAAACACTCTTACCCTATACTCAGGTCCTAGGCAAGTTGGGCCTTTTTCCTTATTTTTAGAGGAAAACACACAGAGAAAAAAGACTGCTGGCTACTTATTTCAAGTAATGCTTTTTTTACCCTTTAGTTGTCCAGGGATGAATGTGTATAAATAAGGAGTTTATTGCACAAGGCAAGAAAGTGCAATTACAGTAGGATACTTATGACATTACTTTGTGTCTCTTTTGTTGCTGCTCTGTGTTTCAACAAATTTCACCGACAGGAGTAAAACACCAATGTACTCTCTGCCAAGAATTGAAATGCAAAGCAGCAACAAGAGAGACATGAAGCTGTGTGATAAGTACCTGGCAAAGCTGCTATTACTCTACTGAAATTGTGCTTTACTAGCCTCGTGTGATAAATTCCTTAGTCAGCCGACAGGATCTGCAACACACTTTGTGAAGCCATACTAAAGATGTACATGCATCTCTCATTACATAATGAAAGGGGAGGTTATGAGACCCTAGGGCCCCATTCACACACAAAAATAATCGGGTGTGAAACCGGGTTATTTTCGTGGTGTTCACACTTTCCCCAGTTGCACTCGGTGCAGTTTGCAGGGGGGCTACCAAAACCCCACTTAACCCACTACATTCGATACTGGGTTTTTTCCCACATCCTTTTTTAAGAGCCACAACAATCTGCATTTTCGGTAGTGTGTGTATGCTGCTAAATCAATTTGGATTGCACTCCATTCTTCATGGAAATGGAGGCGCCTTCATTTTAAACTGAAACAATAGCAAGTGTGAATGGCAACAGGATCAAAATGCCACAGAGATTCGGAAATGGAAAACGTAGTGGGAACACTGATCTGGTATTGTGCAAAGATTCGCATCTTCTCAGGACAAAAAAGTGAATGTCCCAAAGAGTTAAATATGGAACCAATTTTCATATTAAATGCAAATAGAAAAGGTGGAAAGTCCTCTCCATTATTCCATCCCAATAACTGTGCCAGGAAAGAAATAAGTGTGGTAATGTTTTCTCTTTATATGCCCTTTTCCCCAATACTCTAAGTTCTGCATCATCACACACCCTGTTTGTCACCTAGTGTTTACTCTTTTCATACACCTTTTGTTATGGCAGTGAAGAAGGGATATGGAAGGCAATTTGGAAGCACTCCAGGAGATTCCTTGGGTGGTCACAGAAAAGATCTTGGGTAGGACACATGTGGCCTTCCTACCACACGTTTCCCACTCCTATATACACTGATAGTAAAATCCATTATAATTAATTATAACTAATGGTGCCTGTACTATAAAAGAACAACTGCTGATGTTGGAAGAATGTCCATATCACCTCTCATCACCTCAAACATGATGCTTTTCAGCTGAGACTTTTGAACATTCAGCTGTAAGTTATCAAGAGCAGAACAATTAAGTGAGGTACACATGTATGAACTGTCCCTAAAACTCTATACATTAGTATGACACTTTCATGTGGTGGCTCTTCTTCTGAAGATTTCTTAAACATGTAGACTGCAGCAGCTGTCAGTGAGAGGAGAGGTCAGAAGTAATGGGGATGTGTCTTAGTTAATTGAGAGCAGTGAATGGTTCTCTAGTTATAGCTTCATGTGCAGTATTATTTAGTTGACATTTTGGGGATCAGTTGAGTTTTCCAATGTTCCAGTTCAAGCTGAAAGAGATGTTGAATAACACATTTCAGCTGTTTCCAACAATGTTCCCTGTTGGAATGCATGTAGAGTCCTCTGCAGGGGGCCATGGAGATAAATCAATACAGCAGGATGGGAAACAGAAAGTCACTGGTTATGATTCAATTGTAACAGTGCCTGAGGCTGTTCCACTATCCAGTGTTTGTGGAGCGATGATTGGAAATTGCACATGAAATGAAACTGCACTTGCTTAATGCTGGTTTTAATTTATCTGTTGGAAGCTGAGAAAAGGGGATAAACTTAAAGGGGGGTGTTAATTTCTTAGACAGGGATGGTTGCCATTTTACCAGAAGCACATGTGTAGGAGATTATCTCCTTTTCTAAGCACGTCAAGTGGATCAAGGAAGGATCTGGGCTGATTCTCTAAAGTGACAGTGTTGCATGGGTGTAAAACCTCTGCAATGGAATGTTATTAATGGAGTAAAAAATACAATTGCACAGAATTAGTTGTAATATGATGCACATGTTTTAATAAGTATGCAAATCTTTATTACATGGGCTATTAGTTATAGCTTGTTGATAATAGGCCATTTATATGTTATCGTTATGCCTCTCTCTCTCTCTTTTTTTTTTTTTTTGTTTCTTGCTGTCAAGTGCCATCACCTAATGGCAGCAGCCTCCACTCTGCACTAAAAGAAAAAGATGATAAATGTGATAAATCTTGAAGGACAAGATGAACTAAGGCCCTAAGCAGACGGGCGGCCGTGGGCCAACCCGAGAAACTGCGGATTGGGGCTGAGGTAGCCGCACTCCTCGGCCCCAATCCACTTCTTTTTGGGCCTTGGAAGGAGTGCTAAAATAGCGCTCCTTTCGCAAGGCGCCGAAGGTGTGCCGCAAGAAGCATTGGGCGCACCTTCAGCATCTCTTCCGTTGCAGCGTGTCCAGATGCTGCAGCGTAAAGACGTAATTGGAATGCCTATCGTGTGGAGCGACGTGAGGCTGCCCCTCCCCTTCCTTACCTCCAAGACGGCGTAAAGCGCCATCTGCAAAGGTCCTATGCCAATCTCCCCCACATCATGCCTTACATTAGTAATAGCACTAGGAGCACTTTATGTACTGGAGTGAGATTTCTTTCTCCTTATGCATCAAGAGTCTACAGTTCCCCTTTCAGAAGGTATAGCCTTTTTTTCTGCCATTTTGGTTTCCCACTTTTCATTAGACACCTTATTATATTTAGAGATAGTAAAAAATCTTGCTGTTTGCAATATTTTACCAGGTACTTATGTGTATTTGTGCTTATAATATCCTGGCCAGGGAAAGCTGAAAAGTCTTCCACACTTTTAATATATGAAAATGTATACAACTTGATTGTTTGCCAACATTTCTGTAGCTGTTTGAGAAATATTAGGCACATTTATACCACTTGTAACTCGGGGGCTATGAAGAACATAAAAAGCACTTCAGACCAGACTTTCATTGGGATTATGAAAATTCTGCAAAGGGAATGTTACTTGTATCCTGTAGAACAAATTTTCAGCAGGAGATTTATCTATACTTCAGAAAGCATAGATGAGGAAAATTATGTTTATGAAGAACATTTATTTAAGCCTCAAATCCCCTCATTCCTTAGTGGCCATTATAAAAGCTTAGGGGTGTTTCAGGATGGTTCCTAAACAAGTACGATGCAAATGTTCATTGTCAACCCACTTTCTTAAAAAAATAAACTTATGCAAAGTTTTTGTGCTAATACTATTATTCTCAATGAAAATAAAAGCACTGCCATATTTTGAGAGAAGTTTTCTTCTTAAGAATATATTTCACACTTTGCTGTAGATCTACCTTCCCTGTCTCTGTCAATGAGAGGAATTCATATAACAGAAAGACACAGCAGATTCACATTTCTCATTATAAGTACTGTAAGTAAATAATGGTCAGGAGGGAGGAAAGGAAAGAATCTATTTTAAACCTTTTTGCAAAATGATTTCAAAGTGTGTTCATGTTAATTAGTGTACCTAAGATATTGTTTACTCATTTAGAATATTTTTAGGCTGACCAATAACCAAAATTTCCAAGGGACCATGGATGAGAATGGATAAACTACAAGATGTCTCTCAGTGTGTGTTTAGGTATGAGTATAATCACAGTTTAAAACACAGGACTACTCAGTGTTACTCCTGCCTAAAACAGACCTATTGAAACCAATGGGTTAGTTGTGACTAATGTGCCCCATTTATTTGAATAGATTTCCTCTAATTAGGACAAGTGTTGTATCTAGCCCATGAAGATTAACAATAAAAATAAACCTAGACCTAGACAAGTCTTAGAACTTTAAAAAGCCAAAGCATCAAGTCTATTAAGAGGCTCTAAAATATTTCCAAATAAACTGAAAGAGTAAGAAAATAATTACCTAGAGCTGGAAGGAAGACTAATTCATTACACAATCATTCCACAACCATAAGCTTTCATAGGATGTTATCACACGGGGTCTAAAGCAGTGCCATCCCCGTCACATCCCTGTCCCATTCCGCTTCCTTTTCCCCTGTGTTCACACGACGTCGCAGAGAAACCCCGCCCATCCCCGTCCCATCCCCGTCCCATTGCAGTTCTTTTCCCCGTGTCTTCACACGACGTAGCACCCATTCCCGTCCCATCCCCGTCCCATTGCGGCATCATCCGGCATCATCCCTGTTCTTTTGAATGTCGGATTCTTTGGGAATTACATTTCTGCCGCGACCAGAATGATACCGGAATGATGCTGCTTTCTTTTTGCCGGTAAGTTCTGGATTGAAAAGGAACCGCAATGGGACGGGGATGCGATGGGGATGGGACTGCTTTAGGCCCCGTGTGATAACGGCCATAGAGACAGCCTTCCCTCTTGCTGGATTTCTTCCTTGGTAGTAGTACTCCAAGAATGTACTCTGACAATGAACTCAAGGTCTAACTAGAAATATGTAGGAAAAGTTAACATTAGGGTTGGTGTCCCCTGGTGCGGTAATTCATGGTGTCAACCTCCCTTTGACCTCCTCCCCATACCACACTGTACAAAATCTTTAGTAAAAAAAAAAAGTACTAATGTGCTTCATAAATTGTAATTTCCACATATCACTGAATGTAATGGCAATAGTTGTGACATAAACAACTAGCAAAATTAAAGTTATATCTTTAAATTAAAATATCATAAGCAAAGCCTAAATGTTTTTCCATGTACATAGTTTCATGTAGCGCAACATTGTCTGAAAACCTTCAGTACCATTGCGCTACTTTGCCGGGAGTAAAATGTGATATTTAAATTAAAAAAAAGTTTAAAAACAACAACACCAAAACAAAACCCTGAGGCCTCTCCTTTCTCCTCCCACAGAGCTTCACCCCACTCATACCATCTCTTCTGCTGAGCTTCAGCATTTTAAAGGGACTCAGACAAACACCAAAGCCTGTTTCTGCCAAGAGACAGATGTTTGGGGAGCAGTGGTGCCACACACCCCCTTAGGGTCACCTGGTGCAGTCAATACCCCCTGCACCCCATAGTGATGCCCCTGGAAATTTATCCTTTAGGTAACTTTGTGCCTAGCTATTTCAGTAAAAGCAATAGCAAGTACCTTTCTATACTGCTTATCAGTGCACTTAAGCACTCCCTAAGCAGTTTACAATGTGTAAGCTAATTGCCCCCAACAAGCTGGGTACTCATTTTAGCAACCTCAGAAGGATGCCAGGCTGAGACGACCCTGAGCCCCTGGCTGGTACTGAACTCACAACCTTGCAATTTGTGAGTCAGTGGATGCAGTACAGGCATTTAACCACTGTGCCACCAGTACTCTATAATCTGTCATAAAGGTAAAATTCAAATATATAGCTGTGTTAGGGGGGTTGCAGACTGCCAGAAATAGTGCAAATTGAGTCCAGCTTTAGGGTTAGGGTTAGTGCTAGGGAATCATGGAAATTGTTTTTCCCCCTGAGACATTGACCCTTCTCCGTCAGAGAGCTATGGTGCCACAATAAAATACAGTTCCCATGATTCCCTAGCACTAACCCTAACCCTAAAACTGGACTCAATTTGCACTATTTCTGGCAGTCTGCAACCCCTTTTAGTCTGTAGAAGCAGTATGTAAAAAGATCTTGTAGCAACTTTGAAAATAATTGAAAGAAAGAAGTTGGCAGCATGAGCTTTCACAGACTTAAGTCTACTTCCTGAAATGCATTACATCTGAGGAATGCATCTGAGGAAGTAGCCTTAAGTCTAGAAAAGCTCATGCTGCCAACTTCTTTAGTCTCAAAGGTGCAACAAGATCAGTAATACTCTTCCATTTTGAACAATGCTTTAAACTGGGCTTAGAAATGAACTAGAAGTCACTATGATACCATACTTAGTCCTAGGGATTAAAGAATTATCCTGCCACTGCTCAAACCATTCTATTTGCCCCATAGTCAGTCTTCTTTCTGCAAAGTTGTAATTTCCTCCCTGAAGTAATAAAGACCATTGTACTTAACACGTATTGCCTTCTGCTTCATTCTACTGCGTCTGTTGACCTAGGCCCATTTTATTGTTTTAATGCATTTTATTATTTTTATTTTCTAATATATACTGTTTTTAAACACTTTTATTTTTTAATTGCATTTTAGTCTTTTGAAGAGTAGTGTGTTTTAATATGTACTAGTTTAATTATGTTTTACTGCTCACTTTTGTATGTTTTTAATTGCATTGTTCTTTTAATTTGTAAGCCACTTTGTGCCCCAATCTTTTTTTGGGGGGAAGCAGGATATACATCATCATCATCGCCATCATAGTAGACAAGATGCCATCCATGCAATCAGCAATTAAATTAACGGCTTCTGAAAAGTATATACTGTGTCAGGATTGGTGGTGGGCAGATATAGATCAGGATCAGGAGGGAGTCTTTAACCCTTTGGTCCCTCTTGCAATTTCAGTCTGAGTTAAGGCTAATTGCCTCATACAATTTAACTTGCTGGCACTGCAGATGTTATGGGACTGCACCTTTTCTGATTCTTCAACATTGGTTATTCTGAACAGAGCTGATAGGAGTTGCAGTAATCCTTACTATTGATTCAAAGTGAGGATGAAAACTGTATAAATATGTGTTGGGATTAACTTGAAAGTTGTGTACTTTCCATGTATTCATGCCCTGTGTAAAGCTTGGTAAAAGTACTTTTGTTTGTCCTATAACTCCTAGTCTCATTCAACTAGCATGGCCATACTGACTTGAGAATTCTGTAAGCTGTAGTTCAAAGAAGTAACTTTTCTAAACTCTGGCACAAAGCTTTAGGTTAGCACACACATTTTGTAAAATACCTGTTTTTGTAACAATGACAAACAAGGTCGCAACTAGAAATCATTTTTGTACATTAAAAATGCTATAGTGCAATTATTTAATGAATTCTTGTTAAACAATAAACTTAAAGAAACCAGTAGTGGAACTCCAAGTGTTCAAAAGGAATAGAATAAAATGCAATAGACACACTGTATTTTGAATATTGTTCTTGTTGTGTGCCTCCAAATCATTTCAGACTTATGGTGACCCTATGTCAACGTATAGGGTTTGTTTGCCTTTACCTTCCTCTTAGGTTGAGAGAGTGTCACTTTGCCCAAGGCCACCCACTGGGTTTTGATGGCTGAGGAGGGATTCGAACTCTTGTCTCCAGTGTCACAATCCAACACTCAAACTATCTCTTTGAAGGTTGTTCCTCTTTATTTTATATCCTGGACAATATTTGGGATGGAGCACCACTTCAGTATCATGAAGCTTGATGGCAAAAGTTTCAGGAGAAGTAGTGATAATAAGCATGAAAACAGAGATAAAGGAAACATTTAAAACAAGATTGTATAAATAACACTCTGAACATAAATTTAAATAAAATGATTTTCTTGTGTCAAGGATATCATGTAAAGCTGATGACAGTGGCAATATAACAACAAATAAAAAAAGAGTGCATCTGAAAATAATATCCCAAACAAGCATTTGAATTAAGGGAATGTAATGTGAATTGAATTGAATAAAGGGAATGTAACGTATGCAATTGGTTACAACTAAATGCCTCGGCAGACGACTAATAGAGTCGTCTTCTGGGCCCGGCAGAGGAGGGGCAGCCGCACGTTCGGTGCCCCTTTCTCTTCCTGAGGTCGTCCCTGGAAGTGCCGGCCATCCACATGGCTGGCGCTTCCGGGTTGACCTCACGCCGCGGCGACCAGACATGCCGCGGCGTTTGAGGCAGGGAAAGTGCGCCCGCTGTTGGCTCTCATATAACAGATTGGGATGTCGCCTTAAGTATACAGGACTAGCCATTGTGTTAAGATAGTTTCACAACAGAAAATAGTGTGCCTCACACATCTATACATTTCAGAGGGGATTGTTGGAATATGGATGGGTTATACAGTCAAAGGTGAAATGTAGAGATGTGTGTGTGGAAATTTCCTCATGGGAACAACATCTAGAGAAACAAAGAGAACTTGGCCCAGATGGCCAAAAAGTCATAACATGGACAGATTTAGCTAGGAAAAAGATAGTCAATACATCAACATCTGAGCTCATGAGAAAAGCAGTCACATGGGGGATGATACACAGCTAGGGGCTGGATCAGAGGCTGGGTTAATACACATAATACAGGCATTATCCAATCAGCATAAGGTTAACACCCAGAAAGTGGAGTATGGGAAGGGCCAAGGGAATCCTTTGTTTAAGTTTTGTTTATATTTGCAAACATTGTGTGTGCGTGTGTGTTCGGCAGTGGTTTTAAGCATGGAGTTAGGTTTTGGCTTTTAGTTTTTGAGTATGTTTATACTGCTTTTAAAATGTAACTCCTGGATCTGGAAACATGGATCTGTAACTTCTTAACTTTTAACTACAGCAAGTTGGGATCCTATGCTTTTGGATCTGTTAAAGATGTAATCTCTCA
>CM034708.1:34607078-34653311 GCA_020142125.1 Phrynosoma platyrhinos
GGGGGGGGGTCTTTGTGGCACTAGAGCGCTCTGACAGAGAAGATTACTGTAAATATCTCTCAAGTACAAATCCCAGCATGGAGCCATAACAGTTAAAGTGGTATCAAACTGCCTTATTTCTGCAGTGCAAACGAAACCAAGGACAGCTAATTCTTGTGTAAGTAAACAAACTAAACAAACCAAACCAAACCAAACCCTGAACCTTCTAATAACATCTTGAAGGGTTCTTCCAAAATGTATGCAGAGATGACTTCTTTCACCAGCCTCCACTTTTCCTATGACTTCCATTTTGATGTCCAAACTTAGAAATCTATGCTTTTAAAAAGCATACTTGATTATATTACTACATGTTCAAATGGATAGATGCAAACCTTTATTTATACGAACAATTAATTGTTTAAGAGAATAAATGTGGCTTCTAAAAAAGTGATTTCTGTCTCATCAAATGTTTAGACCTCTTTAAGGATATCAAAAAGCATGGGAGTGACTGCATACATATCTTCCTTGAAGTCTTTGGAACTCACCCTTTGTAACTTTACAAGTAGCTACAAAAAAGCTGCATCTTACCTTCCTCCCTGCCTTCATCATCACTGATGATGCCATGAAAACAGACACAAGCAAATAATCAATTGTAAGAGTTTCTTGTGTTTTATGTTCCCTATGTGGACAATTGCTTGCCCCACAATAAAGCTTGACCAACTGCATTGTTATGTGCAGAACCTTATGCAAGAAATTTCAGGAGTTTTAAAGTTATGTTCTTTCTCTCAAAATTTCTTAATTGCTTAACTTGAGTAATAACCTCCCTATTTATCCCACATTTCACATTAGATGAAAATCAACAGCCGTTCTGGTTAAGAGAGGACACCTGATCTAATGCTTAAGATCATACAACAGTGGAGAGACTACACACTCACTCTTTATTAATTCCAACATTCTCTGTAGCCAGCTAGTTGTCTTCTCATTGTTTTCTCAGCTTGCTTAGCAGGGAAGATTGACCTTCCTTTAATTATGTAACATCGCTCTGTGTGGTGGTTGCATCCATCAAATATTTTTGCCCATCTGTGTTCTAATAAAAGAACAAATGGTATTTAGTGTCCCATGAGTCGCCTCCAAAAGGTAACATTTGGTCATTATTTTTCTTTTAAATCAACACATTCATCACAGTTCAATGAATAAATCACAAATTAAGTTATTGTCCTGATAACTAGATAGAAGGATGAATAATCAAATGAGGCTTCAAAGTAGTAGAGTTTGCCATTGCTATCCTACACCATGTATATTTGATTGGAAGAAATGATGAGAATAATCATTATATATATAGCTTTAGTTCTGTGTTTCAATTCTAAATATTGACATTTGCTGTAAGCAGTCTTGTGATAATCTAATTTGTTACATGATATATCTTTGATCCACTCTCAAGCATGGTTCATATTCAAGTAAAAGGTTCATATTTTTATTTGATACTCAGACCAGCACAACTACATCTTTCTCATCTCTTTTAAATTTATTGCAATCCTCAGTTTAACTGTCACAGGAAAGTGCCAGGAAAGGTACGGTAGATCTAATTACTTCAGACATGGAAGAAGTCTTTCCATGAAACCTTAGGACCAGCAGTGTTAAAACAAAACTAATTCCCAAAGGCAATGTTTCTTTTTAAGGAAAAATGTCTACACTTAAGCTGCAAAAGCAAAGTGGCTTTTCAGCATTAGGTAAGCATCAAGGCAGGTGGCAAGCATGACTATGCTGATTTGGAAAAATTAATGATAGCTCTGAGCAGAAGTTTTACAGAAGCTTAATGTACCACAGAAGCAAAGTGTGCTTGTTTTCTCCCCACATACAAAGACTCAACTTGGCTCAGTCTGCAGCCAAGCATAGCAAGTGTGTAGGAGCTATTCACACATAACTTACTGGTCACATCAGAGCATGGCCAGATGGCCCTAATCTTCCCAAACCAGATGTGTGTGGGGGGTTCTCTCCCCTCCAGAGCTTGTCTATAGTCTAGCATTATATTTCCCTGATAGTCCCAACCATTTATGGCAACCTAGTGATTGTTAAAATTGCTCATATATCTGCCTTCCAGCTTTAAGCCTGAGTGCACCCCCAAAAGCACCTGGCTCTCTTTGTGATGCTTGTCACACTAGGGGATATCTGTATTATACAATTATAGCACCTTCATACTGCAGTAATTCTTGGCTTGATGGAGAGACATTTGAAAGACTGTCTTTTCCCAATGAGCCTGCTCCAGATCTAAGATCCTCAGCAGAGGCCTGTCATGTGGGGGTAGACATGATATGACAAGGTTTTCTCTATAGCAGCATCCTGACTGTGCAAGTATCTCCTACTGGTCAGACTGGCTCCATCCCTTATTAGGGGCCATACAGAAGTCCCCAAAGCAACCACACACTGCAGCCCCAATCTGGTTTTTTGCTGCTCCAAAAAGAGCTGGCAAATGCTGCTCCTTTTTGGAGAGGCAAATAGATGCCCTTACCGCCACTGCTGTGGCTCTTCTGTGCTCCTTTGCAGCATGTCTACATGCTGTGCCAAGGCAGTGATGGTGGGGCACATGGAGTGACAGTGGTGTCAGGGCAGATTCGGGGAGGCCAGCATCTGTACAGGCCCTTAGGGGGGAAGCAGACGAGGGTGTCTGGGACGCTGCGGGATGGTGCGCCGCGGGACCGCGGCATCCGCACCACGGCACACCGTTGGCGCCTCTGAAAGAAGCGCTAAATCAGCGCTATTTTCAGAAGTCAGTGAAAGTGCGCCCTAAAAGCGTAGGGCACACTTTCACTGACCTATCCACCACAGCATGTGCGGATGCTGTGGCGGGAGGTTGCCCTCGGAGCACCGGCCGTGCGGAGGGCCGGTGGCTCCGAGGGCAACCTCGGGAGGAGGAAGGGGTGCCAATCGTGCGGCTGCCCCTCCTCTTCCTTGCTTTGAGGATGGCCCAATTAGCCGTCTGCCGAGGCCCTTAGTTTCGGCCAGCCAGTGTGTGCAGGCCCTTAGTTTCCAGTGGACAATGAAGACTATGCTATTTCACTAAGCCTTTGGTTCTTAAGTTAGGAGTGTCTGGTCTTGTATTTAAATAAAACCTTTTTTTTTTTTAATTCTCTGGGTTTAGAACTTTTTAAATAAGAGGATTTGGGGAGTGTTTTATTTTTATTGGTTCCCAAACTGCACAGGAAGGATGCTCCAAGAGAGGGGGGGGGACTTTGTTGGCTTCTATGAATGGAGACCAGGAGGCAAGCCCCCTGGCATTATTGGCCAGGTGAGATCATGTTTTTGGGGCAATCTGGAGGACTATTTAAGTCCTTCACACCACTTTCACTTTCTCTTACGGTAGACAGTGCAGTATGAGCCTTGCTGGCTGCCAAGGGGCCAGGTAGGAATCCTCCTCCCATTACCTGGGGTTTTTCACCTACCCCATAATGTTCCTGTCAGAACTGGGAGAATTGGCTTGTTGTGGTGTTGATTAATAAGTTTCCTTTGGCAGGTAGTGGGGAAAGGAGATATTAGATCAGTGTACACCTTGCCAGGCCATTGTGATGGAAGGCTAGTCTCTGAAACTGCTTCCACGAGGCACAAGACCAGGTGGTGCAGGAAGGAGACTGATCCTTGGGGCTGATCTAGGATTGACTCTCTCTTACAAAGTCACAGGCTTTGGGAGGGAGCACTTCAGATTTGGCTTTCCAAATATAACTGTCAAAGATAGCAAACAACCTCTTTGGATTGCCTTCAGGGTCTGGTGTTTCTCCCAAAGGATAGCTGTGGAGGTATCTGGGGTTAACATCTGGGACTCAGCTTGACCCACACCAGGTTACTCCTTGTTTTTGTCAGCTTGGTTATTCTCAGTCCTTAAACAGTTTAAATAGGTCATAGGTAAAAACCAAAATGGCCCTTGTTTAATCCATCTGCAATTGTGACTGGTCTCATTATTGTATGGTGGATCAATATATTTATTTGTAATTGCTTATAACTGTTTTTATCCATTGTGCATCATTGTAGGGCCTTGCTTGACTGAGATGTGATAAATGCCTTAAATAAATGAATAAAATAAATCTTTAGTTTGTTGCAATGCTACTACTAGAGAAAAATATTTCCCTGAACTAAAATTCCCAAGGTTTCCTAACTGCCTGGCTGTAAACTACAGAAGTGAGGACATTTTCCTATCAAATATACCCACACTAATTTCTTTTTTTAAAATATATTTTTATTGATATCATTTCAATTCACTTAAAAAAATTCCCAAAAACATGTAACAAAAACAAAGACACCCCCAACGCATCGGGAGGGGCCTTCTGTTGCGTCGGCCCCATAAAAGGGCATCGACACGTGATTGGCTGAGCAGTCTGGAAGGCCTGCCCTTGCCGGACTGCTTAGCTAATCAAATGGCAGTCTCGCTCCCTGGTAATGCGAGAGTTCAAATCTTGTGTGACTAGGAGTGAGATTTCAGGGGGCTATTTAGTCCCAAGCTGCCACGTGTCGGCAGCCATTTTAGAATTGCAGACGAGCATCACATCTCGCCCACCCTTAAGTAATTGGTAAACATGTTATTTACTCTCAGGCTGGTCGCCTTTTGGGGCTGGGAGGGAAATTTCCCAGAGTGGCAATTTGGGTTTTTTGCCCTCCCTGTGAATAATAACATTACCAATTACAAGCTGAAAAAGAAAAAGTTTTGTTAATATGCTGGTTAGAAGTTATTAGGGGTAAAGGCATAATGAATAGTTTGAAATGTTAATGGAGAGAAGTTCAGTTTGGTAAAGTATAATTTGTCACAACTTGAGGTTCTGGGTCTATTGGGTTTTATTGTTATTGATAAATTTTGTTGGTGGGCAGGGACCACCCCCCCAGGGGAATAATTAGGTTAATTGGAAAATACTAATTGGGTTAATAAAAATTCTAAATTCGGTATATGTCATTAGGTTAACCAAATTGGTATGACATCATTTTAACCTTGGATGATGTCATAATGTTATTCTTGGGGTGAGATCCAATGGGGTATCTTACTGTATGTTTTCTTTCGGACTTTTTCCCCAAATTCTTAACAAAGTTCTAACACAATGATTGTTGAAGTTTTTGTTCGCTTTATCTTTTTCATATTGCAAATACGTGTGCCAGACAACTTTAAGTTATCCCCTTCTTATTCTAATAATTCTATTGTCTTGTAGAGTTACCTATTTTACCCATGCGAGGGCACAAACTTCAAAATATAATTTTAAATTTGGGACCCTTAAACCTCCCTTTTCTTTTGAATCTTGTAGTATTTTCAGTCTGACCTTTGGCTTCTTCCCATTCCAAATGAACTTTGAGAACCTTCGGGCCTAGTGTAAGAAGAAGAGCCCTCCCTCCATTCCATCCATTGTCATCTGGGGGAGAGACACTAGGCCCAGCACCTTTGGGCCTAGTGTAAGAAGAAGAGCCCTCCCTCCATTCCATCCAGTGTCATCTGGGGGAGAGGACACTAGGCCCAGCACCATCGGGCCTGGAATAAGAAGAAGAGCCCTCCCTCCATTACCATCTGATGTTCATCTGGGGGAGATGGCCAAGCACCACCCAGCCTAGAATAGGAAGGAGGGATGGGATTCGAATGTATCTGCTTTAATGTTTGTTTTGATGTTTTGAAATGCTGTATGCTGCTCCAATTGCCTAGCAGAGGGGCGGGATATAAATAAAAATTATTATTATTATTATTATTATTATTATTATTATTATTATTATGTCCTTATTTCATTCCTGAAATGGTTTCTCAGATGTAATAATTGGAATCATTTGGAATAAGAATAGCATCTTGGATAAGACTGACATTTTTATTGTGGAGATTCTACCTAGTAATGATAGGTTTAATTTACTCCATTTATTCAAATCTTTTTTTAATCTCATTCCAATTTTTTAATAAAGGTCTGCTGTTTTTCTAGAGCTATTAATTCCTAAGTATTTTACGTTGTTTTGTATCTTAATTCCCATTAAGTCACTCAGTTCCTGTTCTTTTATCTTTGTCATGTTTTGTGTAAGGATTGATGATTTTTCCTTGTTAATTTTACACCCTGTCTTTTTACATTCTTTTATTGTTAGAATTATAGGGTTATGGTCAGAGTTCTTGGGGGGGAGGGGTTTCTATGTTTTCAATATTATTTGTTAATGTTTTAGTCAGGAGGAATAAGTCAATTCTAGATAGAGAATTATGTCTCTCTGAGTAGAATGTAAACTGTTTGGCCAGGTTATGAAGATATCTCCATCCATCCATTGGACCCAGGTCCTCTATCATCTTAAAGAAGGTACTTAGTAGTTTACCTTGGTTTTGTTTTACTTTCTTCTCTGATTTTCTATCTATGATCAGCTCAATCATCCTGTTGAAGTCTCCCATTACCAAGATTTTATCATAATTGAATCCTATTATTTTCTCATGGATTTTTAAAATAAAATTATTTTTTTTATTATCCTATTACTTCCTTCCCAGTTAATCTCTACTCCTATATGGTGGCCTTCTGTATCTGCAAATATTTCCTTTGAGTTTATTTGGTTCTTTACATATATTGCTACTCCTTTCTTTCTGGATTTGGCGGAAGAGATATATTCCTTTCTTAATTTCTGGTTTTTGAGAAACCTTGTTTCATTTTGCTTTATGTGGGTCTCCTGTAAACCAATTATGTCACAATTTTTCTTCCCCAGATAGTGGAACACTTTTTTTGTTTTCATCAGAGAGTTTAGACCTTTCACGTTCCATGTTAGTATCCCCATGGATATCTTTCATAGATTTGGTCAAAGAGTGGAAGTGTATATGTATTCATTTTTTTTGGTATTTGTCCTCTGTCGTCTCTTTCTGCTCTTCCTCTTGTGTCTCTTCTTCACCTCCTCCTCAGATTCTTCCCCCTTAAATTCTTCTTCTTCTTCCACTACCTCCTCTTCATCCTCTTCCTTTTCTTCTTTTTCTTTATTGCTTTCTTTTTCTCTAACTAGTTTTTTCTTTTTCTTCTCCAATTCTTTCCTCCTGTAATACATTCTTCTGCTTCTTAGTGATGCACCTTCTTCATTGATCTCTTCTTCATCTCTATATTCTGTTTTCTTGTCCTACTTTGTTCAATCTCTTTTCTATGTTTTTTCCAAAATTCTCCAGCTTTCTCAACTGAATCAAGTTTGTATCTATTTTGTTTCCATGATACTTTTATGCCTTCAATATCCTTCCATCTGAAGTGAATTCAATAAGATTTCAATTGGTTCGTTAGAAATTTTTAATCCCTTCTATTTCTAATTCTAATTTTCATTGGAATGTTCTTAAAGATTTTTATTTCATTCCCTTGAATGACAAATCTAGTTTTATAATTCCTCTGTAGAATTGCATCTCTTGTTTGGTTTTGGACCAAATATATTACCACATCCCTTGGTAAACCTTTGATTTTTGCCATTTTTGAATTCAATCTGTACATCTGGTCAATTTCCCAACTAAAATGATGTACAGGTGCATCCATGTATTTTGCTAGTAGTGAAATTAAATAATATAAGTTTTCATTTGTTTGTTCTGGTAGGCCTCTCAATTTCAAACAAGATTGTCTTTGTTTAAGTTTTGCTCTCAATAGGGTTTCTGTTCCTCTTTCTGAGTTCGACTTATTTGTTCAGCTTTGCTTTCAACGTTCTTTGTTCTTGATTCTAGTTTCTCCACTTTTCCTATAATTTTCTCAATATCCTTGTTTATCTTGGCCTGACCCTGTCTGTTTAGATTAGTTTTTGCCTTTAAATCTTGTTTTATCTCTGTTCTTAATTCCTCCATCTCCTGTTTCATTTCCAGTCTAGAAAGGTTGATTTCTTATGGAGTTTTTTGATTTCTTGTAGTGTTAAACCTATTTCATCATTTGGTGTTTCTATTGATGTTCTTCTTTGACTAGAAGTTTGTGTTGTCTTCTTTGAAGTCATATTTTTTTCTTTCCTTCTCTTTTTCCTTAATTATTTATTTTTTATTTATAATTTTATTTTTATTTATTTTTTGGATATTTCTTCTGCTCTGTTTTTCAAAGTTAATTCACTTGATTTTTTGCTTGTCTGACTTCTTCTTAGTAATTTATAATTTCCCCCTTTGTGAATTCCTTTCCTCTTTCTTTTTTCCTTCTTTACTTATTTTCCTTTACTTTCCTTAGTTAGTTAGTTTTTTCCTTTTCCTCTGTCCTTACACACTTCCTAAAGTGTTATGCAATTATCATTAAATTTATTACTTATTATTTATATTAATTATTATTTATATTAATGTATTTTTATTTATTGATGATTTCCTTTCTTTTTTAAGCTTTCTTTTTATCATTGTACTTTTTAGTTTATTTGTATTTCTTTCTTTATTATTCTTTTACCTTCAATCTGTGACATCTTCCTATTTGTTTATATCGAGGGAGTAAGCAACTAACTCTACTTCTTTCTCAATTTAATTTGTTATTTCTTTTACAATAATTATAATTTTTCAATATTCAATTTAAATTCCCAAAAAGCAAGATAATTGGAATCTATACAAGTAGTCAGTTAGCTTTGTAATCAATTACAAATGTGAATTATCTCACATTACTCAGAAAAAAAGTAAAAAGGTAGAAAGAGAGGAAAGAAAAAAGAAAAGAAAAAAATATTTCTCATTTGTCTTCTTTACTATACCTTGCACTAATATGATATTTGTACACTTTTTATACAATATACAAGTAGTTGTACAATATTATTAGATCAGCTGTATAACAATTAGATCAGAATCAAGAGTTAGAATAATTAAAACAATCATAAATAACTTAATCTGTCTATATGTGTTTCTCTCAATTAAGGATTAATTCACTAATATGAAATACTAAAGGGGAGATATCAAATATATTTTCTGAAATTGATTATCTATTTGACCAAAAGAGAAGTACTAAAAAGAAAATATTGACTGAATTACCAATAATTCTATATCTATTTACCAAGAAGGAAAATGAAATGCATATGTATAACAATACATGAACAAAGCACTCCCTTTCTTTTAGAATATAGACCAGGGCAGAATATTCAACCTGATGTCTCTTCTCTAAAGCTCTTCTTCAGCATCTATTTTTTTTCTGGTCTTCTTATCATCTAAACTTGTTTTTGGTTCTGTACTTTTTTTGTCCTCCCTCCATTCCATCCAGTGTCATCTGGGGGAGAGGACACTAGGCCCAGCACCATCGGGCCTGGAATAAGAAGAAGAGCCCTCCCTCCATTACCACTTGATGTCATCTGGGGGAGAGACACTAACTAAGCCCAGCACCACCCAGTTTGTTTTGTTGTTTCAAAATGCTGTACGCCGCCCCGATTGCGTAGCAGAGGGGCGGGATATAAATAAAAATTATTATTATTATTATTATTATTATTATTGTCTTATTTATCTCTTATAACGTATAATATCTCTTACTGTCCCTTCCAGATGTTCTGTTGTAGCTTTGTGTTCAATAATAGGGTAACAGATGTACCAAGAAAGAGAAAGTAACTGCTGAGAGTTCTTTTACTTTAGATTGTGTCCTTGTCTCCCTCTTTGTTATCTTTCTCAATTAAATTTCATTTTGTATTCTGCCTTCTATTCTGTCCTCTTTGTTTTGTTTAAAGTTTAAGGTTTGTTTCAAGGTTTTCTACAGTGATTTGTAAATCCACTTTGAAGGAGCTTAATGGATTATTAGTCTTTTACCCTGTAGTCCACTTCAGACAGGCAAATTGCTGGGAAGGAGAAGAAGGAAAAAGAAAGTGGAGAGAACCCACACCAAGTGTTACAATCTAGTCTTTCTGTCCATGTCTCTTTTCAAGTCCCAATTACCCCAAGGCTATTGTTCCAATTTTAGTTTTAGTAGCCTTTATTCTTTATTTCTCCTTGGAGAACCAAATGCCAGCCGCGTCGCGTGCTGTCGCGCATCGGCAAAAGCAGGCAGCGGTGGAGGCAGTGGAGGCAGAGGCGACGGAGGTGGCAGTGGAGGCGGAGGCTCCGCCGCCTCTGCTGCCGCTGGCGCCGCCTCCGCCACTGCCACCGCCTCCGCCTCCACCGCCGCCGCCTCCGGCTCCGCCACTGCACCACTTTCGTCAGCGCGGGATGCGGCCAGCATTTTGGTCTCCAAATTTGTAATAACAATATTGAAGATTTCTTTTTTTTATTGTTAGAGAAATTTACTCTTTTCAATATTGATTGTTATTTTGGAAATCGATATGTACACAAGTAATTTCTGTATTTTGTTCTTTTTTTGAGTTTCTGGTTTGCGCCGCCATTCCCCCCCCTTGGCCCAGCTGAGACCTGGGCTAGTGGAGACCGGCCCAGGTCTCAAAAAGGTTGCTGGTCCCTGGTCTAAAATCTCACTTAGGGTAGATCTTATAGTTGCCCAAAATGCTTTTGCTTTCTTACATTTCCACCATTGATGGTAGAAAGATCCAATTTTTTCCTTGCACTTCCAGCAATGATTTGAGTATGTTTTGTGCATCTTGGCAAGTCGATCCAGGGTAAGATGCCATCAATACATCATTTTATAAAAATGTTCCTTTAGATTATAATTAAGAGTATATTTTAGTCCAGGGGTAGGCAACCTTTCCCTTTTAAGGGCCGAGGGACTTCAGCTCCCAGAATCCCAGGAGCTATTGGCCAACATGGGACTATTGGCCAACATAGCTGAGGCTTCTGGGAGCTGAAGTCCCTTGGCCCTTAAAGGGGAAAGGTTGCCTACCCCTGTTTTAGTCTCTTTAGCCAACATTTCTCCCATTGAGATAACTCTATTGTGTGTCCAAAATTCTGAGCCCATTTTGTCATTGAGGGTTTAATTATTTATGATTCCAATTCAAACCTTTGTAATATTTTATAAAATTGAGATATTTTGTGTTTTTTATCTGACTATATAACACTTTCTAATTGTCAATTGTTCCAATCGGTCGTATCTTTTTATCTATCCAAAAACGTTCCCTGATTTGTCTGTACGAGAACCAGTTGCAGTTATATCTCTCTAAATTCAATTGTTTTTGCGTCTTAATTTCCAAATGTTCTCCTTCTTTAATAAGTAGTTCCTCATAAATAAGCCATTTAGTTTTGCCAAATTTATTGTCTTTTGCTACTACTTTACCAATTGCAGTCCAATTGGTAATATATCATGCCAATTTCATTTGACTTTGTTCCATACTCTCAAAAGAGATCTTCGAATAAAATGATCATTAAAATTCTTTTATTTTATCATAGAACAGATAGCTATGCCATCCATAGACATTATCATATCCTTCTAATTTGAGGTTTCTTTCATTTGTTAATTTAAACCAATCAATGAGCCAAAAGAGGACACACATATAATAATAATTTTTTAGATTTGGTAAGCCCAGACCACCTCTATCAACCGAATCTTGTAATAATTTAAATTTTATCCTCGGATTCTTTCCTGACCAAACAAATTTTGAGACCTCCTGATTCCAATTATCAAAAGGCTCATCATTTAGGATCACCAGTATATTCTGAAACATATACATTAATTTAGGGAGAACGCACATTTTTATTGTCGAAATTCAACCCATCCATGAAATCTTTAGTCTGTTCCATCTTTTTAGATCTTCTTTTATTTCTGCCCATTTTTTAATCATCATTTTTAAAAAGGTCACCATTTCTAGTTGTGAAATTTATTCCAAGATATTTAACCATTTTTGCTTCTTGTAGTTTAAACGTAGCTTTTACTTCCTCTTTTTCTTTTGGGGTTAAGTTCATTAATAGCATTTCTGTTTTATCCTTATTGATTTTAAGACCAGTGACCTTTCCAAAATTAGTTAATTCCTTTAATAGCAATGCTATATCTCCGCAAGGATCTGAAAGAGAGACCATCATGTCGTCTGCAAAAGCCTTCACCTTATATTTCTCCCCTTTTAATCTGATGCCCCGTATTTCCTGATTTCTTCTAATATTATTCATTAAGATCTCAAAATTTAGAATAAATAATAAAGGGGAAGAGGACAGCCTTGTCTAACCCCTTTTTCAATCTTAAAAGATTTTGTAAATTCTCCATTGATAATAATTTTGGCTTCCTGATTATGGTAAATAGCTTTTACCCATTTTAACAAATTATCGCCTGGACCGATTTTTCCCAGTAAATGTTGCATGAAATCCCAATTCAAATTATCAAAGGCCTTCTCAATATTGAAAAATATTAAAGCCGCTTTACTATCAATCATCATATTATGAAAATCAATTGAATTAATCAAATGTCGTATATTGTCTTTTATCATCCGACCAGGAAGGAAACCCGCCTGGTCAGCATGAATCCATAGTGATAATCATTTCTTGATTCTATTTGCAAGAATCATTGTAAAAATCTTGTAGTCATTATTCAATAAAGAGATAGCCCTATAATTTTTGGGGTTTGTTTTGTCTTTATTTTCTTTGGGAACGAGTATAATATTTGCTTCTGACCAGGTCTTTCGAAATGAATCATCAAGAATACCATTCATTGTTTGTAATAGGGGGGCAGCTAAATGATCTTGACACTTTTTATAATATTCCACAGTAAAATCATCTGGGCCAGGGGATTTACCTACTTTCAAACTTTTGATTGCTTCCATTATCTCGTGCATTTCTATCCTTTTACTCAATTCCTTTTTGTAATCATCAGAGATCTTAACCAATGATTGTTTCTCTAAGTAAGCCTTAATAACCTTAGAATTATCATGTCTCTCTTTGTATAAATTCGAAAAGTAATTAAATATAATTTTTTTCATCTGGTCCTGAGTCAAAAATATTTGATCTCCTTCTTTAAGTGCAACTATAATCTGTTTCTCTTGTTCCCTTTTTAACAATGTAGCCAATAGTTTCCCTGGTTTATTTGAAGATTCAAAATATTTTTGTTTAACAATTTTATTTTCTTATATATTTCTTCCATGCTTAGCATAGATATCTGACTACGAATTATCTGAATATTTTATTTTTTTCTGTCTAGGGTTAATTTTCAATTGGTCCTCATACATTTTTAATTTATCTTCTAATTCTTTGATCTTTTTCTCCCTTATTCTTTTAAGCTCATAGCTTTTCTTCATGAAAAACCCTCTCATATATGCCTTAGATCCCATATCATATTAAATGGGGTTTCATTGTTTATGTTTTCTTGAAAAAATAATTGCAATTGTTCCTGGCCTTCTTTAAGAATCATTTCATTTTTTAACAAATGCTCATTTAGTCTCCATCTGAAATCTTTGAAGCTATGTTTCATTTTCATAATCAATGGATTGTGGTCAGACCAGATCACTGGTAATGTGTCTATTTTTAATATTAAATTACATAATTGTGAGGAGACTAAAAACATATCGATTCTTGACCATGATGCATGAACTTGGGAGAAATAGGTATAGTATTTTGAATTATTATAGAGTATTTTCAATATATCTTTCAATGCTAGGATTTCTTGGAAAGCAAAGAAACTTTGGGGCAATTTACCCTGATTTTTTTTCCTGGCACTAGCTGAAGATCTATCTATTTGGTGATCAATCACTCCATTCCAGTCTCCCAATGCTATAATTGAATCATTATTATTAGTTTGAATCATGTCTAATAACTGATCAAAAATATTTTTTTGTTAGTCAAGGGGGCATAGATCCCAATAACCAGTATCTTTTCACCTCTTAGATTTACTTCAACTAATACGTAATGGCCATTTGGGTCTGATTTTATCAATTTAGAGTCAAATTTATTCATCACATAGACCACTACTCCTTTCTTTTTATTTTTAGTTGCGGCAATATATTCTTTACTGATTTTTTTAATATTCAAGATACTTTACATCCTTGAGTCTAACCTGAGTCTCTTGGAGACATATTACATCTGCCTTTAGTTTCTGGAGGTGGTGGTAAATCTTTTTTCTTTTTGGGGGGTATTTAAGCCTCGTACATTCCACGTTAAAAATTTAAGATGTTCCATTGTTAGTTGGGGAGTCAATACTTACTTACTATATATCTCCTAGCTCTTTATCTCCCTCTCCATCCAGTTACTCTTCCTGATTTTGTGGATCACCATCTTAGTCACTTAGTGACTCTTCATCAATTTCTCCCCCTTCTCTTCCTCGTTGCCAGTTTGCTATTTCAACCTCGCTCAATCTATCTTCTTCTCCTGTAGCCTTCTCTTTCATGATCAGATTATTGGCTAGGATTTAGCTATCTTGTGGTTCTTCTCCTTGACTTTTCTGTGTTCTCTCTTTCATTTTGTTCCTCTTTTCTTCTAAAGCCCAAAATCTATCGGCTTCATCTAAATTTCTTAGGACCACTCTTCTATTTCTCCACCAAAACACTAATCCCTCTGGGGAGCCCCACTTATAGGGTATACCTTGCTGTCTTAGATAGACTGTTAAGAAGGTGTATTCCTTTCTTCTTTTAAGTATTCGGGCTGGAATATCTTTCAGAATTTGCACCAAATTACCATCTACACTCAAGGGAGATTCATTGTGTATTTTTAATATTAAATCTCTTGTCTGTCTTCTCACCAAGTAAATAACAATGTCCCTTGGCAGGTTTTTCTTTTTTTTGCTGACAGAGAATTTAAATGAAAGATTCTATCTACCTCTAAGTAAAAAGACTCTTCATCTTTATTCAAAAAAGCCTCCAATTTAGGGACTAAAAATTCCATTAAATTCTCATTTTTACTCTGTGGCAGACCCCTGATCTTTTTTTTTTAATTTTTATTAACAAAACTATTAAAACAATACATATATACATACAAACATGACTTACTAACATAACTAATTGACTAATGTAAAACATAAAACATAACAAGACATACAAAGACTACCTAAAATTCTTCCACAGTACTACAGTTGTTCATCTACTTTAAATAGTTATCCTTGATCATATAAACTATTATAAATTCACATCACAGACTATAAGTTATAAATATCATTCGGAGCTTAGATTGTCTATAGGAACATTCATCCCAGAACATATCTTATCGCTACTCCTACGTATATGTTACTTATATGCGAAATTATATATAGTATTAATAAAGGAAAACAAACAAATTTAGACAAATATATGTATAGTAACAGACTCAATTATATCAAGCTAACTTGAAGTACTATACTCTTAAAGATACTTTGAACACAAAAACAAAGACAAGGAGAAAGTACTTTCACTCCCAATCCATAGAAGGTTGTATACAGTCTTTCATATTCTTCTTCATATATTCAAACCAAGGTCTCCATAAATTCTGAAAAGATGACAAAGATTTATTTTGAATAAACATGTTAATTTCTCTAATTGATAGACCTCATACATTTTAAACCTCCATTCCTCCACCGTTGGACATTCCCTTCTTCTCCAATATTTGGCGTATAAAGTTCTTGCCGTGGTTATTAATAAGAGTAATAGCTTTCCCCTTTTTTTCCCCAGCTCATCCTTAAATATATTTAACAAATATATTTTAGGGTCTACTTCAATCCATATGTTTAGAATTTGTTTAATTTCTTTGTTAATAAGAGTCCAAAACTTATGCGCTATCTTGCATTTCCACCATGCATGGAAGTAATATCCTGTTTCCTCCTCGCACTTCCAACAAATAGGGTTATATCCTTTATATATTTTCAATAATCTAACTGGGGTTAGATACCACCTAAACATTAATTTGTACGTGTTTTCCCTTATCCCTATATTTATGGCATATTTTTTTTAATCTATTCCAACTTTTAGTCCATTCCTCCAAATATATATTTTGTTTTAAGTCTTTTGCCCAATCAAGCATATAATTTTTAATGGTGTTTTCTTCCAAATCCCACTCTCGTATCAATTTATAATATTTCGAAATCATTTTCTTTTTTTCCCCACTCAAGATCTTTTCAAAATTTTTGTCGGCAGGACCTATCTTACCCAAGTTATTATCTACTTTAAACCGTTCATATAATTGCCTATACGTAAACCAATTGAGGTTGTGTCCAATCCTCTTTAATTCCTCTGATGACTTGAAGTAAATATTATTATCTACTATTTCAGTCAAGTCCTTATATTTTAACCACTTCCCATCTGTGTATATTGTTTTCATTAGTATTGCTTCGGCTGGCGAAGCCCAATAAGGTATTTTTTGACACCATTTCTTTTTATATTTAAGCCATACTTTCAAACAAACTTTACGTATGAAATGATCCTTAAATCTAGTGTCACTTTAACTTTGTCATAAAATAAATACGAATGAAAACTGAATTGCAAGTCCTCTCCTTCCAAATCTAAAATCCTTTGATTTTTCAATAATAGCCATTTCAAGACAGAAGCCTCATAATACCACTGGACATTTGGAAGAGCCAGACCACCTCTCCAGACCCCTGATCTTGACACATTTTTCCCTCAATTTTTGCTCCCACACTGCCCTTTCATCCAGATCTGCCTCTCTCAATTTTCTAATGTCCTCTAATTTCTCTGCCAGCCTTTCATCCTTATATTCTAAATTTCTAATTCTATGTTTCACAGCAGAAATTTCACCTGTGATTTTATCTATCGATTGGTTTATTTCTTGTAGCTCTACCCTAATTTCCTAATGAATCTCAGCTTTGAAATCTTGCATCTCCTGCCTAATGCATTTTTGTATTTCATCTAATAGATTTGTGTTGGAATCTGTATTTTTCATTTGGACAAATGAGGCACGCCTAGGCAGCTGAGTTGAGGTTTGTACTTTGGCTATTTGACTTCTGGACATCATGTTCTAACTGCCAATTCAATTTACGATCCAACTTTCACAAGAGAATTATACAGTTGTTTGTTTTTTGTTATTTGTTCCAATTACTAATTCTGATTTATCACTATAAAAGAAAGGATAGAAAAAGAATTTAGTGGTTAACAGAATTTACATAGAAATATTCCTCTTTCAGGTTCAATTTAAATAGTAAATTATTTCCCCATAAACTATCAGGTGTAGTTATATGAGAAATAACTATGCTCCCAATTTCATACAGTAAATTAACCACTAAATAAACGAGATTAACTATCCTCTCTCCGTGAACCTGGATCACACTGTATTGGTAACACAGTTATTAATATAAGCAATCCCTTCTCTCTGTTATTCAATGTCTCAGCCCCAAACAGACATACCATAATAGGTTTATCACTCCAAAATCCCCAATTTTCCCTTGTTATGTGTTTCCCCTTAGCATCTTCCCTGCCTCAATCTTTTTTAATCAAGAGCCAAGCTCCCCCATGGTCCCAACGCCTCCAGTACCTCCGATACCACTCCACAAAACAATATGTCCTCAGAGCAAATCTTTAGGTGACTTTGTAACCTTCTATTACTGATAAAGTCCCAGAATTTAAATATTTAAGGCCAAGCCACCAGGAAGCCTCCGCGTTATTATTACAACTCCTGGATCAGAAGACACCACTTTATGCTCTGTGTTCTTTGAGCAGGTCTCTCTTGCCCCCACACTCACTTGTTCTGTCTTTTTAGCCCTCTTCAGTCCTCCAAGGCACTTGTTGCCACTCTTTCCTTCCCTATCTATGATATGTTGAGTCTTTTCTTCCATCCAAGGCTCCTTCTCCTTCTTATGGCACCACACGAGCCTCTTTGGTCCTGGTAGGCGTCTATTTCCTATGACGTGTCACCTATGGGAGGGGGTCCGAGCACTTACTTTCCACCTTGCTGCCTCAGTTCCCAGTCAAGGCCACCTCACACAGCAATGCCTCAGAGAGTCTCCCTCCCCCGCAGCCATCCTCTGTCTAGTGAGATAACCAGTACGTATTGCTAACTCTTTATTTACATGATCGTATCACTAGGAAACATCTCTCAGTCTTAATTATCTTAATTGCATAAGTATTGGCGTGATCCCACTTTTAAAAAAAAATGACTATTAACCGCGGCTCTGTTATTCTTTATCTTCCCAACTTTTTCCAACAGACAGGCTGAAAAAATATTGAAAATAGAAAGTATTGAAATTGTGACTGGGTTTGATACTTTGCGTAAACAAAAAGCTGAGCCACAGGGTATTGGATGAATGAAAATAGAGTCTACTTTGATTTTATAATTTTTGGGTTTCTTCTGTCCTTCCTTCCCACCTACCCGCTTGGAGTTTCTCCAGATAGCCGTCTTTTAATTCCAAACAAAAGAAATGATCTCTAAATGACATTAATCCTGAGAAGTTTTGAGATCAAGCCTGTACTAAACTCCCAATTATGATCGATGTTTACTGACAGTTCATTCTAAAATTAAAATGAGGAAATTGGTGGCGTCCCTGGTCTTCCAAGGGAAGAGTTTCAGAAGCGCGGTCGTGGTCTCTTGGGATAAATGCTCTCGGCCTCTTTGCCTCTTGTAGAATCCAAATCCATTGAGGGTTCAAAGGCCTCCGAGCAGATTTTAAAAATCCTGATAGAGACGTCCAGATCCCCAATTCCAAGGGGATACTACCGATCCTTTGGGGAACCCCCGCATAGATCAGAGACTGCACATCCAAAGAAGCCTTCCAGGAGCTGTATGGAAAGCTTCTCAAAGGGATGCCATACCAACCGGAAGTCCTCCTTCCTCCTTTATTCAAGAGGTAGTTTTGATCCTTTAGTTTTGATTTGGCACACACAGTGAGCAATCGCTCTCTGAGATAACTCAGAGCTGTGACCTTCTTGCCTCCATCCTCTGCTGGAAGCCCCAATTTATTTTTTCCAAACCACACTAATTCCAAAGGTAAAGTCTGATTTGTGTTCGCATCAAGACACCTTGATTACAGAATCATCTTATTTCAGAGCAATTAACAGATTGAGAAAACTTAACAGGAACCAGATCTCACCCAGAATACAATAACACCAAGGACTTTATCACACCAGGTTGCTAAGATGCCACAATTAGTGTAGGAACACAAACATACCAGTTTGGTGACATTCATTTCCCCACATCTCAGGCTTTGTCATCTGCACATCATCAGCCTTCATAACCCTTCCTTCTAGCATGCCTTTTGGACTGTATTTTTTAAAAAATGTTTTCAATTGCACAGTCACAGGAATTAAGTAAAGAAAAGAGAAGAAATTGGAGAAAAAAAGAAAACAGCCTGCTTGGGAATAGTATGGGAGAGAGGAGCATAATCATGCCAACTCACACCATATGACTGCAGACATATTGGAAATGCAATTGGAGGAACTTATCACATGTGAATTATCCATAGCAATTGGGAGGTATTGATGGGTTTTGCCTGCCAGTGGAAAGGAGCACTCCAGAAATGGATGGAAGACCATGCAGCTACAGGATGAACATGGCAACATGTAATAAGGTACAGTCACAGATGCTGCTATCCTGCTGTAATTCTACTTTGTCAGCCTTGTGTGATGAAGTCCTTGTCAGGCAGAATGAGAAACTGAATCTGGAATGATGAGTGTGAGAAATACTCCCTCATATAACAGATATAAGGCAGAATTTTTGAATGGGCTCATGCAAAAACTGCCCTGCAAAAGTTAATAAATTAGTAGGTTAAATCAGGAAAGTCTAGGCCACTGAGAAAAGAAAGGCTAGAAAGATAAGATGAAAGGAACAGTTGAGGGGCAAAAAGAGATGGGACAAACAATTCCTTCCTTCCTTGTGGGTTCATATTTGCCTGTCATTAATAGGCTGTGAAAAGATTATGAAATAATAATAATAATAATAATAATAATAATAATAATAATAATAATTTTTATTTATATCCCGCCCCTCTGCCAAGCAATTATTCTCTTCCTGTAGCCATTTTAACAATCCTCTAGAATGTTGAACAAGCTTTTTTTAAGTAGTGAAGAATGAAAAGTATAACTTCCAAATGTTCACATTAATGTATGTCAGATTTCACCTTCAGGGCATGAATCTGCCTTTTTGAAGATCCATGTGCTTTAACCTCAAAAGCTCAAAGTAGCAGCTGGTTTGTGAAGAAATGTTTCATGAGAAACTTGGACATGTTATTATAACATTTACTTGAAGAAGCAACCAATCTTTTGGTAAGCTTTCTCACCATTTGGTCCAATGTTACTGTAAATATGCAGCAGAGCTGGTCTGAAATATGCTGCATTCCTACTTATACTTGCTGTTGTGTGCAGGAAAGAATTGTGAAGAAAGATTAAGAAGATTCATTAAACTTTATTTTAATTTAGAAAGGGGTTGAAGTTTCTTAAGAGAATAATAAATCTAGTGAATCCTGTTCTCTGAGAGAATAGCAATTTTCATCTCAGTAGCTTGCTGATGATTTTTCTAATTTAGAACTGGAACCCTCACCATTAATCACAATTGGCTACACTGACTATGCTACTGGGAGCTGCAGTCCAATAACACCTGGAGGGCTATATTATTCTTAGCCCTTGTTCATAGAGTTATTTATACAGATTTTACTGTAGCATGACATATAAACTGAAGCTGCTTTGAAAGCTTAACAGGCACTGCTTTCCAAATACCTCAACTCTTGATAACAGTAACAAAGACTGAATGACTTTTCATGTTAAAATTTTGTAACCATGGGGCTTTTAAATCTTTTAAAACATTTTTAACATAATGCCTTCAAAACAGCCTGCTTGGGAATAGTATGGGAGAGAGGAGCATAATCATGCCAACTCACACCATATGACTGCAGACATATTGGAAATGCAATTGGAGGAACTTATCACATGTGAATTATCCATATGTGGATAATATGGATTTTCCATATTATCCTATCCATAAATCCTATCACAGGATTTTCTTGGGTAAGATTTGTTCAGATGGACTCTAGTGCAGTTGCATGCCTTCAGGTCATTTATGACTTACGGGAACCCTGCCCTGGGATTTCTTCACAAGATTTCTTCAGATGATGTTTGCTGTTGCCTTTTCTGAGTATGAGAATGCATGACTTGGTAAGGTCACGTTTCCATGGTCCAATGGGTATTCAGGCCCTAGTCTCCTGGTGTCCAGTCATTACACCATGCTGACTCTTATGGCTGTACCTGGACTTATTGACCCTTGCCTATATTATCCTAAAATACTAAGGGGGTAGAGACCCTTTCCTTCACTATCCAGGTTATCTATCCATGGGGAACCTATATAAAACATCTGTGTATATAGAAAATGCATAGAAGCCTGTTCAGAGTAACTAAGGGCTCTACTATGGGCTTAAGATGGTGGTTGAGAGTACCACTCTTGTTCTAGCAACTTTTGGAATATTTGGATTTACTGGCAAAACAATTGCAAAATTAGGCTATGTTGGAATCCTCCCACGACCTGTTTATCATGAGTAAATTGCAATGTGAGTCTGACAGAAAAAGAAAAAAGAGAAAGAAAGAAGTTGGCTCCATGATCAGCAATCATGTAAACTGACCTTGATCCATATAATATTTTCTTTGGAAAACATGCATCAGTTTGAGCAACTCTCAGATTTGGAAACCCATCTAAGAAAGATGCCTGCATCAGAGCTTTATAAAATGTTGCTCCTTTCCTATGAAGAGTGTTGTTTTTCTTTTATGTCCCCCAAGACCAAAGGTTGCTACTTCATAGGAACTATTCAGGGCATCACAACAGAGAGCCACTTTTTTTCTCTCAAAAAAGAAACTGTTTGCTGTCTCAGGAAAAATGAAGTCAACATCTAGAGGCTGCAAATGAAAAACACATTTTAAGTGAGGGAAGGGATGGGGGGACCTGTAAAATAATATTTTTTTAGATAAAAGTGTGCCACAGGGTCACATAAGGGTGTGAAGTAGTTTTAATTTCCATCCTTTACCTGTAGAGTTCTGGTACAGACTGCTTTTGTTAGTTTAGTAACTAGGGTGGGTGTAGGGGGAAGGAAAAGCCGAACACTGAGATTAATTTACAAACTAGCTAAAAAGAATTAGTCACAGGAGACCAACCTCTGGGTGTCTGGCAGCCATCAACATTCTGTTTCATTGTAACCAAAATATTTCACATGGATCTATTAAATGCTCTCTTTTTTGGCTAGTTTGCTTTTTAAGTTAAAAAATTTGTTCTTTCTTTTAAACCTGTGGTTGGCCAGAATTAACTGATATAATTTCCTTTTTAATAATTTCAAATGCCTTGGTTTTACAGGCCAAGAGAGATAGCTGTCTTTAATGGATAGGAGTTGGATAATTGTTCTTATATTTATATGAATGCATTTTTAAAAATCTTTTTAAAATGAAAGCAAAATAATCAGACCACTTTAAAAGAAAACCTATTATTCAGTCGTGTTGGTCATAATGTTGGGCAGAGGTAGACAAAGACTATAAAATTTGCATTTTCATAGTCTGACAGAGAGAAATGTTGGCTTTGGTTGCAACCATTTGCCTATTGTCATACTCTGGCAAATATAGTTTGGGTTACTGTTATATGTTATGCATGGAGCTTCCACTGAACATTTCCTGAATAATTTGTTTAATTTTTTAAATGTTCATTGGTATTTTCTTGTATTACTGTTTTAACTCTTCCTTAAGCCTCTTTTATAGTCCTTTGTCAAGTGAAAAATAGATTACTAAAAGTACTAATACATAGTGTACTACAGAAATCCAAGTAGCAAGCTTCTTGTGGACTCACTGGTGAGTTGACCTCAACTCATGATGACTCTGTGAATGAGACACATCCCAGATACCCTATCCTGAACAGGTCTGTTCAGGTCCTTCAGATTCAGGGCCTTTGCAGACTGACAGAAATAGTGCAAATTGAGTCTACTTTAACTGCCCAGACTCAATGCTGGGGAATCATGGGAACTGTAATTTATTGTGGCACCAGAGCTCTCTGGCAGAGACGTCTCAGTGTCTCAGAAAAAAAATTCCCATGATTCCCTAGCACTGAGCCAGGGCAGTTAAAGTGGACTCAATTTGCACTGTTTCTGGCAGTCTGCAAGTCCGTGCCATAGCTTCCTTGATAAGTATATCTATCTGCCATTCAGTCCTCCTCTCTTCCTACTGCCTTTCCTATGATTATCATTTTTTTTCTAGTTAAGTCATGCAATTTCATTAAGCAGCTGCAGTACAACATCCTCAATTTAATCAAGGAAGCCATGGCCCTACATCTGTACAGACTGAGCAGGGCTGTTGATGGTAGGGTGACTTGGAGGTCTCTTATTGTCATATGTTGAAATTGACTTGATGGCACTTAATAACATCATCTATATAGCACTCTTCCTTTTTTCCTACTGCCTTTTTTCACTATGTCTATCTTACCCTAGACCAGGGGTAGGCAACCTTTTCGAGCCGGGGGTTGGGTTGCTGTCCCTCAGACAATTGGGGCCTGAAGCACCAAAAATAAAAATAAATAAATAAATAAATTTAAAAAAATTAAAACAAATATGCATGCACACTCTTTCAGCCCCAGAAAAGCCATGGCAAACCCTTGTGGAGATTTTGCCAAGAAAACCCCAAGAACAAGTAATAACAACAATAATCAATATCATCATGGCGGGTGGCAGTGGTGGCGGGGGGAAGCGGTGGAGGTAGGACCAGCCTGGGGTCAGTCCAAAGGCCTCGGGGGGCCGCATCCGGCCCCCGGGCCTTAGGTTGCCTACCCCTGCCCTAGACATTCCATGTTTCTATCATATATGTTGTGTAGCTTTAGCCTTTCCTTTCACCTCTGAGCACACCAATAATTGAACATCTTTTTGGCTTGAGTCCGGTTGCATCATTATCCACAGCACTACTCATAGTTGTATCTGCTGTACCCGAGTAGCAAACTGAGTGGCATCTGATCTGGGAGTTTCATCTTCTAGCACTATCTCTTGTTTCATTTTGATTGTTCCATAATATGGTTTTTGTGGTAAAAGGCATTCAAAAGGGGTTTACCATGCCTCTTTCTGAGCAGTTCTAGCAAACGTTAGCTATAGTGCCACCACCCTTGTCTTTGAGGGATTCTCTGCCAGTGTTACCCCGCTACTGCTGCTGCCCAGTAGCTGGTTCCTCAGCAAAAGCTAGTCTGACATGGGAGACCCTACCAGCAGCATGCTGCCAGCAGCATAGCCTCTTGCCTCACAGGAACTTGAAATCCCACCAATGAAGACCATTTACATTCTCTTAATAGGGTCTTACATATTTTCCTTTGTTGGACATATTAATTGTATTTTAATTCATTTACTCATCTTTGTAATTTTTTAAAAAAACAAATATTCTGCTCTTGTTTTCATGGCATTTGGAGTGTCTTCTGTTCCTATTGGTATCTTATTTAAATGCAATTCATTCTGTATTTTAATTGATTTTTAAAAATATATAGTATGTAGGCAAACTTAAAAACATCTTGCCTGCCAATGTTGACCCTCAAGGGCCTGTCACTAGCCTTTCTTATTAAGTGAAGCAGGGACATTTCTCAATGGGCCATTTGAGAGAGAGAACACAGCAGTAGCCAATCTCCTTCCCCATTCACTGGTGTAGGCAGAAGGGTATAGGAATAGCAGCTGTGAAGGAAACAAGGTATTAGAGAAATAAGATGCTCAGAGTCAGCAGATTTTGTCTGCTCTCACCACTTCTGCACAACCCTGGAAAAACAACTGGTAATCTTGTGTACCAACAGGATCTCAGCCAGTTGTTGAGACTCAGATGGGCATTGCTGAAATATAGATCATATTTTGTTGTTGCTATTGTGTGCCTTCAAGCCATTTCACACTTATGGCGACCCTAAGGTGAACCTATCATAGGGTTTTCTTGGCAAGTTTCTGCAGAGTGGATTTGAACCCTGGTCTCCTAGTGTCCTACCCCAACTCTCAATCCACTACACCATACTGGCTTCCAATAGATCATATGTATCATTCATTTGTGAAGATCTCTTGATTTTTCTAGCCCTTGAAATCTCTAAGAACACACAAGAGGCCACATCAATTTGCTTTTGTCTGTGTTTATTAGGATCCATCCTCTCCTCTTCCCACTGCTCAGCTGCATGCAAACTATTTCTGCACTTTAAACTCATTTATAACAATTGAAGTAAGATGAGGACAAAGGAGAACAGTGGGAGGAAGAAATAGAAACTGGGACATTTTAAAAGTGGTTGAAAAATTGGGAAGACAGAAAATTAATCTAGACTGTTCTTGTCACTTTGGGACAGTTGGAGGATATGTAAAGGATAACACAAGAAATTTCCCCCAGATTATTTGAAAATACTTCTTTATTTTGCTCTTTAATAATAAACATTGAATCCTCTTAACTCATCATTATAGCTGCAGAATAAATAAACTCTTAATTCTTCCTGTAGGCAAACAAATATACTTTTTTTATTTCCAGCTGGGTTGAGAACGCAATGAAAACTAAAAGGCACATCAAAGGAAAGCCCAATGGGCAGATTCTAATTCATAATGCAAACATCTGATAAATGACCTTTCAAATATCATGTGACTAAACATGCTTCCCTCTCTGTCACTGAAGTAATTAGAGTGATTGTGATCATGAAAATCTACACTTAGCAAAAATCTTAAGTGAACACCCTAGCTATAGGGATAGATGCGATGATACATTTCAAGTATAGGTGCTTATCATGACTGACGATGTAGTTGTTCAAAGGATACAGGCAACTGTATTGATATATATCAACAAACTGGTTCTAACAATTTTTATCTTGACCAGAAACATGTGTTTTGTGAGCCTAGTGATTTTTCATAGGCCATTCAAAAACAAACTTTGTATTACAATAGGATAGCTCCATATCTATATCTATATATATTCTACATGGTAAAATACAAGGAGTGCTTGGTATCCTTGGGGTTTGGTTCCAGGACTCCCTGTGAATATCAAAATCCATGGATTCTCAAGTCCCATTATATACAATGGGTTAATGAAATGGTGTCCCTTATATAAAATGGCAAAACAATTTTTGCCTGATATAAAACAGCAAAAATGCTTTTTGGAATTTTTTTTGGGGGGGAGTGCATTTTCAAGCTGTTGATGGTTGAATCTGTGGATGCAGAGTCCATGGATACAGAGGACCAACAGCATATTCTCCAAAACTCATATGAGGATTGGAGCTAAAATTTGGCTTTGGGAAGCCAAAGCCTGGAGTGGTATTACCTAACATAATTGTCCCTGGTATTAAAAAAAAAGTTCCAGTCCTTCTTCCCTGAATCCCTGGCCTCCAATGTATCACTCCAACATATCATACGATAATAAGCCACTTCTCCATATATCACCCATTCTTTGCAGTTTTCTAAAATGTTACCATCCTAGTGTTAACATTTTCAATCTAATCTTGTGAGTACTCAGAAGTAAAGCCCATTATGTTTGATGGAGTTCTCTCCAAAGTACATTTCTATGCCATTGTTTAGTCTGAAGCCAGCAACAG
Organism: Phrynosoma platyrhinos; assembly: GCA_020142125.1. Classification (NCBI taxonomy): domain Eukaryota; kingdom Metazoa; phylum Chordata; class Lepidosauria; order Squamata; family Phrynosomatidae; genus Phrynosoma; species Phrynosoma platyrhinos. The sequence continues at coordinate 34,633,234 of CM034708.1, forward strand.
AGTAGCATTAAACCAAGACTGAATGTTCCTTTAAGATGATTATGAATAATAATAATAATAATAATAATAATAATAATAATAATAATAATAATATATTCTAGAATGGGATGGCAATATAAACTTGTTGATTTATTGTTTGTTCACAGCTCTTTCTAAATAATAAATGAAAAGCATTACAAAGTAATTCATTTTAAAGCAGGAAATTGTTTGTTTTAGTACACTTCTTGTCAATTTTTTTGTTTTGTATGTGTAACATTTTTGAGTGTTTTTGGCATGAGCACAAAGGCCCAGTATTTATTTTTAGATACAGCATTGTTTAAAATTGTTTATGCCTGCAAATCTGATAGATCTTGCTGTAATGATACTTCTTTCATGATGTCCCCCAAGTTCATTTGCAAAATAAAATATCTTTTTATGTGTTGGCACACATGATGTTAAGTATTGTGAAAATAAAGAACCCCAAAAGAAGGAGGACCAACCATGCCTGATATTCTTTTTAGTGACTTTAAAGTCAATCATTTGTCTGAAAGAATAGCTGGTTTGTTTTTGCTGATTTTTGTACTATGCTCAGTGTAGCAGAATAGATCCATTCATACTTTGAGTTTTCACTTTGCAAAGACCCCATGTTGAGACAGCCTGTTTAAAGGAAAAGCTTTGTAATCATCTAAACCATTGATGCAAGAGAACAGTCTGAGAGCAAAGACAAAATGTAGTCATTTTTTTTATTATTTGAATATGCCCACTTAAAAGATTTGTTTTGATAACTATAAAACTTTGGGGGGGAGGAGTTGGACACTTAATCTCCAACTTAAGGACATTAGAGTACCAGGTGCGGTAGGCTATATTTGAGAGAAAGGAACTGGAAAAATCACCTCTGAGTATATCTTGCCTAAGAAAAACCTATGAAATTCATAAGGATGCCATAAGTTGACAAGCAACTTGATGACACACACACACACAGAGACAGCAACTTGATGACATACACTTACCTCTGACTAGGGCTTTGTTTTGTGATAATTTACCAAAATTTGCCAATATCTTAATATTCAAGATGGAAAAAACTTGGTTTTTTAAAAAGGAAAAAAAAAAGCATATGGGCAAAACCAGATAACCTCTCTGTCTTTGCAGTGGTGCATTATCAAGAGGTGAAAGAAATCAGTTTCTCATAGCACATCACTACATGATTGGCTTTGTGATTAGAAGGCAAACACAGGCTTAATGTGCAAGTCTCATTCCTCCTTTGTGTATGGGTGATTTTTTTTGAAGAGAAGGGATTAATTGTAAATAAAGCACATTTGCCTTAATGTCTTGTTTAGCTCTGTGAAAGAAACTGCAAGCTTACAACTTTGTGTGCGTAGCCACTGAAAGTGTGGATTTCAGTCCTTATGTATTCAACCAATGCTGCATCTTCCCTCCCTCTAAATAAAGCCTCCTCATAATTAACACCTATAAGTGCATACTAGGAATAGCAATACCTGTTGAATTTCACCAGTGCAAATGGGGAAAGTTTCGGTTTTCATTCTTGGAAAAAAAATTGGGCCATCTGTTTGGGGCCCTAGGTAACTTCAGTTAACTGCAGACTTAACTAATCACTAATTGCCGGTGGATGAAACCAGCAGTTACTGTTCTATGTGTCTGATCTATCTTGATGCTCACTTTCATTTGCCAGCAATTAGCAAGTATGAAGTTAAGAAGAAACAGCAAGCAAGAAAGATCTAAGAAAGTAAATACTTTTAAAAACCGTAAGACTCTTTTCCTCTTACATTTCCAGGTGTTTGTGGGGGGGGGAATGTGAAAGAGAGAGAGAGGGAGAAAGAAAGAAAGAAAGAAAGAAAGAAAGAAAGAAAGAAAGAAAGAAAGAAAGAAAGAAAGAAAGAAAGAAAACGACAATGGGGGCAGTGAGCCACCCAAAGCATACCTACTGACTTCCCATTGACCACCCAAAATTGCCATAAAGATACAATTGAACTTCCACATGAAGTAGTAGGAAAGGAGGTAATTAATGGATTTTTTTGTGTTAATAAGAAGCACTTTCAAAAAAATCTCCCACGGGAGAACAAAATAAGTGGAATGGTGTCATGCGATAAGGTTGGAGCAACAGCAGAACAAATGCATTGCCATGGTGCAATAAAGCTCTTAGTCCAGCACTCAAACCCTTATACTAAGGGCCTAAGCAGATGGCTTAAAAGGCCATCCTGGGGGCAGGGAGGGGAGGGGCAGCCGCACGCTCGGCACCCCATCTCCCTCCCGAGGTCGTCCTCAGAGCAGCTGGCCCTCCGCATGGCCGGCACTCTGAGGAGGACCTCCAGCCACAGCGTTCGCAAACGCTGCGGCGGAAAAGTTGCCCGAAAGTGCACCACAGCCGTTTGCGGCACACTTTCAGTGACTTGTGAAAGGAGAGCAAATTTAGCGCTCCTTTCAGGGGCGGTGAAGCTGCGCCGCAAGATCGAGGCATGGGGATGCCTCGGTCCCGCGGCGCAGCTTCCCAGGGCGGCCCATGGCTGCCCGTCTGCTTAGGCCCTAAGATAGCTCTCTAATAAGCCTTTAAATGAATAATTTCCTTCTTAAGTGAATAATTCTCAGGCAGAAATGTAAAATGAAAAAGAGTGAAGATTTATTGCATAACAAATAAGGTTCATCTCCCTACTGAACTCTTCCCCTTCAGTTTCCAACTCAGTTCTGGTCTCCTCTCTATATCTATTAGGAAGTGAAGCCGCCTGACATTTGAGTTTTCTTCTTTATATTTTTTCCACCTTTGCCCCTCTCTGTTTCTTAGCATTCCAAGAGCCATCTTTGACTGGCTTCACTTGGTCCATGCAAGGTAATGTCTTTATTAGATCTAAATCCCAACTAGAGTTTGATATATTGATATATTAAGTAAGTCAACACTTGTACAATCCCCAATGATTCAATACACCTTCTCTAGTTGGGAAATTCTTTTGTTCTTTTGTTTGTTTGTTTTTGATTTGGTTTAGTGGAAGAAAGCAAAACTGACATTTTTTCCATTCCTGTTGCTGTTTTTGGGAACAGACCCTAAATGTTCCTGTGTAGGGACAGGTCCCACCACCTTTGAAAAAATCATACTGTATCACATTTGTCTAATTCCTTCCATTTTCTCTTTCTTCACTCCTCTTTCTCTAGCATAAATCTAGCAGTTAGACATACAACATATATGCTACATTTGGGTAGGGAATTAATAAATTCACTCCCTAGCAAGCAGTAACCACATAGATTTATGAACTAATTTAAGGAGGTAGCAACAGTAAATAAATGACAAAATAGAGAGGGAAACTTCAAAATCAACATTTCTTTAAGAATTCTTATGGGCCGAATTGCTTTATTTTTGTTTATTTATTATTGTTTATTTATCCTATCTGTTTCCTAAAGCTTGGACTCAAGGCAGATTATATGTTTAACGAACAATATATTTCTAGATGTACAAAAATAAAACCCAATAAGATGTATCACTGATTCTGATATAACACTATATAACTTGGCAAGTTCTTGATTAATTGGTATTAATATCCAGGAATGGTATTATCATTTTGCAGAATGATTTGGCCACTTAAGGCAGCAAATCATAGAGGTGGAAGAGACCACAAGAGTCATCAAGGCAGTAAAATGTCTTAGGCTAGTCCTGTTGATAGTTTAAATATTTATGAAACATTGGTAAAAGATGAATTTTGTGCCCCAGCACAAACACAATTCATTTAATGATTAGGTATATCTCTAGTGGCATAGCAAGTTTCTTGATCCTGTGAACTTCTACTTAGAAAAAGCACAGTTACTGTAAATAGGATTGGGACCTTAAAATAATTATTTTGGGTCATATGACTCAAATATAAGGGAACAAATGTTAAAATATATGGCTATAAAAACAAATTCCACACCCTCCAACATTTCACAGATGAAAACCAGGGTACACATGGGCAAGTAAATCCAACTGTGGTCAAGATGGCAAAAGTTATCTATGAGAAAGAATACACAAGCAAGAGGATGCTGCAGAAATTTGTTCTTGTTTGAGCCCACTGGGAGCCCACCAACTTTAAATGCAGTTTACAGCAATTGAAGCAAGTCAGGGACAACGAGGGAAAGTGGGAGGAGAAGAGAAAAACTAGAATTTTTAAAAAGCAGCTGAAAAGTTGGGACAAGTTGGAACAAGAGAACCGACAATTCCTGCCAAATCCAGACAGTTGGAGAGTATGAAATTCCACAAAGAAAACATCAAAATCTCAGTTGAAAGAACCTCTCTTTACAATATACACAGGTAGTATATGTGTTTGGAGCACAGGGAAAAGTTATATTGATTGACTAATTGGAGTCCAATATGAGGCAACAATTTGTATATTATGTATTTTGTGGCTTATTAAATATATGTGATATATTAACTATATTAAATTAAAACATTATTGTGTTTCAGAAATAATGTCTTTATTATTATTCTGCTCACCATGAAAACAGAAAATTGTCAGTATTCAAACCCCATTGGCTTGAATGGTGGTGCACACCCATGCATACCCCATTTTGTCCATTGTGTCTCTTTCCACTTGCGAACAGGTGAGACCACAGACTCCAAGTCCACAAAAATGGAGGGACACCTGTATATTATTGCCTATGAGAAAATAAAAGAACGAACATTCCAAACAGTCAAATGCAGACATATACAAAAGTGAAAGGTGGGAAGCTGAATATATACAAAGCAAATTGTCCCAATCAAAGTATTTATCTGGATGCCACATGATAGTGGTATTAAATTAGGTCAGGCTAGGAACAAAACTTCAGAAGGAAGTTTGGGACTCATTTTTAAAAGGTCAGCAGGTTCTGAAAAGAATGATGATGATCATCATCAAGCTGCAAAACTAAATGAAGAGGAAGGGGCATGTAAGAGAAAACTATTCTTGACTTAGCAATACTTTTTTGAACTTTGAACATCTTCACAAGGCACATGGCGACATCTTGTGCGTGCTGGGATTTTACTTTGTACAGAATTATGAAAAGCTTGCAGATAATGCTAAGAACTCAAATATAAACATATGGAAGGAAAAATGGGTTAAGCCCTGCGTTCACATATTATATAGGACCTTTACATTGAATTCATCTTAGCACTGGTGTTATCCGCTTGGGGGATTTAAATATAAATCCTTGAGTGTTATCATACAAAGAGAATAAAATAAGACTTTTCTTTTGAATCTCTTCTTCATAAAGACCAATGCTACTGCCTGCTAAAATTATTGTAGTTCCAGATACTGCTTTTGAACATAATAGTATTATTCTGCACAACATGCTGATCTGCAGTTCTTAAACTTTAGGTTTTCATTTGGTGTGAGTTTCCCATATGTGTGAATCTGAGTGAATTAAACTACAACAGTCACACTTTCTTTTGTAATTGCAAGACTGTCCCTCCCTGTTGTATTATTTTTAAAAAATATTCTTTTATTTTTAATTTTTATTTGAAATATTTTTTGGCTGCCTTTAAGGGCAAAATGTCTTTCAAGGTACCTTTCAAATACAGTACAACACAACACTCATGAAATGAACAATGTAAGTCAATGATGATAATAACAAACAAACGTCCAACCCCAAAAAAACCTGAAAACCATGTGGTAGCTAAAACCATAAGCAGTCCAACTAAATGCAGCTCATAAAAAAAGCTGAAGGGCTTCATCCAATATTACACAAGTGGATTTCCACTCATGCAAAAGGACCTCTACTTCCTCTGTTCTCCCCTGAACACCCTGCAGAGTCCCACTTTATAGGCATGTAAAAACTTATGGTGGAGAAAATGAATTCATTCTACCATTGGCAAATGAATAGCAGTAGGTACAACTCAAAGAATAAATCAGCCCCTTAACTCTTTAGTGCATGGAACACAGAATGGGTGGAGGGGGTGACCTCAGATCCCCTCCCCAAACTATATAATAATAATAATAATAATAATAATAATAATAATAATAATAATAATAATAATAATAATAATAATAATAATAATAATAATAATAATAATAATAATAATAATAATAATAATACATTTATTTCTAGCCCGCCCCTCTGCCATGAAGTGATCTGGCAAAATTAGACCACCAAGATCCCTATGTAATTGAGCCTCCTTGAGGAGTACTGAATGATAAAGCACTTAAGAGAAAGTAAGACAAATTGCTGTTGATCTGTCCTAAGAAGAACAAAGGCTGCCTGCAATTGTTATGATGGTTGATTTAATATAAAGACCCTTTTTGGGTCTCTGCCATGGCCCTGGACTGAGAGAAGCCCCAATCGCCATAGACTCATGGCGAGCATATCACATAGGCACCTGAAAGGTCACATCTGCACTTACAACAATTTGCAGATCAAAAGAACCAAGCCTAGGAGCTGCAGGACATTCATACCTAGAAGATTTATGAGTACCAGACAGGATGTGAGCAGCTGAAGATGAGATAACATTAACATCCCATCTCCTCTCCTTGGAAATTGTTTACTTCAAAGAGTAGTAATTGGAATCCTTTGATATACAATAGCAACTCTTCACCTCAGGCTAGGTTTAAGGGTATAAATGATCCCCAAAATCTTAGGCACATTGGGTCTGGTTACATTTCATGGTGCCACTGTGCCACTGTGAACTTTGACTAGCTCTTTTCGTTGTCCTTTCCATTTTCATAATGGTTCAGTCTATCCATCTTTGTTCATCATTGGAGCAGCCTCCTTCAGGTAATTATCACCATTAGAAAGCCTTGTGTTTCCTCTCCAAGCTAACTACTTTATTCTTGTTTTCTTGTGTGTATGAGTTTATGATAGAGTGTATTTGTATGTTTGACTCCCCAAATAAATTACAGTTCACTGGAAAGCTTTGTCACTTATCAGTCTATTCCCTAGCCACCTAGATCCCATAGAAAATTTGGGCTTTAGTAATTCCTCAAATTCAAGTACTTCTTTACACAGTCCTTGGGAATAAGCAACAATGAACACATGGAGGGCAGTTTTAAGTACAGTACTTATATAAATTTTTATGGTAAGGATGGTTCTGTGATATTGGATGGGAGAAGTAATTTGCTCTCCTCTTGTAACTTGCAAGTGTGTGTGTTGTATTGGGTGCCTTCAAGCTGTTTCCAGCTTATGACAACCTAAGGTGACCCTATCACCTTAGTTTTCTTGGCAAGATTTGTTCAGAGGAAGTTTGCCACTGCCTTCCCCTGAAGCTGAGAGCATATGAATTGCTCAAGGTCACCCAGTGTGTTTCATGGTCAATCTGGGAATCGAAAACTGCTTTCCAACCACTACACTGGCTCTCAAGCAGAAAAATGAATAGCACCTTGCTTGCCAATGTTGTTATCCCCCCAAAAACACAGTTTCATGGCACTGCTTCAGGATACACCTGTTGTACATAATACTTAATGAGCTTCAACAGCCATTGCATTTAAATATTAGCCTCTTCCCTGTGCAAAAAACTAAGTTCTTTTGTATAAGCTACTATTTAATATCAGGAAATAGACACCAAGGCACATCAGATGAGGTAATATTCATGAAGGCAATGTTTTAGAGTCCTTTCACAATGCACAGTGATAGCACTAATTTACTTTAACAAGTAATTTACTTTAACAAACATGGTTATATACTATGGAATCCTGAGGTTAGTAGGTTGGTATGGACTAGAGAAGCTCTTTGGCTGAGTATTTTAAATATTTCTTCTAAATTGAAAATAACAGGATTCTATATGATGGAACTATGGCAGTTAAAGTGGAATCATAGCACTATAACTGTGTTGTGTAAAAGGCCCCCACACTCAAGCTTCTATATCATCTGACTGTGTAAATGTGACTGGGGTTGGTATGAAGCAAACTTAAGAAGATTAGAACTTCTCTATTTAAAGCTATAATTATAAAGAACACATTGGGGAAAATATGTAAATATTATATTTAACACAATAAAAATAAGGAAATAAACTGTTGCTTGAAATCTTGCTAGCCAGCCAGTTGAAATGTTTCTCTTGTTCACTATGGTACAAAACACTTCAGAGTTATTCCTTTACAGTCAATTTTAGTCCTAAAGCAAAAGGACTACAAAAGTTGCAAATGTGCAAATTACAATCTGCAAATAGCAAGTATCAAACAAGTAGCAGAAATAGGGCAGTGTCCATCTATCATGTCTATATCTAATACTTCTTTTCCCCAACACTTTGTAGAGTCTATCTCCACCTGAAGTCTTACTCATGGATATTTATTATTAGATCTAGGATTTTTGAAAATGAGCTTAAAAGGGATATAATAAAGGGACTCTGCTGCTTATTGTTTTGTTGTTGTTATCTACCTGCAAGTGGATCTCATATTTTACTTACTGGTAGAGGTTTTTTAATATAAGCCTTCTTTTTCAAAATAAACCATTATCAGGGACAATTAAACCTCCCTCTTTATTGTTCCTCCAGTTTGAAATAGGCCACCCAGCATCATTCACTACTACACGGTCCATTAAATAAACTTATATGCACCCTGGGTCAATGTCTCTGTTGGGACAATTTGGAAAAAAAAAAGACTGTGGAAGGAGAATGCTGATTGAGGCGGCAATGATTTATAATACTGTGCCATAAAAATAAATAACTTGATGATGCAGCTCAACTTGTCAGCAAATGAATACCAGAGACCCAGCAGTGCCACATTATATACTTTCCAAACCATGAACCCCACTGCACAGCTCAGGCCCTTTACCCCTATAAATCCCTACAAAATCTGTTACAGATTAATACTGAGAAACTATAGGAAAGTCATTCAGTGTCATAATACCATCACAGTTTTGTGATGAAGCACCTGCACACACACCTTTTTCAGGGAATGAAGTTTCTTTCCATCCAAATGTAGTTTAATGTAGTTTAATCGTTTCTTACAAACTTCAAGGAGAGTGTTTTAGTGGTCTACCTGGGATAAACCATGGATACGTAAAGCATCAAAAAAGCATTGGATGATATAGATGGATAGCTTAAGCTTAAAACATATATGTATTTACCAGAACAGTTTCAGTATTGACTCGGTGGGCACAACTATTTGTAAATGTGCTTATATCATTTTATCAAAGGCTACTACCTAAAACCTAGAAAAAAATAATCTGATTTTGAAAATGATAACATGTTAGTCATGGTAAGGTGTTTAAGCCCTCAAAAGATTCTTCAGCATCTCAGGTATTTTTATGATAATTGTAACTCCACTTCCCTTTTTCCATTATATAGGTAAACAGATATTCAAATAATTAAGAGAAAGTAGGGTTGTATTACTAGCTTTATCCCTGTGACATTGGGGAAGGTGTAGAAAGAGGTCACTATATTAGCACAGAATCACTTCATACTTACCTGCTTTTTCCTCTGGAGGAGAATTAAGTATCTATCTATCTATCTATCTATCTATATAAAGCAAACACAACAGCACCTATAAGAGGTTATGTTTCTATTATTAGATGGCTCAGGAGGTTGCTGCATATAACAGTTGCTGTTAGATACCACCAATATTGATGAATTCCATTGACTGATTAACATTGCAGTTGCATCTACACTAACAAATTAATGGTTTTAGAATTAATTGGCTCTTTGTGTGAGCTAGAATAAGTTGGGAGGGCTCCAAGAGAAGAAGGATAGGATTGCAGGCAACACAATCTTTGGGGATCTTTGCTGGCGGACTTCTTTTTCTAACCTGCTTGCTGCTTCATGAATTTTAGAATTCTAGAAGCAATAGATGGAAAAGAGAAAGGGTGAGCTACTACCTAAAGTGAAGGAATACAATAAGGAGAAGAAGAAGGTGATTTGCTTATGTGACAAAGCAAAGCATAGGAAAAAAGGCACCCAAAGTCCTTTCAGAATATCAGGCCCTTTACTGCTGAATTTTGGTGTTGTTCTCATGCATCTTTTATTAGCCTTTGTGGAAGTACCCACCAAAAGATCTCCATGGTAGGACTGTGTGCTTTTGTGATGCAAGAGACTATACCAGGGGTAGGCAACCTAAGGCCCGGGGGCCGGATGCGGCTCCCCGAGGCCTTTGGACTGGCCCCAGGCCGGTCCTGCCACCGCTGCCGCTGCCGCCACCCGCCATGATGATATTGATTATTGCTATTATTTGTTCTTGGGGTTTTCTTGGCAAAATCTCCACAGGGGTTTTGCCATTGCTTTTCTGGGGCTGAGAGAGTGTGCATGCATATTATTTATTTATTTATTTATTTATTTATTTGCTTCAGCCCCCCAATTGTCTGAGGGACAGCAACCCGGCCCCCGGCTCAAAAAGGTTGCCTACCCCTGGACATACTGATGGCAGCAGTTCTGCTGGTAGGGTCTACTTGCAGCATACTACTATTTTTTCAGGTTATACAGCAGTGGTAAAAGAAGGCAGTAAAAATCTGCTGGCTCTGAGCAGCTTATTTCTCTAATACCTTAATTCCTTCACAGCTAATCGTGTAGCCTTCTGCCTACACCAGTGCGTGGGTACAGTCACTTGTGGGTGTCTGTATTTAGATGATGACGCTGTCTATATTGCATTGGTCTGCTAATAAGTCACTGGCTATTATTCAAGGTGTTAATATTACCCTACAAAGTCCTGAACAGTTCAGAATTCAAGCAGTTAAAGATTGGCACAGATTGGCACAGAGAAAAGAAATTAGGTCTAGCAGAGAACATCTGGTAGTGGTACTCCACAATATGACGGTCAAAAGGGCTACTACATTTGGCAAGGTTTTCTTGGTGGTGTTCTCCACACTCTAGCCTTTTACGTGGCAGTTAAAATCATAAAACTGAAAGCACAAACATTGAGGTAATAACAAATGTCATTTTCCCCTTCTTAGTTGTAATTTTGTTGAAATTTAAATGTATTATTTTGGATTTTTGTGAATTACATTTTTCTTTGTGTTTTAAAGTACAATATTAGGGGGGAAGCAGACGGTGCAAAGCACCATTTTTGAGGCAAGGAAGGGGAGGGGCAGCCACACGGTGTGTGCCCCAACCCCTTCCCGAAGACCTCGTTGGAGCGCCGGATCCTCCGCACGTCCGGCGCTCCGAGGATGCCTCTCTGCTGCAGCGTCCACACACGCTGCAGCAGAAGAGTCGCTGAAGGTGCGCCGGCAGCCTTTTGCGGTGCACCTTCGGTGACTTGTGGAAGGAGTGCTATTTTAGCACTCCTTCCAGGGGTGGCGAGCTGCACCGTGGGGCCGAGGTGTGTGGATACTTCGGCCCTGTGGCGCAGCTTCCTGGGGCAGCCCCGTGCCGCCCGTCTGCTTCCCCCCTTAGTTGTTGTGAGCTCTTAAGAGGAGGGCAATATAAAGCAAACAAATAAATGCAATAATATTATTGATAGCTTAATCATATTTTCACTTTTGTATGTTTTGTTTTGTTTTTTGCAAACTGGATGTTTATTAGTATCTGGTTCAGTTTTTATAAGCCAATTTAAATCCCGAGACAGGGACAAATGCAAGATAACAATATTTTCCTATGTCTAGCCATAAGGAAAAAAAAGACACACATAAAACTGCACACAGCTATGCCTACATATGTGGTTGATGGAACACATGGCTTTTACCATTCCATGTGTCCTTCTCACATTTCTTTTGGAACACCTAGGAAAAGACTATATATAAGGTGATCTTGTTAAGTCTTTGCAAGTGACTGCAGTGAAATGGAGCGAGTGGAGGCACTAACCAGAACAACATACTTCATGCATGCTTTAACAAGAATAACTAGGGAGACATGGAAAGGGTCACACAAGCCTAAGATTCAGAATTTGGTCAAGAATTGAAAGATTTATCTAGCTTGTGTGAGGTTTTAAAAGCTGGGTTTTATGTGTAAATTCTTTTTGGATGAGAAAACACAATTTGCCAGAGCTATGTGTCCTGGGCAATCTCAAGTCCCAAGCAATTAATATTCTTCAGTCAAGATAATTAATGGGAAGAATCACCTTGAGCTATTTTGGGGGTTTGTCTGAGACAATAACATTAGTGCTATAGGAAGAGAAAGAAAATGACTGCCAGAAGAAAATGAGTGATTCATTGTGACATGAAAAGACACCAGGGGGTGTTGTGCTAGATCAAGAGTGGGTAGCATTTTTGGTTGTAAGGCCATATAGGTGGTACGGATTTCTCTGCTGGTCTGCACACATTCTTCTTCCCTCCCTCCCCCCTCCCTCAGATACAGACATTCACAATGCAACACTCACTTCCCTTCACAAACATCCACACACACATAAACATGCATACAGAAAACCCAGTTTCTCTTCCCAGCAAATTCACACATCACAAACAGATGACTCCTTCCATTCATATCATACCTTCCAACATTTTACAGAGGAAAACTGAGACACATGTGGCTAAAAAAACTTGAAAGTGTGGTCAAGATGGCAAAAGTTTTGAATGAAAGTTCCTCCTGGGTTGAATGCAAACAACGTTTGCACCTTGAAGTCGGTTTGCAGCCACAGAAGTAAACTGAGGACAAAGGGAGTAAGGGGAAGGAGAGAAAAACTGGGATATTTAAAAGAAGCTGAAAATGTGGAATATCAGAGGATTAATTGGGAATGTCCTTGCAAAATCAAGATATCTTGAAGTGAATGTCATCCCATTATGAAAATTCCTTTCCTTCCTTCTTTGACACCATGGAAATCACTCTCCCTACACTACAAACTTTAATAACCATGCTTATCCCATATACTCTAAGAACAGCACTCTGTGGTCAGCCTTCCAACTGCTAGACATGATTAAAACTTAACAGTGGCACTTGTGGTTAGAAGACTTCCATTCCCTAACTCTTTCCCCAAGTATGGAAGAGAAAAGTTGGTTTCTCAGTGGAAGAAAAAGATGGGAAATCCCTATCTAGCAGTTGAACCTTGCAACTCATTCGGAATCAGCAAGGGAGGCGCATGAACATACTGACCATGTTATCCTGCCTACAGAGGGTTATAGGTTGAGGTATCTGCCCACACCCACCTAAAATGATTCATCACTCTGTGTTAGAGCACCTGTTATAACAGCTATGTTCAGAGACCTGACCATAAAGAGTGTTGGTTATGAAGCATTTGTGGTTGGCTTGATTTCACCAGCTACCTTCATGTAAGCTATAGATCTAGAGAGTGGTCAGTTTTTAGACCACTGCAAATAACATGGTACCTTCAGAGTAACAAGGCTTCAGAAATAGTAAAAAGTAATACACTCATCCCTCCATATTTGGTGGGGTTAGGGGCACAGGACCCCCGTAAATATAGAAAAACAGCAAATAACAAAATGTGTAACACTAGTGCAACTTTGTGGTCAACACCTGCCAGACATTGACCAAAGAATTGTACTAGAGGAGCTAAAATGCCTAGTGGAGTGTTCTTTCTAGGAATCTCTAGGTTCTTCAGTGTGACTTTTGGTTAAAGTTGACCATAGAGTTGCACTGGAGGACCTAGATATTCCTAGAGAGAACATATTAAAATCTGTGAATAATCAAATCCGCAAAAATCAAAGCTGCAAATGTGCAGGGATGAGTGTAGAATGAATTCTTTAAAACACTATGGACTGCAAGCAGAATTAGCAGTTGAACTTTGGGTGTAATCTTTATAATTTGGAAAGTGCAACAAAACAAGGGTCCTAGGATCCCTGTCTTGTACTGGACATCTTATATTTGGACTCCTAAAGTTAGGTTCCATGTCAGGGGCATATAGGATGCTGCAGATCTCATATTTGAGTGTAGGCAATAGCTGCATTCCCATAGACCAACCCACTTTCTGCATGTGATATGCATGCAGCCATCAGACCTTACATGTCATACACTGGGTAGAGTGTGGGTTTGTCTGCTAAGATCATGACTGCTTTTTATCCTCACTGTCTGGTCAGAGTGACACTGGCAGACTGGCAGCAGAGTAAAGTTCTTACCTCAAGATGGATGGTCTGCTGCTGACAGATCTGCATGGGTTTTGGAGTCCCCATGAGATTTGAAATCTCATGGGAGCACTGATATCTAAAAAGAGGACCTCCTCTCATGAAAACTGAAGCAATTATATATAGATCTTCCATACACATCTCTTATTGCTCTGCAGACAACTTGGCAACCCTATGACAAAAAGATGAACACAGACAATCTACAGAATTTAAAACTGTTTAAACTCACAAACAATGGTGATTCTGGGAAAAGCTATTACAATATTGCTGCAAATTTAAATACAAAGGAGGCTGTAGTTGTAGAGAATTCCCAAACCTTTCTCCACCAGCCAGTTTTTGCTGTGAAATCACCCCCCACTCTCCCTGTATGAACACACTTTTCCATCTGTGAAGGAAAAATATTGGACATTTTTTAAAAAGTGGATTAATGATTAGCTCTTTGTAAGCAGAACTGTTAGAAGTGGACAAAAATGTGCTAACTGATGTGCCATAACTGGCAGCAACACCAAAGCTAGATGTCTTGTAGGGAAAGAGCGGTTTTACCATATGTTCAAAGTTTCACAGTTGCTGAAGATCTCGTAAGCAAATGCATATCCAAATGTTACATTGCTGAAAATCTGCCTTATCTTAAACACTGGAACTAAGAGAAATAATGTTTTCTTATGCAGGAGTCATAGTTATTATTCTAAACATGCACAGTTAGATGCATTGAAGTTGATGGGTGCTTTTGTACAGAAGCCAGGCCTTGTCTAAGGCATTTCAATGCAACAATTAAATAGCAATGTTCTAAAGATGAGTTAATGTTCGTAAAAAAAAATTGGTTACTAAGAAAGGGATTGTGCACATAGATTATAGCCACAATCCAAAAGATCAACTTATTTTCTATTAGAGCTATCTCTCTTATTAGCCACAAAGAAGGAAAGGATTTTGTATTCATGAAGTTCTGCTTGATAATAGGAATCCCATACAGAGCTGAACAACAACAACAACTTTTATTTCTTTCCTGCCTCTCCTCATTTGCCATATGTTAAAATACAAAACACAATTAAAAAAAAACATATTAAATCTACAGTAGAAATACAATTCTATATATATGGGGTGGGGAATATACAGGGGTAGGGCGAGATGGGATAGGAAAGCTGTTTCTTTGTGGCTTGTCTTATGCTGCTGATATTCATGTATCAAAAAGCACAGATGAAGTCAATGGCATGATTCTTTTCTACCTGAGCCTCCAGTTCATATATTCAGGTTCCACTTGTTTTATTCCATTATAGCAGGGGTCGGCAACCTACAGCCCGGGAGCCGTATCTGGCCCCCCCCAGGCCTTTGGACTGGCCCCAGGCCCCGAGGCCTTTGGACCGGCCACCGGCCACCGGATCCCACCACCGCGTGCGCCACCGCCACACGTATCGCAGCCGCCATTTTGTTTTCCAAAATGGCGGCTGCAACTTGTTTGCATGCACAAACAAGTCGCGGCCGCCATTTTGTTTTCCAAAGTCGTGGCCGCGACTCGCTCGTGCATGCGCAGTACACCGGAAGTATTGTGCATGCGCGAGCAAGGGTGTGTGCGCATCACAGTACTTCTGGCGTACTGCACATGCGAGTGCGAGTGTGCGCGGCACCATTCCCCCCACTTGGCCTGCAGAAGACCTGTAGACCAGCGGACCGGCTCCAGGTAAGAATAAGTTGCTGACCCCTGCATTTTAGTATTGTGGCAATAGATATTTAGCTACTCTAATCACAGAAACTGCTATGTTAGTAGCCATCATTTCTATGTATTGTCAAATGCTAATGCAATTCAATCACTTGTAGATAAGAAACTAGTACTAAATTATCCAAATCAACAGATTATCCATGCATCCATGTTAGTCCTATATGAATAGCTTAAAATGTGCACACCTTACTGTATGGTCAATGTATCTCTTTTATTCTTAATCAGCCATCATTCCCATAAAATTCATTGTTCAAAGTAAAAAAGAGTTTGTTCATGCATTAGTCATATATGTATAAGGATGATTTACCTATGGAAAATTAAAGCTACAGAAATATTTCATCTTGAGGGGACAGAATTTATTGCTGCTTTTATGGATGTTGTTTATTATATATATATATATATAAAAGAAATGAGCAAACATGCAGGAGTAGCTGTGTTGGCCATTTAGCAAATTCAAACAAAAATCCACCAAACAGTGATACCGTTATTGGCCAACCAAAATGCACAATATACTTGTTGCAAGCTTTTGAAGCTCCACTGACTTCTTCATCAGGCAAGATGTTACAAACCAAACAGGATAAAAATTGGAGATGTTAGTCAGATGCCTGCATCTTGATGTTTCTGTCCTTAGTTAAGATGGTAAGTGGAGGGTATCTTTTGCAGACTGGCCCCTCCTCCTTCTGTCCATGAAGAGAGATGAGATAAGGTTTGGGAGAAAAAAAGCACTATATTTCCCATAAAAATAAATGGGGATCTCTCAAATTGAAATATATAGAACCTGTGTCTTAGAATATGTGTAAACTGTTGAGGACATGATAAAATTGCTGTGATCAGTTCTGGATGATTTGCGCTACGGGCCTACAATTAGAGCAACGTTTAGTTAATAAAACTTGGCTGTCATTACAAGGACTGGAGTAGAGTTTTGGCCCTGCATTCATACTACATTGATTTCCAAACTGCAGATATGCATCTGTTTTTAATATTTGGGTAGTATTTTCATTTCTTTTCTTTCTTCAACTTTTTTTTTCTTTTTCTCCCCCTTTTTTTTCTGGTAGCCTGAGGGTTATTTCAGTGAGATGAGCTTCTTACCTAGACAACCATAAAATGGAGAGAAACTAACAAGGGGCTATGAGGTGTTATGGTGAGACCTGATGAAGTGTATTTACTGGCACTCTGCAAAATAGTTTGAACGCTAAGCGAGTTAGACAGAATCCATGTGCCACCCATTGTTCTAGAGAACACAAGATATTTCCCCAATGGTTCATCAATGTCTTTCCAAGGGGAAGAAAGACAGAAGCGTATATGCCTATTAAGAAGTTCTACCTAATTTAATGGGACTGACTCGCAGGTATGTCTGCATAGAATTGCTGTCTTATAACTGTCAGCTAGAACCTAGACCATGTCAGAAGATGAAATTAAGATCCTCATGGATGTCACCAAGCTAGAATGATATAGTGGTTTGATTGTTGGATTAGGACTCTGGGAGACCAGGATTTGAACCCCTGCTCAGCAGTGGAAATCTGCTGGGTGATCTTGGGCAACTCTCACTCTATCAATTGTGAAAGGAACACTGGTGAACAACCTCTGAATAAATATAAGCAAGAAAACCCTTTGGTAGAGTTTCAGTGATTTGGAGTCGTCATGAAAGCACATTACAACAACTTGAAAGTTTAATTATTTTGAGCAGACCAAATGTTCAACATCTTCCACAAACTTGAAAGAACCATAGTAAGTTTCAAACATAATGTGTAACAATGGGGGGTTGCAGACTGCCAGAAGTAGAACAAATTGAGTCCACTTTTAGGGTAAGGGTTAGTGCTAGGGAATCGTAGGAATTGGTTTTTTTCTGGGACATTGAGCCTTCTCTGTCAGAGAGCTCTGGTGCCACAATAAAATACAGTCCCCATGATTCCCTAGCACTGGCAGTCTGCAACCCCCCAAAGTTTGATTCTAGTGGTGACATGTTGTTATTCAACTGATGCTTCTATCAGACTGATTTTTGAAAAGGGAAGCTACATAGCATAAAACAGGGACAGAGTGTGGACTTTCACATGCTGTACAAGGCCATTCCAATGTTATTTCCAAGCTTTTCTTACCACAGGCTATGAAGACTAGGGCTAATGGAAGTTGCAGTGCAATATCTGGAAAATAGTACTTTGCTTACCTTAGCATAATGCATGAGCTGCTATATAACACATGTAGGGCCTAAGCAGACTGCCAGAAATAGTGCACATTAAATTAAGGCACTGCCCTGGCTCAGGGCTAAGGAATCATGGGAACTGCAATTTATTGTGGCACCAGAGCTCTCTGACAGAGAAGGCTCAATGTCTCAGAAAAAAATACAATTCTCATGATTCCCTAGCACTGAGCCAGGGCAGTGCCTCAATTTAATGTGCACTATTTCTGGCAGTCTGCTTAGGCCTGTTGATTTTGTAGCAATGAAAGCACATTTTTAAAAAGTTACAAACAACCTCTTATAAATATTGGTTCCATTCCCATATTTCATTCCAGTTGAATTACAGAAGTTTGGATTTTTTGTCACAAAGACTAAAATGAACTTGAAGTGGAATGCCCATGCAGAAGGCATTGTAAATGTCAGTGCAGATTCAGGAATGGGCAAGACAGAATTATGCTTAATTTTGTTTTCGCTTTGTCATTTCCATGAGCAAAATTGTGTCCTCTTCTGTAAGCTATATTTTGCCCTGTTGAATAAAACATACATGCGACGTCATGCAGTAAGGCATGTTGAAAACTACTACTCTCTAGCTCAATTTCAGCTTTTTTTTTCCTTATGCAATATGCCTTTCAGTCTAATTTACAATACATGGTTGCTGAATGGTTACAAGATAACATGTGGGAGAAGAACCACATATACAGCTGTGAGCTTCTTGGAGGAAATCTTGGACATACATGCAGTTAAACAAACAGTGAATCAGCAAGTGTTAAAATACCTTATGATATTACTGCATGTATTTATTATGCACTGCATCCTTTCCATCGAACTGTAGACAGATGTACTCATAATTTTATCCCTTACATTAAGAATCTATTTTCTAGACTAAGGACAAAGGATGTTCAACCAATGATGCTTTAAATCTGAACAGTTCTGATTTGAAAAAAATTGCAAAATGTTTCCCCTTTAAAAGCCCTATTCTTTCTTAATGCCAATTTTATTGCTGAAACCAGAGTTATAGGGTTTAGGTTTTTCCTATGTGGTCAGATTAGAAAACCTATGAGACCCCCTTGAATTCTATGTTTTGATGTTATGGTCCCAGCCTGCACAACTGAAGAATGAAGAGAAACATTTCATTCCACCAATATGTTTGCAATATACTATATAGCACTTATGAGGTTTTGCAATAATTTATGGTCCAGATATATTCTAGCTTTTTTCCTGAAATGTGAGTTAGGAAAAAAAAAAGTATTCCATAGTGTGAAACATTAAATTACAGACAGATTTGAATTATGAGACTATAAATCTTTGAGGGGTGTATATATTATATATACATATGAAGGCAAAGTCTTAAAGTGGTTTCTTTCCAGAAACAGTTGATAAAACTATATCCTTAAGGTTCCAAATTTGCTTTAAAAATATATTTAATTTTTAAATATACTTAGGAAGAAATTTATAGAACAATCTGTTGTCACCACTGTATTTTCTTCAACTGTCCCTCTTGTTCTGTCTTTTCATTTTGTCACTTACAGAATAATTTGATTAGATGACTGATGCTGTTTTTCTTTTTTAAAAAAGAAGACAAGATGCTTGGTGAAATTAATCCCAATTATAATTTTCCTTTCCTTTTATAAGTCATATTAAATTAAACTTACTAAGCCAAATCATAAAAACTGAGTTAACAATGAGGTCAGGAAGCCAATGAATACATGCATTAAAGCTCTGAGAACTAAGAACAACATATATTTAAATATTCAGTTTTTCAGTGGGTTTGGTGATAATAAATACATCTAATAATAATAATAATAATAATAATAATAATAATAATAATAATAATAATTTTTATTTATAGCCCGCCCCTCTGCAAGGCAATCTGAATTTTGCCAGGAAGGTTCAGATGACCAGCATGTTGAAAGAATGGATGATTTAGCCATAGGTATACACAGGCAAGTCCCTACCCCATTGCTGACACACCTGTAATTCATATCTTCTTTGCCTATGCATTGAGATAACACGTGAAAGAGGTTTAGGCACATATATTTTTACCTTTCTCACATGGTTTCAAAAAGTATGACTCAATGAGGATTAAGAAACTGAGCCCTCAGAAATTCACATACTGGCCAAATGAAGGTGTTGCCAGAGTTTGTAAAAGTTACTTTTGGGGCTGCAGTTCCCAAAACTTTCCAACCAGCATAGTGACTGAGGTATGGTTCAAAAAGTAACTCTGTTAAACTGTTGGTGGGATCACCCACATGTATCTGGGGGATGTGGACAATTGTATCAGCAGATACAACAGCAGCAAGTGTCAACAGATGGAACTACAGTGGA
>CM034708.1:34653411-34669378 GCA_020142125.1 Phrynosoma platyrhinos
TGGGCTGTGGAACGGATTAATTTCGTAAGTAGAAGTACCACTGTATTTTCATAAATTGGCAGGGGATCATTGGATGACCCCCTGGATATCATATCCACACTATCTGTCCCATGCTTCATCCCAACACACATTTTCATCTAAAAGATCAAATGAAACAGAAAATCCAAAAGAAGGAGAAGTAATATGCTATGAAACAGAAATAGAGACAGTGGTACATTCATTGTTTAATGATTAGAAAATAGGATGAACTAAAAACCCCAAGAGAATGAGTTTTGTAAACAAGGATACAAGTTATTGTCTGGTAGTCACTCACTTAACCTTTCCATAAAAGTCACTGAGGTAACTACCTCAGAAGTGGGTCATAATTGATGAAAAGTAGTCTTTTTTTGTATCTGGTTCTGACCATGTATTACTTTATGGGATAAAATCAGTACTGGCCCAATCAGGGCTGGACCAGCATATTTTGCTGCCTGATGTGAAGAACATGATGCCTCAACCTCCCATTCTGCATACAGATGACTGTGAACTATGATAATGTGACAGCATCTTCCACATCTTTCCACATCTTTCACATCCAAAGAACTGGATTAAATAAAGACTTATTAACCTAGACTCTATTTATATCATGATGCTCCTGAAAGAAACAAGAAGGGGGAGAAACCTGTTGTGGGTTCAGCTGAGGCCAGGCATCACCCCTTGACTACCTCCTCAGCATTGGATGAAACATTGATCTCAGGAGCGAATCCAATAATTGGGTGCTCCCCCGCTGGTCTTCTACTGAAAGGCAAACCCAGGGCATTCCCACCCAAGCCCCAGAACTTTACAAGTAAGAATGAAACCCCTAGATATGCTTCAAGGCTAGACTCATCTCTTTCTCCCAAGTTGCATGACCCTAGAGAAACAGTTCCAGAGCCCTAACCTTTACCAAAAAGGTGCCAAGGTGTACACTAAAACTCTTATAATATCCCACTACCTGCCAGGTGAAAACCTATTTATTAATACTACCCATAGCCAATTTCCCACATCCTCCAGATACAGTGTGGGTTGGGGAGGAGAATAGGCAAAGGGAAGAAAATTCCTACATGGTCCCAATGTGACCAGCTCACATTGCACTGTGGGTGGGTAGGCCACAAAGAGGAATTTAGAGAGGCAGACAGCCCTTTTATGACCCATACCTCTGTCCCCCCCCCCAATATCCCAAGCATGTTACACCCAATGCAAAGACCTCTGATTTCCCTCCATAGAGGCCATCAAAAGTGGCCGCTCATCAGCAGTGCTGTGTATCAAATGGGTTCAGAACACCATTGCAAATAATCAACAAACTGAGAGTAGATATTGAAAAGTACTGTTATTAATCAAACATTTACCATGAAATTTATGCAAAATAAGCTAATAAGAATACCACACGTGTGCACACATACACACACACAAAACACAAACAAGATTTCTGAAGAAGCAGTATTTATAATAGTTATTTTCTTCTTGGTAAAACTCCTATTACTTTTTTTTGATGCTATCTGTCCTGCAAATAACCTTCCCTTCCCCTCTTCCTGCAAAATTAGTTATTGCTAAATGAATCCCTCATCATTTGATGGTGACAACTGCATATTGTTCTATGTTTTGAAAAGCATCACTTCCTTCCTTACAATAGCAGTTATGTTTTAATGAGTATCATTTGTATATTAAAACAACAGATGCTTCCTTGACAGATTCATGGAGAGGACAGAAAAAGAAAATAGATTGAAAAGTGACTGCAGATAGGAAATACCACTGGAAACATTCAAGGTAGTTTTAACATGTTTTCAAGCCCCTCTCATATAATGGAGGGGCATCTCATGGTACATCTGCACATCAAAAGATCAGGCAGGAAGTGCCAAAGGTTGGGATCAAAGCATTGACTTCTGTATTTTGAGCACGTGGTCTTTTCAGATACAGTTTAGAGTAACTTGAAGTCGCAACAGAAATACAGTGTTGGCTAGGTACATCAGTTTAAGGGGGCTGGTGACAAGGAGGCCAGGTGTGTGGATTTAAGTAATACACTACATTACTTTTTGTAGTGTTACAACAAACACAAACTAAATATTTTATCATAGTTGGGAAGATTACTATCTATTTTTTGCTTTTAAATAAACATTCTGCACTCTTGTTGAAAAACAGCATCAAATCTTGTTGTTGCTTGCTTGCATTTCACGATGTAGAAGAGAAAAACAAGACAAGAAAATGTGGTTGGCCACTGGTCACATTTCCAAGAACTGCAAGAGTGTTGTGGTGCTTAGGCTGCACCTGCCCTGAAGAAATAAACCAGTTTGACACCACTTTAACTGTGATGGCTCAATACTGTGGAATTATGGGAATTGTAGTTTGTTGTGGCACCAGAGCTCCCAGGCAGACAAGGCTAAATGACTCATAATTTCTATAATTTCCAGAATTTTACAGCATTGAACCACAGCAGTTAAAGCAATTTCCAACTGAATTATTTCTGCAGATGCAGCCCGATTCCCTCTGGAAATTGGAGGTGTCAGATGTTAGATCAACTTGGGTCAACTTGTTTTGTTAACTGCATAAGAAATTTTGGTATGGCATGATTAATTATAGCATTGTTATTTGAAAGAGTTCTTTCCAAGCTCTGATTTTCTGTAGGAATTTAAGGCACCCATTCATGTACCTGCAGAATTTGGGATTGGAGCTGAAGTCCACAGAATCATAGAGTTGGAAAAGACCACAAGGGCCATCCAGTCCAACCCCCTGCCATGCAGGAACTCCCAATTAAAGCATCCCCGATAGATGGCCATCCAGCCTCTGCTTAAAAACTTCCAAGGAAGGATCACTGTTGGATGATTCATTGGCCATGTATATGTGGGGCAAATACTATGTTATTTATGCTTTCTGGATGAGATTATATTTGAAGTTATATTGGGCACTTGGTATCTGCTGTGGTTTAGTTCCAGAACCTCCTGTAGATACCAAAATTTGTGGATGCTCAAGTCTCATTAAATACATTATCATAGTAAAATTATGTCTCTTATATAAAATGGCAAAATCAAGGTTTGCTTAATTTTGCCCATGTACTTATGTGGAAATCCAGAGGGGACATACAAAAGGAGACCAATAAAGAAGAAGCAGAAGGCCAGGACACTCTTCCAGTACACCTCCATGAACATTTGAATGTTTGGATGGGGACAGAGTGCAGAGAAATACCTGCACCATCTAGCAGCTGTTGTGCAGCTTGGCAAAACCAGTGCATAAGGAAGTAAACCACAAGACGTTTCTGACCTCTGTTACAAGAAATATGACTCAGTGGGGAAATAGGTTATCATAAACATAGGAAGCTTCTTTATACTCAAGCCTAACTATTGAGCTATACAGTTCTAGACTGTTTATTCTCTACACCAGGAGTTCGGTCTACACTGACTAGCAGCAGTAGCAGCTTTCCAGAATGGCTTCTCATATCCCTACCTGGAAATGCCAGGGGCTAAGCCTAGGATCTTTTCTTTCTATTGAGCTTTCTATACACTTTCTATTGAGCTATGAACTATGGTTTGCTACTGACGTATCAGCCATCTTTAGTTTATGAAGATAATATTTTCTTCTTGGTAAAAATATAATATATAGTTTATGAAGATAATTCTGTGTCACCTGGAAGTAGCCAAGTATATTTCTTGACACCTATTTGGATTTTGCTAAACACAACTACTTTTCTCTGAAGTCAATAGCTCCGGTTAGGCTGCATCTGCACTGCAGAAATAATGCAGTTTGATACCACTTTAACTGTCATAGCTCAATGCTATGGAATTCTGGGAATTTTAGTTTATGATATATTTATCCTTCTCTGTCAAAGAACTCTGGTGCCACAGCAAACTTCAAATCCTAGAATTTCAAAACATTGAGCCATGGGAATTAAAGCGTTATTTCTTCAGTGCAGATGCAGCTCCAGAATATATATTTTTCCAATGGAACTTGGCCACAGTCACAACTAATATTCTTGGCTCTAACTTCTTTTGTGGCATGCTTCATATGTGTCTCCCTCTGCCCACTCCCCCCCAGTAAAAGTATCTCTGCAGTCTGTTTTTAAATAGCTTGAGTAAAATGTCCATATGTCTCCTAGATGCAAAAAAGTGCTCCTACAAGGCAAAAAAGATTCCTCTGGAATAATTAGCCTACTTTATTGCTCCTAGTAATGATTGTAAATCACCTCTTTTCTCTCCTTGGTATTTAAAAGTTCACTGCTTAGAACTCTTGTTAGAGACTTTAAGTCAAACAATGATCAACTGGAGACTCGTGTTATTGCTTTATTAGTTGGAACTAATCTCTAGCAGGTATAGGTAATTATGTGCTACATTCAGGGGTCCGTTAAGACCTTCTGCTTGATTAAATTTCCCTGCAGGGAAGATAATTGCTATGAAGCTATGAAAGCTGTGTAGAGACATCCTCTTTCCAGCCCTTCCTGATGCAATGCTGATAAGTCCTTTTGCGTCCCTTGCCTGGCGGAACAGTGGCTTCTCTACAATATTTAACAACAGTTTCACAACATGAATTGTGGTGAATCATGGGATGGAATCCAGTCTCTTGCATACCAATTCATGATAAATACACAAATATAGGTCACCTACTCTGGAGAGGCTAGCCACTGTTGGAACTGTTCTTGTCTTCTTTCACACCGATTCAGTGGAACAGTAGCAACAGTCAGGGTCAATGGACCTAGAAGAAGAGAAGTCATATTAGAGGGTTCAAAGTGTAACTAAATTTGCTTACAATGAGATTTCTAAAACTAAAACAGAAATTTAAAGGGGGAAGGACAATCTAGAAGCCAATGTCTGATCAAACAATCACTTTGTCAGGTTCTTTCCTCATAAAATCTCTAGGCATTCTAAAAATACTGTATTGATATAATCAAAAGACCAGTCTGAAGTTTGCACTGGGGGAGAAAGGTAAATAACCCCTCCCCAAAAATGTACCAAACTATAAAAACATTTATTCATTAATCCATTGAATCCAAGCAGAAAATAAGCTTGCTCCATTCTCAACATGACATCATTTCAAATGCTTAAACACAGTTATCATGTTACCTCTTAACCTTCTCATCCCCATGCTAAACATATCCAGCTCCTAAGCTTCTCCCCACAGTAGTGTCACTGGGGGCAGGTGGAGGCCCCTGCACTGGGTGACACCTGTGGGTGCTAGGCAGGGCTTCTCCGCAGACCTTCCTGGGGTGGTAAGGCCTTTCACTAGGTGGCAGGGCTTCTGCTTAGATCTTCCCAGGGTGGCAGGGCTTCTCTCCGGACCTTCATGTGGTGGCAGAACCTCTCCCCAGGTGGTGGGGCTTCTCTGCAGACCTTCCTGGGGCTGCAGGGCTGGTCTCTGGGGCCACATGCATGCACCTGTGAGGCCCACATGTACTCTCGTGCCACCTGGAAGTCCCACCCCCCAGAGGTCCCACGCCCTGCACTGGGTGTCACCCAGTCAGGGAACACCACTGACTCCCCATAGGGTTTCCAGCCCTTTCACCTTTTTGGTCACTTTTCTTTGGAAAACTCCAGCTTGTCAACAGCCTTCTTGAATTGTGGTGCCCAAAACTGGACACAATAATTTTATTGTGGGTGGAAATTGTACAGCCCTCCAAATGGTGTTGAACTGCAATTCCCAACTTCCTACAGCACTGGCTATTAGGAGTACTGGGAGTTGCAATTCAGCAACATCTGGGGGCCTTTCACACTATAAACTATGATTCCATTTTAATTTCCATGGCAATATCTTAAGGAATACTGTGGTTTGCAGTCTAATGAAGCACTAGAGCTCTCTAGCTGAGCATTCTAAATAGTCTTTCCTAAACTGCAAATCCCAGGATTCCATTCATTGTTGCCAAGCAGTTAAAATGGACTCATAGTGCTATAGCTGTTTAGTGTGAAAAGAGCCTTAGAGAGCAATGCTCCTGTTCTCTCCAATAATGTAACAGAACATAAAAGGCTCTAACAGACTCCTTTTTCAATAGCTGTCCTAACTACTAGAATTACACTGTTATCCCTTCTGTTTCTCCTCCACCTCTAAACTATTCTCTTCATCCCTGGTTCCCAAATGATAACCCCACCTGTCATTTATCCTGACTCATTCAATTTCCTCATTTTACTCCCACTCCTTTTATTACAGCAAGAATGGGAAATGTCCAGATGTTTTTGAACCAGCATTTCCCACTTCTGGTTGTACTGGCTAGGACAGCTGGGAGGTATAGGCCAGCAACATCTGGAGGGCTGCATTTTGCTCATCCCAGTATAACACGAAAGTGATGCTGAAAGGCAGTGATTTTAATTTTTTTACAGTCATCAAGTGAGAGGAGATTGGAAGCTAGATCCCCCAGTCCTAGTTCAGCACTCTGAGTATTACAAAACACTGGCTTTCATCCAAATAAGCAGAATTTTACTACATAAAGTTAATGCCGGGGAGAGGGAGGATTAAAGATTGTTCTCAGAAGGAAGTTAGAGATTCATCAAGGCCTTATTGCCTTCAAAAAGGTATTGACAGCTTGTCATGGAATGTCAAGAATTAAGTGCCTATGAGTGATACCTGACAATGACTGAACCGCCACCATTATTTGACAAAATCTATCTAGACATTTTCTTGGGTTTCCCCCACCCATGTTAAACAAAGTTTACTCTTCCTTTGGGATATAAATGCTCTTCTTCACATACTGTATATTCACTAGCAAAATGAACTCAGGCTACCAGAAAGTTTAAGAAGAAAGTGTTAATAATAGTGGGTAGATAAAAATAGTGAGGCTTACAAACCAGCCTGTAAACCAGTTTTCTTGGAAAACTTCCAATATTCAAGCTGGCTAAGGATTGTGGGGCTTTCAAACCATATTGCATGGGCATTAAATAAAAATAGACAACTGTGTTAAATCTGCAGTGCAGAAAGTCTAGTTTTTTTTAAAAAAAGCTTTATTTTCACAAAGAGCAGGAAGAGAAATTAATCAAAGAGATCAACAAGATTACAAATAATGCCAATTTAAAATTGCCCATCCAATTTGATGTTTACAGCATCGATTCTTCAGGGGAAATAGGCCTTGTATAGTGTGCTAGATTTATATTTTCTGTTATTGTTTTCAATTTGTTTTAACTGTTTTATGATGGTTTAATTGCTTTTTAACCTTTGTATGTTGTTAATTTTTGATTATGTTTGTTTCAACTGCTGTAAGCCACTTTTGAGTCCTAAAATAGGAAAAGGAAAGCCAGTATGGTATGGTGATTTAAAACACTGGACTATTGAATCTGGAGCTAAGGGTCTGAATCCCCACTCAGCCATGGAAACTCACTGGGGGGTGGGTGGGTTGCAGACTGCCAGAAATAGTGCAAATTGAATCCACTTTTAGGGTTAGGGTTAGGGTTAGGGAATCATGGGAACTGTATTTTCTTGTGGCACCAGAGCTCTCTGACAGAAAAGGCTCAATGTCTCAGAAAAAAAAAAAACACAATTCCCATGATTTCCTAGCACTAACCCTAACCCTAAAAGTGGACTCAATTTGCATTATTTCTGGCAGTCTGAAACCCCCTGGGTGACTTTGGCAAATCACACTCTCTCAGCCTTGGAAGAAAGCAATGGCAAATCCCCTCTGAATATATCTTGCCAAGAAAACCACATGCCAGGTTTGCTTTAAGATTGCCATAAATCAGAAACCACTTGAGGCACACGTCGTCATCATCATTGTCATCGTAATATCTCACTTTCCCCAAAAAATTGAGACTCAAAGCAGTTCACAATTTAAAAGAGCAATGCAATTAAAACATATAAAAAGGAAGCATTAAAATAAACTTAAAGTACTTACAATATTAAAACAATTCACACTTAAGTAAAAGAATAAATACAATTCAAAAGCTTTAAAAGCTGTTTAAAACAGTTCAGTTAAAACACTAACGCATCCCTAGCCTGTTCTGAATATATGATTTTGGTCTGCCAATGGAAGGACAACAAGGAGGAGACCCTTCTGGCTTTGGTGGGAAGGAAGTTCTAGAGTCAAGGACAGTTACCATGAAGGCCCTCTCTCACATCCCCACTAACTGTGCTTGCAGTGGTGGTGGCACTTAGAGAAGGGCCTCTCCTGATGATCTCAGAGCCTGGGCTGGCTCATACAGGGAGATACAATCTGCCAAATAGTCTGGACCTGAGCTGTATATCAAATATATACAGTCAGAAGCAAAGACAATAAAACATAACACTATCAATATACAATTTTTTTTAAAAAAACCAACATCCCACCAGCCACTATTCATCTCAGTACCCAATTGTGCAGTCCCAGGCACAATTCAGTAGCTTAATCTGGTGCATCCAGGAGGAAAGTCTTCAACCCCTTACAAAAATGGGTGAGATCCCCCTTTAGCTGGAAGTCCAAAAGAAGACCATTCCACAGATAAAGAGCAAGTTCTTGAAAGGCTTATAGCCTTGACAGAGCTGTGCACATCAGACAATAATCCATTGCATGTAAATCTTAAATGTCTAGATGATGCATACCATGCTAGATCAGCTGCCAGGTAATGGGGGGAGATTAAAGCACCCAGACCTAAATGCAAGAACAAAAATTTGAAATGGGTCTTGGCCCAGTCTGACAGCCCAGGATGGGATCTATGGGAAGAAGAAATGTGTGAGCATTTAGGAAGATTCAAAGCAACCCGGGTTGCACCGTTTTGAATTAAGGTCAAAGGGAGAAGAAAGCGAGACAAAATCACCAGTAGTCTATTACAATAATCCAGGGATGTCATAACCAAGGCTTGGACAAGCAGATGGGCAGTTTCAGTGGTCAAAAGCCTATGGATTCTATGGATATTTAAGAGATTGAAATGTCATGCCTTTGTTTTCACCCTGTTAAAATGGCTCAGGGTCAAACAGTCATCCAGCAGGACTCCAAAGTTCTTGGCAACCAAAACAGGAACTACTGTGCAACCTTGAAAACATTGTGGAGGATCAGTGGTTTTGAAACTCTGGAAAAGCTATGTGTGATCTTCATAAATTTGATATTGAAAACCCAAATCTGAAATTAAAAAAGAAACAGAAGAAAATTGAAAATCTGGGAGGGTATATAATGAAAAGGAACAGGACTCAAAACTTATTCTTGTGGCACTCTTACATTTACAGGAAAAGCTTTGACATGGATCCCTGAAATGAAACAGAAGAGGAATATAAAACAAAACATAAAAGATTTAAACCCAAAGCATTCCCCATTGTTCCCATTGATGCCAACTGTGATAGTAAAATCTGACGATCCAAAATACCAAAAGCTGCAGAAAGATCCAATAGGATCAACACAGAAGTTTGACAGGGAGCCTTAATCACCAGAATATAATTTACTACATGAATCAAGGCTGTTTTAGTGGAGTGGCTTGTAAAAAACCCTGATTGAAATGGGTCTGTGACGTGTAGTCATATAGGGCATCAATTGGGAATAGGCATCTTTGTCCAAAATTTTGGGAAGAAATGGGAAAAGAGACACAGGACAATAATTAGTACAAACAGAAGGATCCAGAGAAAGTTTATTTAATAAGAATGTAAAACAGCATGCTTAAAGCAGCCTGGAAAATACCCCTTAAAAAACAACAACAATTCACTAAATGGGTTAATTCTAATTCTCTGTATGAAGACCCTTTTTGAGGAGATACTTTGACAACAGGTTAGAAATCTCACCTAATTGGTCCATCTCCCCTTTCCTGTCTCCCCTGCATTAAATTCCTTTGATCCTGGATACAAAATTTAAAATTTTGAAAATGTAATTATCTGCATTTAACAAATTCATGGGTACAGCTATTTCCACCAGGATGTGCCTGCCTACCATACTGTTAATAAAGATAAGGAGCCTCCCAGGGGGGAAAAGGAGGCATCCCTATATGCAGAACAATTATGTTTGAATTCATAGAAATCTAACTCCCAATTACATGTTAGGTATTCAAAATCTGAATGGACAAATATCCTATATTTGGTTTCTCCCACACTCAACATTTGAAAAACTTTAATTCATCTTATTCTGACTATGAAGAAAATTGAAAATCTGGGTAAATGAATATTTAAAAATGAACCAAAACAAAATTTTCAGTGAAGTCCACAATAGATTGCTGAATTTCTATTGTGCGTATAGTCTGTATTGCTTTGAAATAACTCAGTGCTAGTTAGCAACATATTGTGGCAACTCCTGTCCTAAAGGTGTGGCAGCCAAGAGCTACTATTTGAACAAAGAAAGAGTGGGGGATCAGGAGAGTTCAAAGGTTGAACACTTTTGGTGAAGACTAATTGGCTAAACTTTAAGTCTGGTCTGTGTTACTTATGCAGATGCTGCCATATTCCACAAAGTGCCCTAGTGGATTGTAAATTTTTTCAATGCAATCAAAAACCAATCACTATCATTAATGCTTCATGTGTTTTGGTGTTGTTTCTTCTTTAATCAAGCAAGAAAAAGGCAAGTCGTAATTTGTGGCCATTGGCATAGAATTTGTTTCTGCTGTTTATTAAAAGGCTGTAATTCAGACAAATTGCCCATCTGTCTTGAAAGTGAAGTAAGGACAAGTCTATTTCTCCGGTTACACATTGTATTCATAAACGGAAAATAAATTAGCAGTTTTACAAAGGCCGCTTGCATTTCTCTTCAGCAACCATTAAGGCAGGGGTAGGCAACCTTTCCCCTTTAAGGGCCGAGGGACTTCAGCTCCCAGAATCCCAGGAGCTATTGGCCAACATGGGACTATTGGCCAACATGGCTGAGGCTTCTGGGAGCTGAAGTCCCTCGGCCCTTAAAGGGGAAAGGTTGCCTACCCCTGCATTAAGGTAAGCTATACATAACAATGCCCAGTACTTTACTTTCAGTGCAAAAAATATAAATTATTCTGATCATTAATGCAGCTATGTTCACAAAGCAAACAGAAGATGACATTCCATACTGGAGTATATTTTCTGCAGACTTGTTTTAAAAAATTTAAAAACAAAAACAAAATATGTTTCCAATTTATAATGGAAGTTTTTGGGTCAGTTGAGAGTCTTAAAGCATATCTCAAAAGAATCTTAAGAGTACATCTACAGTAATCAAGAGTAGCAGTTTGATACTCCCTTAACTGGCATGGCTCCATCCTGTGGAACCATGGAATTTGTAGTTTGGTGAAGTGCTTAGAATTCTCTGCTAGATAGTTCTAATTTTCTGTAGCCTATAAGAATGTACCACAGCTCTTACCAAACTACAATTCCTGAGATTCTAGAAGATGGAACCAGGACAGTTAAAGTGGTATTAAACTGCTATAATTATGTAGTATAGATATCACACCTGTTTTTCCAGCTTGGGCAGCCATATGTGCAGTAAAGCAGTATTTAAATTAATCAGTGTATACCAACCACCTTTGTAGTCTCTTAGCCATATAAGTCATAGTCCAAGTATTAAACAAAATCTTCCAGCAATTCCAGAAAAATGCAGCAACCCAGTGGGCTAAAACCAGCTGCTAGTCCTGAATAAAGTAGAGCCACTGAAACAATGAAAACATGGCAGGTTCACATTTATGTAAGTTCCTTTGATTCAGTGGGTTACCACTAGCTGGGACTAGTAGTTTAATTTAGCACTTTGTTTTTCTTTTGAATGTATTTGCTTTAATAGATTTCTTTTTAAGTGAAGGTAAAGTAAATGCTCTCATTTAGTATTTATTATATAGATATTCAGGCTCTTTTTCCTTTAATATATTCTTTTTAAGAGTACACTGTATGACTAAACAGATGGACTTACCCTGGTAAAAATTATGTTTCAAATCTCAATACTTTGTCTGCGTGTTGTTGCATGCATATTCCAGAAGCTATTTTAGTATTTAAATAAAACTAAAACTAAAAGGAGTCAAGGTGAGAAAGCCACTGACATGTCAATTTGTATATTTAGTATATTAAAGGCAAGTATAACATACTGAATGTATTTTGTTCATATTTTACAATTTTGTATGTAAATTGGTTTAAAAAGGACAAAAAAGTAGATTAAAGCCAACAGTTCCAGCTAAAACCAAACTCTAATCAATTGATGAATGATAAAAGTCATATATGTAAACCTTTTTTATTCAACAGGTCTCCTCTAGTCTAGCAGTTGGATCTAGGCCTTTAAATGAGACTTTATGTCTGGACTGTGTTAATATTAGTATTTTTGTGCTGGCTTAGGGATTCTTTTCTCAGCTTGGTATAATGTAATTTAATTTAATATATTTTAAATTCAGTAAAATCAGTTTAATTAAATTAACAATTTATTTGATTCACAAGTCTCATACCACTCTAGGATCAGTGTGTGAATTCCGTCTTTTTGCTAATTTGCTATGCATTTAAAAACATACTGTAAAACCACAGCAACCACCCCCCACCCATGCCAATTATGACTCTTTAATTTTCATCTTTTCCCATCCATGTTCTCATCGGTAGGGTGTGATGCAGCCATGGCGAAAAACAAATCTAAGGGAGAAAAGCTGGGGCCGGGAAAGAAGGAATGTCTGCAGAGATGAATAAGCTTTTTCAAACAGAATACCAGTGTGTTTAAAGACAGCATGTTTTATCTAGACAGCCCCTCTCAATGAAGAGACTGTCTATGGACATTTATAAAAGAATCCTTGCCGTTCGTCCACTGAAAGGCTATTTGCATGCGTTACTTTCTCACGGCCCTTCCTCTTGAAAGCCATAATTACATACTTCTCCTAGAATCATATAGTCTATGAATATCCAGTCATTGTTTCAATTAAGGGAGCATTGTTTGTCCTTCTCATTGAAAACTTGGAGGCAAGGCAGGCAGCTGATCTCTTCTTGTCAGTTAAATGCGCCCAGTTTATAAGGGCACGCTTCATGCACAGCTTAGCAAGCAAAACAGCAGCAAGGCACTCAGCACAACTCAGTGATGGCAGTTCAATGGAGAATATGCTAGCATTTTTATGCTTTCCAAACAATTAAATTGACCAAATCACCAGTACTTCAGATAGTGAAGTTTTCAAATGATTTCCTTTCATAGCCAAACCAGCCTTTAAAAAAAATCAATTAACTTTTAAAAGAATCCTTTAGTGGACTGCTTGGTTTCTGCCAGTTTATTTGGGAACAATAGTGCTCCTAGCCAGCCCTACTATTAGCCAGGGTACAATAACTACCCCAGGAATCAGATTTTTGGCTGTCATGAAAAGGAATATGTTATTAGCTGTTTTCTTTGTTGTTTTTTCTGTCACATGTGGCAAAATACCTTCGCTTGTTTTGGGTACTTTTGGATTTATGCTTTTTAATGCTTTTGTATTGTTTTGAACATACTCTCCCTATATATATCTTCAATATAGGGAGAATGTGTTTAAAACAATACAAATATGGATATATATGACTTGGGAAAAGGGGTATTCCCTGTTCTACTTCAAGCAGCACAAATTATCAGAGAGTGCACAAAAGACTGATAAAATTGCATTGAGGCTAGTTATGTGCTAAGGATGTTGATGATGATGATGAGGAGGAGGCGGCAATAATTATTATGCAATTATTTGTGCAATTTTGGGATGATATTTGGGAAACCCTAGAAAATCAAAAGTAGATGTTATAAGACAGCACATCTGTATAACAAAGAAATATACTTTTAGGGGAAATCCAGATGGGTGTTATACTCCACTGTATGGGACTGTTGGTCATGTGCAGTACAGTTTCTTTTAATATGATCCAAACAGTACCTTCTGGTGTCTTGCTAGGGTAATTAATATGGCATAATTTATTAAGCAACACTCTAGTTCCACTTTTTAGGCATGGATTGTGTGGCTACTATGGTGACAGATGGAAGAAGAAAGATCATTTCTGGTGAAATGTGTGATGACTTCTGCCCTCCTGTCTTTCCCTTTTGGATTTTTGATGGCTGTTCAGGTGTAACCTCCATCCACACTGAACAAATGCCTTAGCTAACAAATGGTTACCTAATCTTACCCCCGTGCTTCTTTCATAGATTTATTTATTTATTTATATACTGCTCTAGATCTGAGTATTTATGGGCAGCTTACAATAAAATGAATTCAGAACAATTGCTTTTATCCTAGCTTTATGAACAATTCTAGCCCTAATTCTTGGGCTAGTCTATGCTTAACTACATACCCTGGTCAGGTGTTTGATGAAATTGTTCTGTTAGAGTAGGGGTAGGCAATCTTTCCCCTTTAAGGGCTGAGGGACTTCAGCTCCCAGAATCCCAGGAGCTATTATATTTAGTATATATGGCTAAGGCTTCTGGGAGCTGAAGTCCCTCGGCCCTTAAAGGGGAAAGGTTGCCTACCCCTGCATTATATAATAGATATAGTGAGCATCTCTTTTACAACCTTATTGGAGTGTCTGTGTGTTCCTGCAATTATTGGTGCCAACTAATCTTTGTTGGTCACCTGATCTACAGATCAGAAATGAACAACTAGTGGCTCTCCATTTTTGTTGAACTACATGAGTTGCAAGCATAATAGCTAACACAGCTAACGGCCAAGGCATCATGGGAGTTACAGTCCAACAATAGATGGAGTTTCTTACCTTGGATCTGATCTAGATCCATAATTTGGTGTTTACTGCAATGGAGACATCATTGTGACTTTTTTCCTTCATTACAACAGCTGCATGTTACTGACTCCTTTGCTAGAACATACTATATGTTTCTAATTTTCATATGAAAAGCAAAGTAGCCCCATAATAAAACTAAAACAATGTTTTTGTTTTTTAACCATGTATGCTTCCAGAAAGCTTTCACAAGAAAATCTCTTCAATTGAAGGGATGGTACTGATTAGCATGGTGTTCTTTTGGCTTGACAAATATTAGGTTTCTATATGAAAATTTGCTGTGAGCCTGTTCCTTTAAAGACATATCTCAGTAATTGTTTTGCTATAATTATGAAGGAGGTGGCTTTTTGAAAATGTAATATAATTTCTGAAAAGCCCTATCCAGATACAGAGTTTGGTGGTTATTTCTGTTAGCTCTTTTATTAAAAGGGAGAGAGAGAACTGCAACACAAGAGATCACTATGACATTTCTATGCAGAGTCTTGACAACCTAATGCATTTACCAGTTTTTGTGATTCATCTACATTTTTCATGTACCACAAATAAGCCTTCTCATTTATTTAGTGGGAAGTGTGGGTTTTGGAACAAGCCTAAAAGAACATGAATTGATTGAATATGAGTACACATGGGCTATATTAAGATGGAATTTATGTGTGGAATTAGGGAAATTTATTTTAAAATAGTGACTCATGTACTTTCTTTCCAAGTAACAAAAACCCCTCATTCAATTTGCTCACACTTGAATGGTAACATGTCTACCAAGCTTGTTTAGTGACAAGAAGTAGAACTCATAAGATCCAGAATCATTTTCTCATGTCATGATAGGAAAGGAAAGGCTTTGGCATTGCTCATAAAATCTGGCTCATAAGCTGGCTCACGCCTGGTTAGCACTTGGAAGAAAGACTACCAGGAAATGCAGACTATATTCACAGCATGGCAATGGCAAACTGTGAGTGTCCATTGCAAGTTTGTTTACTGCACTCCAGAGAATAGGACAAAGAGTAACGGATTCAAATTACAGGAAAAGAGATTTCACCTCAACGTTAAGAACTTCCCGACAGTAAGAACTTTTGACAGTGGAATACACTGCCTTGGAGTGTGGTGGAGATTTCTTCTTTGGAACCTTTTGAATAGAAGCTGGATGGCCATCAGTTGGGGGTGCTTTGATTGTGTATTCCTTAATGGCAGGGGGTTGGATTTGGTGGCCCTTGAGGTCTCTTCCACTCTACAATTCTATAAGAAAACCCTATAAAATTAATAATAATAATAATAATAATAATAATAATAATAATAATAAATTTTATTTTTAACCCGCCCCTCTGCTAGACAACCGGGGCAGCGTACAACAGATTAAAACAATACATCAATAAAACACACCAATCAGCATTGATCCCCCTAACCCACCCACCCCTTAAAAATAAATTAAACTACAGCAGTA
>CM034708.1:34680605-34691603 GCA_020142125.1 Phrynosoma platyrhinos
GTGCTGCAACAGAAACATTCGAAGAACCTGTCCCACCAGCATTTTGCCTGACTTGGCCACTTGAGGACCAAACCAAGGTGGGCCACGAAGTTGAATAATTAGAAGACAGGGACAAACCTGCATTGGACAATTGCTGAGCAGCCTCCCTAGATGTTTGTGACGCTCCCTCCGAGTGTGCCGAAGCCTCAGCTCAGGTGCTAATCTGTGGAATGGAAGAAACACTTCCCCCATCCCTGTTAGGAATTTTGCAAGTTTCAAGAGCAGACCCACCACCTTGACCTGAAACCACAGCCCTCTGGACGAAACTATACAAGTCCGCCAGAGTCGGCTGCTGAAACACAGGGGCAGTTGCTCCCTGTTGTGCCACACCTGGAACTCTCCTTAACAGTTCCATAACATCTGCTATGGTTGGCTGCCCAACCTCCATAGCAGATGTAACCAGGGAACCACGTGCTACATCCTTAGAAGACATGCCAGGTGAAGTAAATGATTGCATGCCAGGTGAAGTAAATGACTGTGTACCTTGCTGCTCAGAAGTTTGGTCCCACTCAAAACTGCACTAATTTGGGACCCTAGATAAGAACCTTGAATACTTTTTGGGCTAGCTGTTCGCAAACAGTGACCCAAGATTGCATAGTGTGGCCTAGCTGTGCCAAATTAGCTACAATCTCATCACCCCTGCTTTGTGATTCATTTGGCCTCTTCGGTGCTGGCCACCCAGTATTGGGCCCAGCGGAAGCCGCATGCCGCTTAGACTGAGGCTTCCTGGGTGGCATGACAACTTGGAGATAAAGTGACAAGAGGCTGCTTAGGTTTATAGTATTCAGCTAAGGCTAGAACCCTTACACAACAGAGCATTAACAAAGCAGCCTTACTAAGGTCAATATTGCCCAATGCTGCTAAGAGAAGGATCACCCAGTTTCAAATATCCCTTGGAATTTGAAAATTTAATTCCCTTTTGAGGGCAGAGTGTCAAAATTATACAATAAGCATGGGTCCCCAAACCAGAACCTCTGTCCCAAGATAGGGACCCAATTAATGCCCAAAAGGCCCACTACTTCCCTTTTTTAGGGACACAGAAGCCAAGCCAGAATATACTGGCAAGTGTAGCACCACTAAATCAGGCCACAAGGCTCACCACTTCCCTTCTAGGGACACATCAACCAAGCCAGAGTATACTGACAAGTGTAGCACCGCCCAGTGGCATACCACTGGGCCCCTGACCAAAACTTCCCTGATGCTAGGGAGACCAGGCTGCACTGAGTCCCCCAGGAACCCAGGCCCCACGGCCAGGCTGCTCGCCCGCAGGCCAAACCCTAGGCTGCTCAAACCTCGGCTGACCCGAGCCACGGTGAGGAAGGACACCCAACCACCACCAAATGTGGCTGCAGGCACCAAATGTGGCGTAGGACCCAGCCGCAGCTGCCACCCAAGATGGGCCCAGCAACCCAGGCCCGCGCAAATCAGGCTGTGACCTCCACACTCCTCGGCCGCCGAGAGGCCCGTCCTTCAAAGCAGCAGACAAGCTCCTCGCTTTTCTGCTGCACCAAATGTGTGCTGCCTCATGGCAGCCAGGGGGCTTTATAGCCCCCCCAAGTCTCACTGGTGATCTCGTGATACACGAGACCACCAGTGAGTAGGGATCCTAGAGGATCCCTTCCCTGATTGGCGGGGTGGCAAAGGAAGGGACGGGACTTCCCCCCCGCCCAGCCAATCATGCGTCCGGCATCCTTTAAACTGGCCAGCGCAATGGTGACCCCTCCCAACGCGTCAGGGGGGGATCATTCTCAGATAGCTATTAATTACAGTGGGCCCACCTTATCAGCAGCCTAGTGATCCATGGATTAGACCTTCTATAGATCGCTATGGCTCATATTATCCAGTGATGGTGCATGCCTGTGGGTATGCTGAGACAGATGCACGTACATCACCACACTTTGAATAATTTGGGCTTCCACTTTTTCCCCACCAATGGAGGTCTTGGAATCAAACCTCCATAAATGGGAAGGGCTCACTGTACTTAACTTTGGGTGGATTGTAATGAAATTTGAGGTGGTCTTGATTATGCTAGTTAAGCAACGTAGAAGTAGTTGATTTTTTTCTCAGGAATGCCAAAAGTCCTGACCTTACTTTTATTAAGCTGTTTATTTTTTAATCTAACTGTTACAAGCACTACATTGAACTATTTAATTATATAATAGATGTCAGAAGGAAAATATTTTTTTAATTTCCCCACCAAAAGCCTTTCTTCTTCATTTGACCTTTAGTCTTTATGTAAAAGACAGAAGTGATATTGAGAAAGTCACTGAGTCTTCAATGTTTACTGTAAAAGTCAACTAATTACGACAAGCTTTATTATATTGTTGTGTGTATGTGGGTGGGGGGGACGACGACAAATATCCCAGCTGCTTTAAACCACAGAATATAATAGGGTGGGATGGAGTGGGGATAAATCTTTGAATGACTACATATAAATTAATCACTGCTGAGAGGATCATATGTAAATACTTACTGGTTTCTCTGAAAAGAAATTATTTTATTTCTGAGTGTAAATGTTTTAGTTACGATAATATAATAATTAACCCATGACATTCCATAGCCAAATATCTTATCCCCACCTACCTCACACATTACAAGTGTTGTCCTTGTGGTGTAAAGGGATCAGCTCTTCTTCCTTTCTAATGTATGTATGGCCAAGATATTTTGCTGCCTCAGGCAGGAAAATATAAAATGATGCTCCACTTTTAAGTACTGAAACTGGAAGGCATTGTAGTTACATCTTGTTGATTGATGTCAAGATTAACATCTTCCACCATATCTAAGGATAGCACATTAGATTATCTTTAGAAGGGGGAAGGACAGGCCATAGGATATCCACAAGAGAGCATCTATCTTTCAATCTATTCTAGACTGGCCCTTTCCCTACTTACCTTTTTCAACAGACAAAAGACATTTGTATTCAAGTGAGCATTTAATATGTAGTTCATTCTCATGGAGGCTTCTTATTGGGGTGTTGCTGGTGTTTATTTTTTTTAATCTTTTGTATTTTTCATGTAATTTAATACTGTTAAAATGAAATTATTTTAATTGTTTTAAAAATTGTATTGGTACATTTTTAACATACTTTATCCATGAGCCACCTTGAGAGTCCTACTCCAGGAGAAAAGTGGCATATAAATAAATAAATATTCATGTGTCAGACTCAATCACTGTATATTCAAACATTCAAATTTGAGCTTAGCTGTGTAGTTCACTGTCTTGTAGGTTAGCCTGTCTTACTGATGAGCTGTTGTGAGGACAAACAGGGAACAGAGAAGACCATGTATCTCTCTAAAGATATGTCTATGTACAAGGAAGAAAGGAGGAGATGTAGCTGGGTTTGGCTTTTCTTTTGGTTATGAACACGATAAAATTAATAATGATCCATTTGCTGTCTTTTCATGATTCCCAAAATTAGCCACCTGTGGCAGGCACCTCACTTTGCCAAATGGATACTTCTCCAGAATTAAACCTGCTTCAGTTGCTTCCTGCTTACTGCACTGAGCCTGCCTCAACGACTATCTTCCCCTCAGCAAGACTATATAGCCATCAGCAGTCTGTTACCAACAATTATCTCCCATCCCCTATTGATGACAAGATAGTAATCAGAGTCTATCTGACAAAAGAACAAGGAAGTATGGGATAGATTGTATTTATTTTAGCCACAGTTTCATTGAGGCAGAGCAGGGATTGAAACCAGTAGTGGTTTCTACTCCATTGCGGATGCCATGACAAACAGTGCAGAGGTTAACTTGGGAATAAAGTAGTGCTCTTTGATACTGTATGTGTGAATAAACCCTTGTGGAATTGTCTCATTATGAACTCAGCAATGCAGGAAGCCAAACCAATCAAACCAAACCCCTGTCAAAATAGCAGTGTTATGATATTCCATGAGAGTTTGCCCAGTTGTCAGAATTATTTACTTTAGATGTGCTGATGAATATCTAACACCATTTCTTATACAGCATAAGTTTGCTCAGATTAAAAAGCATTAAAGTGATTATATCACATTCCATGTTGGAGCACAAAAGTGGTGTACTATTCCTTGTTGTATTTAGAATGGGGGAAAATGAAAAGGTTTGGCTGAATTCACTGGGAAACAGGAAGATACTTGCAGAGTGATTGGTGAGGATATGAGCCAATGTAATAACAAATCACCAAATATTTAACAATCACAATATCAATGGGTTTGCTTCTGTGGTCTACATTCAACTGTTACTACCAACTAGAGTAGATCCACTGGTGCAATGAAACTTACATAACATGACTTACTAAATTCCCATCGAGGTAGTGGGTCTACTCTACATGGAAACTTACAATTGTACTTAGGACATAAAAGCAGAGACATTGGTGCTTCCAATACAGTCTTTGTAGATTGATTAATATTTCTCTAACACACAAACTAAGTTCTGCTAGACTGAGAAAAAGGCTACTAACAGTGCTTCTAATCAGTGTATGAGCAGTGGGTGTACTATTACTTGTTGTTATTGTTGTTGTTGTTGTTGTTGTTGTTGTGTGCCTTCAAGTCATTTCCAACTTATGGCCATCCTAAGGTAACTATATCATAGAGTTTTCTTGGTAAGTTTCTTCAGGAGAGGTTTGCCATTGCCATCTCCTGGTGCTGAGAGTGTGTGACTTGCCCAAAGCCACCAGTGGGTTTCCATGGCTGAGTCAGGATTCTAACCCTCATATCCTAACCCTGGTATCCAACACTCAAACCACCACACCATACTAACAATACAGCTTCACAGGGTCTTTTTTTTTAGCATCATTCTTGCATTGAGCTAGCAAAGCTTTAAAAGTGAAATCAGAGAGCCAGAATTGCAAGGGACACATGCTCTGTTTTCTGAGCTATAAATCTCACTCCCTGCTTTATTTTCTGAGTAATATTTCTTAAAGGGACACACACTAATTAGTCTGCCTGTATACATTACATTGAGAATAGAATCATAGAGTTGGAAGAGACCGCACGGGCCATCCAGTCCAACCCCCTGGGGAGTGATGAGCTAGTAAGAAAACACCCAGGAATCCAAGAGAGTTGTGTGTGTGTGTGGGGGGGGGGGGGGGGAGGCACACCTGAAACATTCCAGATTAGTAGAAGAAGGAACAAGCCTTCTTAGTGTGAAAAATTACAAGAAAATTTGTGAAGCTAAACCTCAAATTTTCCATTTCCTTGTCTGAAAATAACTCATGAATGGGGGAAGTTGGCCATAAATAACTATTCTGAGTCTGGTTATATGACTCAATTTACCCTGCATCTGGTTCCAATATGTTTGCAGAAAAAGCTTGGAATTGGCTAGTGGTGGTGAGGATAAATTGGGCATTCTGAGCAATATTCTCTGAAAATGTCCTCAGTGTCCTTTCCCCTGAATTTCACGTTTCTTCTTATTTTGTTGCTTCTCAATTGAGATGTTTAGCAAAGAAAGTCCTGTTGGGTGTTATGGCGAGATCTTTCCTACAACTAAAATATGTAGTTTGCAAATGCAGCCTTGGTTCCTCCAAAACTGAGATAGATTTAGAGCAGTGATCCCCAAAGTGGGTGGTAGTCCCCCCTGAGGAAAGCTCCAGGGGGTTGTTGAGGGAGAAAAAGAGCAGTAGGAGGGCACTGAGGGGAAAAAGGGGGATGGCAGGGAATTGTGGGGATGGGGGTTGCAAGTAGGGTTGCCATTGTTGCTGAAAAACCATTAAAGCCTGGGACTGAGGTTTTTGAAAAGCATCATGGCTTCACCTCAGGGAAAAAACTCATCGAGATCCTGCCCTTGGGGCTCTGGGTGGTGCTGCACAGGCATTCCAGACCCAGAGCCCAGATGCAGGAAAGGAAAGAAGGCAAGTAGAAGCTTTGAGCAGCGAGGAGGCCTTCTTGTCTCCTGGTAAGTGTGTGGTGGTGCTAGATGCGTGGTGGAACTTTTTGCTTGCTTGGGACTGGAGCTACCCTTCCCTCCAGCTCCCCCTCCCCCACATAGAAATGTTTGTGTGTGTGTTTGAAAAAGGGGATGACCCTTTCTTAAGGTCTAGAGTACTTCTTTTTTCTTAGTTGCATGCTAATAGGCTGGAGCTCTCTTTCCTCCCTTTCCTTCCCCAATAGAAACGTGTGTGTGTGTTTGAAAAAAAAAATAGGAAAAAAAAGAAAAAAAAGAAAAAAAAGGGGGGGACATATGGGCTCTGGAAGAAAAACAATGAAGTCCAGGAAATAACATTTGGAAATAAGTTCATTAGCAACACAACGAGAAACCTTTCTTTTTCTGTCCTGTGTGGAAATACCTGCCCTCCTCCTTTGGCAGATAATACTGAATTTCTCAAGAAATCTGTGTTGCTGCATCTCAAAAACAACAACAACAACAACAAAACCTATAAATGCTGCTTAAAACATATCAAATGCAGTCCCATTTAAAAAACAAAAACAAAAATTTGACTTTTGTTGGAGGTAAAGACCTCAAAAAGTTAAGTCTCAGACCTTTGTTTTCTCTTGTTTAGGATTCCCCTGTTGAATCTAAAATGCAGTATCCTGAAATCTAGAAAGTATATCCAGGAGTAGCTGTGTTGGCCACACTGCAAACAATAACATCCAAAATCCACAAAACAGCAATACCTGTCTCCTATTTGATTTTTAACACCTTTGCCCAATGAAGAAGCCACAGCTGAGCTTCAAAAGCTTGTTTCATCTATTTTGTGCATTTTGGTTGGCCAATAAAGTTATCACTGTTTTGTAGATTTTGAATGTTATTGTTATTACAGAAATAATGCAGTTCAAGACTGATTTAACTGCCATAGCTCAATTCTATGGAAATCTGGGAGTTGTAGTTTTGTGAGCTATGTAGCTTCTCTCAGGGAGCTCTGGTGTGACAACAAACTACAAACCCCAGAATTCCATAGCATTGAAGTGTCTGTTGAGATTTCTTCTTCATAATTGTTAACAGTAACAGACCATACTATCAACTCCTCTTAATTATGATAGTGTCCTCTCAAAGTAAATTATTTGCATTTGACAGATTTTGAGAAGCACTTCAAGATGCATTAGTGTTTATTCAATTAAATGTTGCAGATTAATTGTATGGTTTGGGTTAACTAAAAGTACCCTGTAGTTGTGACTTTCTTTCAAAATGTTTTCGTTTCACTGCTGAGAAATATGGCAGCTGCCCATCAACATTTTGCTACCACCTACATTATCTCAAATTATTATGGATTCTGTTGGAGTAATCTGTAGAAGACAACAGATTTAGGAATTGAAATTTACATACACTGCAAAGGAAGTATTAGCAGCTTTGCAAATACTAAAAAAGAAATTTTCATGCCATGGGTTCACCAATTGATACAATGTTTAAGGTCCTGAACAATTAGAGGAAATGTACAAAGAATAAGAAGAATGACACTAGGAAAAAGCACCAAGGGGTCTAAAATACAGCTGGCATATTCAGTTATATATTAGTAAGACAACCTTTTTCTAAATTTGAACAATATATGGGAAATTGTAAATTGTTTACT
This sequence comes from Phrynosoma platyrhinos, assembly GCA_020142125.1. NCBI lineage: Eukaryota > Metazoa > Chordata > Lepidosauria > Squamata > Phrynosomatidae > Phrynosoma > Phrynosoma platyrhinos. The sequence continues at coordinate 34,688,127 of CM034708.1, forward strand.
TTATAGAATCAAAATGAGAAATGGTCTAGTTCTGGGGGGGGGGGGAAGCAAGGAAATGTTATTCTGTCACAAGGAGGAAAACTAAGAGCTCAGCATTTCTTTCACTTGGAGAAAATCCAAGTGAAATTGTAACCCAAATTACAATTTGGCCAGATCTCAGAGCATCTCATTCACAAAGAGCAGGAAATTATCATACTTTAGGTTCAGGGAGACATAGTGGTCAATGCTCTTAGTTTACTTATAAAATGAAAAAAACTTGTATTTCATTTGTCAACCATGAACACACTTTTACTTTGACTAAAAGTGATTGCACAAGTGCAATCCCTTGTATAACAACATAGAGTCAAAACAGGATTGTGGCCAACATATTTGACAAAATGAGATCTCAGTGTGTGTTCTTTACATTTACTCCAACTGTTAAAACTCCACTATCAAGGCATTACAGGAGGAAATAGAATTTTGGTTGAAAATCTTGTCTTGCCCCAAGCTACCCATTTTTTCTTTCGGTCTACTTTCTGTTGCAATTTGGGGTCTGAATCACATTCACTTCATCAAAACAGATTTGAAGATGATCAAGCTCGGGAAAGAAAATTTATGTGATAATTAATGGATGCAATAAGGGTAAATATATATAGTCCTTTCAGCAGACAGAAGCCCATCTTTCTCATAACTGTGTGTTTCTGTTTCTTGTCTTTCTAAATGCAGCTATCATATGTAAGTAGCAATTAAATGGACACAATCTTCTGGGCTAATTACAGTATTTAGGTAGGCAGCAAGATGGTAACTAATTCAATAAACTGTGACCTTTTAATTCTGCTACTCATATGTAGTTTACCTGTGGCTTAGAGCCAAAGAGTGCAAGACTATGTGGCTATCATTGTATTGTGTCTGTACTGGCACAGAGGAATAGAAAGGTATGGTTTCATTTTTAGGAAGTAGCTTATAGGAGCAGTTGAGACTCGCATGGTCTCCACAGATGTCAGGACAATCTTGGATCTACTGATTCCAAATGTTATGGTCTCAAAGCTAGATGTTAATATATGGCTATTAAAGAAGGTAACTCTGTGTAATGCTGTTTCTTGTATTCAAAACCCATAAGATATAGATACTTCCAGGTCTCACTATGGATGTTAATAGCTGACTATTTCATTCTCACAAGTGAGGACAAATAATTTTCATTATTTTATTTTTGTGACATTCTAGTCCAGTATTTGCACATTCTGAAGTGTTTAAGGAAATGATACTGTGTAGAATCCCTGTTAAAACCCACTTTCTTGTGGTAGCCAGGTATTTTTGTGTGTGTAGGATTCCTGTTTTCTATGCAAGAACCCCAACAATTTTCCACCAAAAATATGCTCAAATTTTCACAAAAATGTTACACAACAGACATATCGTGTAGAAAAGGATAATCTTCCACAACAAAACTATGTGTCTGTTTTATGTGCTTTTTTGGTACAAGATTGGAAGATTGCTGGTTATTTTTACAAGATTTTTTGTGGTGCAGGAGGAGCCCTGGTGGCACAGTGGTTAAATGCCTGTACTGCAGCCACTCACTCATAGACCACAAGGTTGTGAGTTCAATACTAGCCAGGGCTCAGGCTAGACTCAGGCCTGCATCCTTCCAAGGTTGCTAAAATGAGTACCCGGCTGTTGGGGGGCAATGAGGCTACAGTTGTAAACTGCTTAGACACTGCATCGCACGGTATGAAGCGGTATATAAATGAAGCTGCTTTGCTTTCAAGATTGCTGCTTTTTGTGCAAAGTTTTTGTTGTGCAAGATTCCCAAGTATTGGGAAATCATTTTTTTCAGATAGGAAATGAATATCAGTGGATATTCTTTCCATCCTCAGTTGTCACTTGTAAGATCTGAGGATGATTGTCATGCTAGTTGTCCTCAGGATCCAGTTGTCTCCATCTATGACAAAATATGTAGTAGTTGTTTTGATCTGCCATCAAGTTGACTTTGACTTATTGTGACCCTATGAATGAGAAAACTTAAAGACACTCTGTTATCAACAGCCCTTCTTACATCTTGATGTGCTGTGGATTTCTTGATTAAATCTATTGCCCCATAAAGCAGCCTTCTTTTCCTAATGTCTTTTACCTTACCAAGCGTCACTGTATGTGTAGTGAGTCATGGCTTTTCATGATATGTCGAGAGTATGATCATCTTAGTCATGTTGGCTTGGGAGAGTTCAGGCTTGATTTTCTCTGGGACCTATTTATTTGTTTGGGGTTTTTTAGGGGGGTTATAGGGGGGCAATCTGTGATAGCTGTAGAACTCTCCTCTAGCTCTATATTTGAAATGAGACTATTGTCTTCCTATTAGCTTTTATATATACAGACAACTGTACATATAAAATGTGACAGGATATGGGCCCTCATAAATGCACATTACTTCTTTTACCATTGTCCATGGCATTTCTCTTCAGCCAACACTTTATTCTCTCCTACACTTGGTCATGTAGAACATTTCTGATTCACTTTAGTTGTCAGTTGTCCCCACACCCACTGCCCTCTCTGATCTTGGACCTTCTTTTCTATTCTACATGCTATCATGTTAACTCCATTGTGAAGTCTCTCCACCTGGCAATGGGATCCTCAAGGCATCCAATTTCTCTAGCATGGAAAATTGTTACAGCTGCTGGTCATCAAATCATTTCTCTAAGATGGAAAACCCCATTGTTACAGCAGTTGGTCATCACAGCTTGCAAATTTGGTGGAACCTAGGAAAAAACAGAGGTCACTGAATTCATATTTGACATGCCAAAAGATAGACATCTAGCATTATGTCAGAAATATTTTGGAGCTAAAGAAAAACTGGTGCCAGAGGTTAGTATAAATTATTTCCATGATTAGTAAATGAAAAGGCCAAACAAAACACAATTATTGAAACAGAAAATCCTAAAACACTTGAACTTCACACAGTCATTTCCTTTCTTTCTTTCTTTCTTTCTTTCTTTCTTTCTTTCTTTCTTTCTTTCTTTCTTTCTTTCTTTCTTTCTTTCTTTCTCTCCCTCTCTCTCTCCCACCTCCTTTTCTCCAAGAGTAATTCCACTGGTATTGATAAGACGTTCTCTTTTTAATTAAGGGGGTTGCAGACTGCCAGAAATAATGCAAATTGAGTCCACTTTTAGAGTTAGGGTTAGTGCTAGGGAATCATGGATTTTTTTTTTCTGAGACATTGAGCCTTCTCTGTCAGAGAGCTCTGTTGCCACAATAAAATACACTTCCCATGATTCCCTAACCCTAACCCTAAAAGTGGACTCAATTTGCACTATTTCTGGCAGTCTGCAATCCTCCTTAGTTAGTACATGATCTCTTGATCTGCATATCCATCCAAATGCATATAGAAAGAAAAGAATTTGCCAAGGAATCAATAGGCAGAAACTATTTTGCAGCATGAGAAGCAGACAAAATCCACAGACCTATGCCCTGTACCCCTCTTATTAGGCAATTTATGCTTTTCTTTCTGTA
>CM034708.1:34717025-34728228 GCA_020142125.1 Phrynosoma platyrhinos
CCAAATAACCACACCTGGAACTCCTAAACTTGCTTTGAAGCCATTGAAAAGTTAATTAGTGTCCAACATCTTTGTCTCCTCTGCTTATTTTGACTAATCTTCTTTTGAATGCTTGAATTTATAAGGTCTACCAAGCTTCTATTAAAAATTGGACCTCTGTTAGTCAGTCCGAACTTTAACTACACCAGGACTCAGCAATTTAACTGTGTGCAGGATTGTCTATGAGACAAACATGCAAGGTGCATAGCAACAGCATTTCTTCTATTGCAGAAGCTAGTGGAAAGGATAGTATAGCTCAGATTATGCATCACAGTCTAACTGCATTTTAAACCTCAGTATTAGGGTAAATACAGCTACATGAATAAGTATCTTCAATTTATTTGTTGCATAGATCAACTGAATATGTGAAATATGGAGAAGTACAGCTACACAAACAATGATCTACAAGCCTCTAAAACTGGCTTTGGCCCTTTGACTTCATTTGATCTTATACTGAGTCCAGTGAAAATTTGCTAGTTTCACGATGGAATCCTTAGATGCTGCTAGTAGAGGGTGATGTCCCATTAAACCCAATGGAATGACTTTAAGTAAAGATACTTAAGGTTATACTTTAAGTGCTTTAGCTGCAACTTCCAAAGGTATATAATATGACCTTGATTGATCCTTCAAATACTACTCTTGGAAGGTTTTAATTCATCCATTAATGCAGTTGTAAGGTGTTAAAATGTAGCCATGCATTTCTGAATGGTGATTGAAAATGTGGTTTGAGGCGATCCAACAGACTCAAACTACAGGCATATGTACAAATAGAAAATATATTTTTTCTCCTGCCAGTGTTAACCACCACAGTCCTTCTGTACTGAAATTATAGCAGCTTGAAGACAATTTCCAACTGTAAGCAGTTAAATTCCAGTTCCAAAAGTAATCACTTTCTCTGTCTGCATGTCGGACCTCATGGTGAGATAATGGATTGACATCATTAATGTTCCTGCCTACAAACTGTTGTTAGCATGTTCAAGGTTATCATGACTTGATTCAGTGTCTGTGGGATGATGGACAGTAATCTGCACTTGCGCTGATGAGTATATTACTCTTATAAGGCAGTAACCAAAGCTAAACAGCTATCTCCAAAAGGGTTTCAGCTTGGTGAGGAAATAATGCTCTGAAAGACAACCAAGTCTTCAGTATCCATCCATGTCCCCAAAACAGTGCATAGATGTTATTTCTTCTGATTTTCACATAGTAACTTGAAATCATCATTGTTTCAAAACAGCCAAAGACTACAGTCCTATGCCTATTTACATAAGCTAGTGGGACTTCTGACTATATGTGGGACCCTTTCACACTACATAATTATAATGCTAGGAGTTCTCTTGAACTGCTATGGCTGCAACATATAAAATCCTGGGATCTGTAGTTTGATGAGGGAATTGGAATCATAGGATGCATCCAGAAAAAAAAAAACCAGAATTTGTTCCTATTCATTCTGATTTTATTGTTGTTGTGTGCCTCCAAGTAATTTCAGACTTATGGCAATGTTAAGGCAAAACTATAATGGAGTTTTCATGTCAATATTAGTTCGGAGAGGGTTTGCCTTCTCTGATTCTGAGGCAGTATGACTTTCCCAAGGTCACTCATTTGGGCTTCATCTGCACTGCAGAAATAATTTGGGTTGACACCATTTTAACTGCCTTGGCTCAATGCTATGGAATTCTGGGGACTGTAGTTTGTTGTGGCACCAGAGCAGAGCTCATTCATTAATCCGTACTGGCACCCTACATACAGATATATATCTGCCCCATTCTGCATAATAACCTTGCTTTCATTCTGACACATGTAACCCAGGCATTAAAAAAATATGTGCATCTCACCATATGAGAAAAATGCAGGAAAAGTTATTCTTTTTTTAAAAAATAATAATAAATGAAAGTGAATCCTGTTTTTGTTTTTGTTTTAGCTGTGTTCTGTTTCTGAGTTGTATATAAAGATAAATGGGATAAAAAAAAAAAAGAAAGCAATGCCATTCATAGTTAACAGAATGCATATACATATTCAAGGACAAAAGTAAAGTGAAAATAGTCCCAGTATATTACTCTACAAATACAAAGCTGTAAAACCTATTTATGATCAGTTGGCAGGGACTGCCATGTGTCACTCTGAAGCAGTTTTAGGTGCTATTTTTCTCAGTAAATCTTATTATTTTTATTATTAAAGTTTATTTCTTAAAGCGCTGTCAATCTTCTATAGGCAGGACCAATGGATGCCCTCCTAGTAGATCACTTGTAATAAGCTCTAAACCAGGGGTAGGCAACCTTTCCCCTTTAAGGGCTGAGGGACTTCATCTCCCAGAATCCCAGGAGCTATTGGCCAACATGGCTGAGGCTTCTGGGAGCTGAAGTCCCTTGGCCCTTAAAGGGGAAAGGTTGCCTACCCCTGCTCTAAACTCTGTACCATGTTGATTATAGAGTGTGCATCTATACCCTGGCTATATTAGGTTATGTATAGGGCACACCTAACATTAGGCAGTGGGATGCTCAATTCAAGATGCAGATGCTTGGGAACGTGACAGTGGTAGCCTCCTAGCTTTTCATAATGAATCCCCTAGCTATCTTCTTCTAGTGGAGAATCAAAGCTTTACAAAACCTATCTTGGAGCTTCACCTTCAATCTGCTTCAGATGTAGTGGTGGACATCATCACTGCAACATATGTTCAAGCTGTAAGTGTCACTTGCCAGTCCAGACAGCTTCTGCATATGGACAAAAGTGATGGTGCTAATTCGGGCAACAAAATAGCTTGAGCCAGCCCTGGATATCTAGGGGTGAGGTAATTTTTTATATTTACTGTAATTCTGTTGCAATTGCCAATGGGAATTTACTCACGCAAGGGGAAGCAGTTTTGGACTGGAATATGGCTGAGGGGTGAAGAGAGAAACCTCCATTCAGGGCTCACTGTCCAAAATAGAAAACTCCCCTATCCTATGTCGCTGTTCTTCATTTATCAAAACACACATCAACAACAAGATGTGGTTGCACACTCTGCAGTACGTGCAATGTGCAGTTTGGAACCAAGAATTTTCTGCCCTGCTTGCTACTAAATTGAATGTCAACTTCACATTGCTGTGAAACTCAAGCTTTCATTTGGGTTAGGTCTATCTGTCTATTAAATTTGTATCTTGCTTTTGGTCTGGCTCACAGCATTCATAAACTGAAACAGTTCTGTTTTAAACATCTTTAAAGGTTAAATGCCATAAAAGAAATGGACTCATGTGGAGAGATAAGGATGGAAGGGAGACAACAGGTTGAAAAACACTTTTAAAATACTGCACTAACTCAGCTGCCCAAGCAATCAAAGCAGAACAAAAAATGTCCCCCACACAAGAAGCATTTAGTTAATTGCCATCTGGAACTCTAAAGGGCTGCCATTTAAAAGAAAATATAACAAAACACTTATACCTATTGAATTCAGAATAGACCCTTGAGGAATCTCTCTGCTTACTTCTCTACTACCTCTTGCTCTCAATTAGCAATCAATAAAAAGAAATATCCAGTTTTCTCCTGACTTCTGATCTTAGGGTTATTTGGTGAAGGCCTTTGTAGAAAGCTTTTTGCAGTCCCAAATATATAATGCAGGGGTGGAAACCCCACGGCTCTCCAGAGGTTGTTGAATTGCCGGTTCATCAGCCCTCGCACAGCTACTGGTAAGGAATGCTGGGAGTTCTGGTCTAACATATGGTAACCCTATGGATGAGACATCTCCAAGATCCTCAGTCCTCAACTGCTCTGCTTAATTCCTGCAACCCCTCAATACCCGTGATCTCCTTCATAGAGTCCATCCATCTAGCATGTGGCCTTCCTCTCTTCCTACTTCCCTCCACCTTTCCCAGCATTATTGTTTTTTCCCCCAAAGAGTCCTCTCTTCTCATGATGTGTCCAAAGTACAACAGCCTCAGTTTGGTCATCTTGGCTTCCAGGGAGGTTTCTGGTTTGATCTGCTCTAGGATCCACTTGTTTGTCAATTTGGCTGTCCATGGAATCCTCAGCACTCTTCTCCAGCACCACATCTCAAATGAATTGATTTTCTTCCTATCATATTTCATACATGGTAATAGGGAAGTTAACAACAACAATGATTCCTAGCCTGATATAATCAGCCTACAGTTGTAAACAGTTTAAAGTTTTAAACCCCTTAGAGACTTCATAGCGGAGTATGAATCAGCATATAAATGAAGCTGCTATTGCTATAATATCTATCAAATCAATATTCTCTTCATATTTAATCAGAAACAAGTTACATTGATTTTAATGAATCTACTCAAGGTAGGATTACTGTTGGATTTAACTTTGTATGTTTAAGCAGATACAACTGTGTTGCTTGTTATGTTCCTTCATGCTGACTCTATCTTATATTTACCCTATTGTTGTGTTTTCTTAGCAAGTTTTATTCAAAAAGCTTTTCATTGTTTTCTTGTTAGGCTGAGTCACCAGGTGGGTTTCCATGCTGAACAGGAATTCAAACCCTGGTTTCCTGGAGTCCAATTCCAACACTGAAAGCACTAGACTACTCTGGATCTCAAGTAGTTATAGTGGGACCTTGCCATCCATAGATTTGAGCATCCAAGGATGGTAAGCCCTGTTGCCCCAAATGGTGTTGCATGTACACAGCTATGTTAGCAGCTGCATGCATGCTATGGCATCATTAGTAACAATGGGACTTGAGGACTCACTTTTTTTATATCCATGCGAGGTGGGTACAGAACAAATCTCCTGCAGATATGAAGGTCTGACTCTATATTATTCCCTGCCAGTTTAATTGAGGTGAAGTTAGACTACTGAGTCTGTAATTTCAACGGACCCAACTCCATGTTTCTATGATTAATAAAACATAATGTTTAACATAAACATGATCCCTGATCAATTAAGTGATCGATCAATCGATCGATTAAATAACAAGGCAAAGATTTACAGCTCCTGGCTTCAGACAGGTGGATTTTAGGCCTGCATTTTTAACTTATGTAGATGTGCATAAATTCTAAGAAGAGGAAGGCAAAGGCATCCTCCCTCTGAACATGTCTTGCAAAAAACACACCAAAACACACACACACACACACACACACCCTGTGATAGATTTACATTAGGATTGCCATAAGTCAGAAACAACCTGAAGGCAGACAACAACTAAAATCAACTGTGCCAGAAAAAAACCCAGTTCAGTTATTGTCACCCAGTAAAGCAAATTAAACAATTTATTATATTTGTCTTGTCATCATTAAGAAAAAGTGGAATAGAGGACACTATCAAGATTAAAGAGATCAAATACTCATCAAATAGGTCTACCAGATCAAATAGACCACTGGATAGAATCTGTTTTATGACTATATAAACCAGATTGTGAGATATTTTATTGTGCAAATAAAATAAAGGGACCTGCTTTATTATTTCAATAAATTTGTTTATTCATTACAAAATTTTATTTGCATGATTCAGTTATATAACTGACTTGTGTAGATTTCAAGCAGATCTATTCCCTGCTGATAAAATGAAAGAAATTTATAGCACAGAGAGATTTTAATGGCATGCTGACATTTATTATGACAAACACTTATTGGTCAAAATTCAACATGCACCTCATTTAACCAACTCATACCCATCATGATTTTTTTTAAAAAGAACCAAAAAACTTTACTCTTTTAGAGAACTATGAGGTCTGCATCTGCTTCTGTAAGCTTAGACACTTCTTCTGGATGACAAAATACTAATTAATCAAGTATATTGTGACAGCTGGATTGCAATAAAGTGGATACTTTTACAACACCTGTCCTGTTTCTGAAACTTTTTAATGAAAATTTGTTGAAGATATATTTCATGGCCTCTAAGAGAATGGTTTTGTTGGATTGCTTTCCTGTCGATCACTTTTTAATGTAGTGATGTGCATTTGCTTCCTGTCTTGTTCTCCAAACACTCTTAAGCGTAGTTCCAGACCAAGCTTTTATCATGCCATTGCCCTGCCTCATTCACTGAATTTTACAGAGCTTCAGATGACGTCTTATGTTTGTAATCCCCCCTTCCCCCCCGCCACTGCTTCTGTTGTGTTTTGGGGGAAATCCTTTAAGCAGAAAAAGACAGAGCAGTTATTCAGTGTTGTCCATGGGCTAGCATGAGGGGCCTTCCATCTAGGAACATCCCCTGTCTAGAAACATTATTATCTAAGTGTAATACTGTGCAATTAAGAAAATCTGATATTTCTCTTGGAGACCATATGGATCCATGAAGCTGCTAAGATTTATCAGCCCAAGTGAGATAGTGGTTAAATTGTAGACATAGATTGTTAACAGAGTGTCCCTGGTTCAAATGTTACTGAACCACAAAGCTCCTATGGCTTGATTCACACTGCAGAAATAATCCAGTTTGACACCACTTTAAGTGTTATGGTTCAATGCTATGGAATTGGGAGAACGGTAGCTTGTTGTGGCACCAGAATTCCCAGAATTCCATAGCATTGAGTCAGAGCACTTAAAGCAATGCCAAACTGGATTATTTCTTCAGTGTGTATCCAGTTGAAGACTGGAATTCTATCAGTGACGTATGATGGCGTAACTCCATGTTACACTATCATGGCTCACTTTTTGGGTTATTGCAGGGGTAGAAATTCTGTTCTGACTATGCAGCAATCAAAATTCCCCCACCAAAATCCATGCTTAAAGCTGCACAGCTCTGCTAATATGGCCATTTCCATGTCATTGGAAAGCAGTGGGATCAGCGGAGATCATCCAGCAATTTTTCTTTACCTGTACACCCAGCAATATCACTATCCTCAGGGGCCTGCCTGGGACCCCCAGAAGGTAGCTAAAGATCCCTGTCACAGTGGGTCCAACTAAAGGAAAATTGCATCATGCAGCTTCCTCCACCACTGAAATGGAAATTGCAGCAGCAGCAACAGCAACAACAATTGTTGTGGGGGGTGGTGGCTGCCACACTGAAAAGGTGGGCTGGGAGGAGTTGCACCAGGAGATTATTGTAGTTATGTGCCAGAGATACATTTCTCTATACAAGATCTTCACCATACACTTTAATAACATTCTGTTTGTAAATTAAACATCATTTTAAACTTTTGTTACTACCATTGAATCTTGGGAGATTTTATAGGGGAAGAGGGGAGATATTTAAATTAATACCAAAAAATGCTGCTGTACTTTGCTTTCTGTCTGTCTCTCTCTCTCTGGTGCATACCAGTCTTTCTGTTTAGCCATGACTGGAAGGACAGCCAGAGTGTAATTTAAGAAGCTATTCTGGGTAAATAGAGACTGTTCTAAAGTTAATAGCCACCATTAACAAGATGTTGACCCCAACCTTGTCAATGTTGTAGAACTGCAGTATCCTTAAAGACAAAGAATGCTTCACCTCATTAACTTGTAACTTGCTTCTTTGTATAACTGTCAAAGATATTTTACATTATACACATCAGATGACTCATGGCATTAAAATGTGTAGATGGAGATTCCGAATGAATTTTATTGGAGGGAAAGCATGCTACTGTTTCTTGAAAACATGGGGACTGAGTTAAAATTTGCAAGGCTGGTGTAAAGACAAAGGTTGATGTATGTGTATATGTGAATGCATGTGTATAAATTCCTAAACTGTAATTGCTCTACAATGTGTATTGAAATGCTAAACCAAGACTTTTAATAATTGCTGTATAAAATTAACTTTTCATCAAATTTAAGGATGTGCTTATGGCAAACCCATTTCAAAATCATTGCATTATTCTGTAAATACATTCTGCCTCACAAAGAACCTTGATAGAGATAGTTACAATAAAGGGAGGAAATCCTCTAGAGTATGCAAATTAGGATTAATTAGATACATATATGACCTCTGATGTATAGGTGTTTGCTTTACACTGTACAAATAAAAAAATATTATTTTATAGATAATTTTTATTAAAACAAACATTTATGTATAAATCAAAATACAACTGCAACATTTATTTATTTTTTTAAAAAATGAGGTGGGGAAAATACATGGCATATTTATAATTATGGAAGGTGCCACCAAGCTTCTAAGCCTTGTTAATTTGTACAGTTTCCCTGCTGCAGTTTTTCTTAAACATTTCTTCTCAAGCTTTACAAGTTGTCACTTTTTAAATCTACCTGGGTTTAAAAAATCCACCACCACCATCATCGTCATCGACATCATCATTCTCATGATGATATCGGTCATCATAGTAGTAGTATTTATTTCTTACCCACCTCTCCCCATGGATTGAGGCAGGGGACAGCAACAATTAACAACACCAGTTAAAATACATAAGTTAAAACACATATCAATTTAAAAAGGCAAATAAGATATACACATATTAAACAACCCACAGTTAAAATCCATCATGTAAAATGCATAATTTAAAAATCATTTGAATAAGTCTGCCAAAAGAAATTGGTCTTTAATGCTCTTTTAAACTCTTTTTATCTGTTTTTATTGAACTCTATTGTTTATCATTGGCATCTCTTTCTTAGCACCTCCTTGACACACAGTTTGCTGTTTGTTCATATATGTGACTACTTCTGAAAAATAATACATAACATTTCTGAGGCAATTTAGGTGAGAATTAAAAATAGGGCCAAAGGTAATCTGGGAGCTAGCTAGATTAGACTGTTATATTAGATCCCTGTGACCCATGGTAAACCCTATGAAAGTTGATTACAAGTTGGTTACATGTGCATGAGTGGTTGGTAGAACCCAAAATAAGGACTTTTCCAAAGGAATGTTAGGGATTTCCATGAACCAAAGTACACTTATTACCTCAACACACCCATATAATGGACTATTTGAGTGCTCAAAATGCTGCATATGTTTCACCTCCATTGTAGGGCAGGGTTTACTACTTGATATGGCTCTAAAAATGGTGCACGGACAATAACCCAGTGTGTTTCTTTAAGAACCTCATGCATTTGATATTGCACATTAGAACCAGCCAAATATACCAAGTATTTTCCAAGTTTTATAATTAGCTTAGAGGCTGGGGCAGCTGTGAAATTAATGCTGAAAGCCCTAATCACTTCGTAAAGTCCTGTTAAGTGGAATTTGCTAAAGACTTTTTGACAAAGTCAATGAACACTGAAGCAGAAATAGGACCCGCCACCATATTAATGGGGTTGCAGTATTATTGCAGTAATAAGACAAGGTGGTTTTGAATTAAAACAAATCAGTTATTAGAAGCAGTCATCTGTCATATTTATCTGAAATATTAATCCCTGAAAAACTATTAAATATATTCTTGAAACCCCTCTCAAGATTTAGAACAAACAGCGATGGCCTACTTATGCCATTACCATTTAATAAGAGATAGCTAGAAATGAGGTACACATATATAATAATTTCCAAATTTAAAAACAAGTACCTACAGTATCAAGCTGCTCGAATAGTGGGCTATATATAGCACAAACAGCTTGACAGTCTCCATACTTGCACAAGGAGGTATGCAAGACATCCTTGCAGAAGAGGACCAACAGTAAGAGAAGAGGGGCAAGGCAGCAAAGCAGGAGAGGAGGAGGAAGAGGAGACTTTCTCCTCCAAAGACTTATTCTGAGGAAGCTATTTCTTCAGCATCATGCTCTGAGGCCCCCTTAAGGCCATGCATTTAAAAATTATTAGCTAGAATATATAGATATAAAGCTGATGTCAAATGGCATTATCTCCCTTTCTCCCATCACCCCATTGCCATAATCAGTGACACTATCTTCTCTTCTTCCTCCTCTTCTCCTATCATTGTCATTAACACTACACACTGTCTTTAAAAATCATCCAAATAAGCCTGACAGAAGAGATTGATCTTTAATGCTCTTTTAAATTTGGACAGCGTATTCAGTTGATGGATCTCTTCCGACAGGTCATTCCACAGTGTAGGGGCAGCTGATGAAAAAGTCCTCTGGCCAACAGTTTTCAACCTAATCTTGGCTTACTGAAGTAAATGTCCACCAGAGAAACTAATTTATGGTGCAGATTATATGGGAGGAGACAATACTGTAGGTGACCTGGGTCCAAACCATGTAGGGTTTTAAGGGAATAATCAACACTTTCTTCCTTGTCCAGAAACTAATTAGTAGCCATTGGAATGATTTTAATATTGGTGAAATATGATCACTCCTGGATGTCCCAGTAATCAATCGGGCTGCCATGTTTAGAACTAACTGAAGTTTCCAAACTTGGTACAGAGGTAGCCCAATGTACAGCACATTGCAAAAGTCAAGACTTGAGATTACCAGTGTGTACACTACCATTTTAAAGTCTCTAGCACTAAGTAGGGGCACAGCTGGTGTATCAGCTGAAGCAGATAGTAAGCACTCGTGGCCATTGCATCTATCTGAACTGTCATTTGGACCAATGGATCCAGAAGCACCCCCAAGCTGCAAACACAGCCTTTCAGGGGAAGTGTAACCCCATTCAGAATTGGTTGACAAACCTCTAAATCCATGTGAGGACCCTTGACAGTAAGCACCTCTGTCTTGTCTGGATTCAGCTTCAATTTGTTTTACCTCATCTAGCCCATTACCTCCTCTAGACATTCATTCAGAGGAGACACATTATCCTTATCTGAGGCTATGTTTGAAGGCATGGAGAAATATATTTGGGTATCATCAGTGTACTGATAGCATCCTGCCCCATGACTCCAGATGATTTCTCCCAGCAGTTGTCATCTTCATTCTTTTTTCAAAGTATATTTGTATATTTTTGGAAAACATATCTGTGAAGATGAATCAATAGGAAGAGCAGGGCTGTGTGTTATTTTTGTGTGTTTATTTCAACCCAGTAAGTAGTATTTGAGTAAGAATAACACAGGACAACAATATTAGAGAGTCCTAATATTAGATAGATATAGATTTGACAGATGATTTGAATAGAGATTTAAATGGCCAGCTGAAATTGTTACTGAAGCAGTTCTATGATATACTGTTAAAATCATAGAGTTGGAAGAGATCACAAGGCCCATCCATTCCAACCCCCTGCCATGCCGGAATAATTTGTTGTTGTTTTGTGACAAAAGTTTAGCTCATTGCTTTCTGGAAAACTTTCAGAATGAGCATTCACATGATTAATTGGAATGTACTTTTAAAAAAAAATCAACTGTGGCATCCCCATAGTCTTTGCAACCTCGTGCAATCATTTCAAACTGGCTTTAGGACAGGATTTGGAGTTGAGACTGCTATGG
>CM034708.1:34743490-34755122 GCA_020142125.1 Phrynosoma platyrhinos
TTATCTGTTTATGTTGCATTGTGGACAAGTGAAGTTAATCTGTCACAAATGGGCGTCAGGGTTCTGGTTAGATTATGTTATATCAAAGTGTTTTAATGTTCTGGCGGGCAGGACCCCCCCCCCCCAGGGATAAGTTAGTTAATTGAAATCACGAAATTGGTTCAAGTTTAAGTGTGGACAAAGAGTATACTTCGAGGGATTAATCAAATTGTTGCTATGTCGTCACCAAACAAATTGATGACGTCATAGACAAGTTACATCACGAGCTAAATTATGATGTCATTTCTGGTTGGGGGGAGATGATTTATTTGGATGTTTGTTTAATTGGAACTTGATGTTCTTGACACATGAATTAAAGGGATAGATTGACACAGTTGGTTAGATTGGATATGTAAAGGAACACATGTGTCAAGAACAATGTAATATGTGGTTAAATTAAATTGTTAAAGAATTATTGATTACCCTGTACAAATAAAGTTGTGGCCGAGGTTTTACAACCATAATTTTGAGTACGGTGTCATTTTTGTGTCGGTGCAATTATGGGCGATCACTTTATACTAGCACACTAGTTGTTGGACAGTTGTGTACTACTGTCTGGTTTTGTTTCTGTCTCAATTTTCTTTTGCTTCTCTTCTTTCCTTTCCTGCTTGAAGCTTTTCCTCTATTATCCATTGTTTCTTCTCTTTATTTGTGGCCAATGTTAGTGTCTTTCTGCTTTCTTCCTTGACTATGTCCTTGGAATCTGCCTATATTTCCTCTGGTTTCTGGTCAATTATGCTTAATAGCACAAATCTATGTCTTGTAAATCTATGTCTTGTAAATTCTATTAATATATTGTTCAGATAATATTTTGGCATGATGACTGTTTTTGCTTTCTTCTTCAGCTTTTTAATATATATAAGTAATTCATGATCTACATACAATGTCTACACACAATGGTTTAAATCCTATGGTTAGTCTTGGCTAGATTAGAGGCATTGAAACAGTGAGATTTACCTATATGTTGACTCTCCATTCACTAATTGAGCCAATGGATCTACTCTATCTGGGACTAGCCAACAAGATTCCAGCTTTTAAAAGATGTAGTTTTGATGCAATTTGCAATATGTCAATGCATACAATGACTTATACATAGCATTTTCTCTCCTGAACTTTCAATTTCAGGCTAAAGACAAAAGCAGAAGCAATTCCAACAAAACAGGATCCCAGGAGTGACTGTGAAACTTGTCCATGGTATGAAGGATCCTCCACAGCTGTAAAACTATAGGGGGAAGCAGACAGGCGGCATGGGGCCACTCCAGGAAGCTGTGCCACGGGGCTGAGGTATCCGCACATGGCCGCTGCAGCAGGAGGTTATCATTGGAGCTCTGGCTGTGCGAGGGCCGGCTGCTCCGAGGACATTTTGGGGAAGGGGTTGGGGCGCCCAGCGTGTGGCTGCCCCTCTCCTTCCTTGCTCTGAAGAAGGTGCAAAGTGCCGTCTGCTTAGCCCCTAAGTTTGCTGTCTTACTCCATTCTTGATGGGAATTATTTAGTAAACAGCTGCATATGAGCTACCTTTAAATTAATCATTTGGCTGCTCACATATATGGGCTCTTTGGATGGAAAAAGGCCCTCTGTCCTTCCTCACACCAAAAGCAACTAATTCCTTTTCCAAAGAAAGAGTGCACTATAGGTTGCTCTAAATCTGAAGGGCTCCTGTGTGTCCATGAAGAGCTTTATGACCCAGTGCATATAGTCTGCTGTCTTATATATAACATGATCAATTTCTTTTAGGAGTTCTGGTCCTCTGTGAATTTTCTCATTGGATTGGCATGAAGCTATTTAACCCAGATGTTTCTGCAATTTGTGCATATTAGGAGATTCATGGTGTATTGGCCAAGTGCTAACATTGTGAGGTATAATGTAAAACATGTTAAGACTGGAGACTGGCTGTGAAAATGATTAGAAGGTCTTTCTTTTATTAACTAAATGTCCAGATAGATTTCTGTAGAACCTGCATTTATATTGCCATGCAGCTCACTTTGTATAAGTACGTGC
Source organism: Phrynosoma platyrhinos (assembly GCA_020142125.1). NCBI lineage: Eukaryota > Metazoa > Chordata > Lepidosauria > Squamata > Phrynosomatidae > Phrynosoma > Phrynosoma platyrhinos. The sequence continues at coordinate 34,745,528 of CM034708.1, forward strand.
TATTGAATGTTTTTGGACACTGAGAGGATACCCTGTAAAAGGCAGAAGGATGGAAAGTACCTTCCCAAGCATCAAGGACAGTATTCCATTGGATGACCTTGCAGCAAACTACAGGTGGACGCCACATGAGCAGGTGAAAAATGTGCTTGTGAAAAGTGTGCTGACAATTTTGTGTGCTGAATGTAGTACTTCAAGCAGCAGTGCTAACTTGGGCATCTGGTATACATTTTACCATTTTAATGGTAGTTTTAAGGATATTTAAGCAAGTGCAATATCTTATATTTTAAAGATCTAATAAAAATAAAAGGTAAAGGATTATAAGGGCAAAATGTTCCTCAAAGCTTTTTTATTTCAAGTTTCACATTGCCTTTGAATAACTTCAAATTTTCATCTATCAATTTCAAACTCTATCTACCCATATGAGCCTGTTTGAATTCTGAGATCTTTTGCATGAAAGAAATAAGTTACAGGCACATTTTAGGAAGATATTGGAGAGGGCCTTCCTGGTGGCCGCTTCCAGATTTATGAAACTCCCCCATGCGGGAGGCTAGGTTGGCTCCCTCTTGGCTCTTCTTCCATCAGCAATTTTTTAAAAGTTTTTTTTAAATCAAGTTTCTGGTTGCCATGGAAAGATATTTGAATGAGGGGATGCTTTTCATTTATCCTCCTTATTATGTTTTAAACATAATTCTTTTGGTGTTTTTTTTTTTAAAATAAAATGCTTAAAACTTAACAGTGATGGAAATAGTTTATTTAATTATTTTAAAACCTTTTTGGCAATTACAATTGATTTTTAGCTGTATTTTGTTTTAATCTATGTTTAATGTATATTTTCTGTGAAAGATCTTTAATTTGTTGGGTTTTTTGGTTATTGATAATATGTCTATGATTATAGTTTGGAATGTGAACCATCTTTTTAATTTTCCTATTTCTATACAAAGTGTCCACCATCTCTTTTTATACTTTTATATATTTTATGCACCTTCAATATTTCTAGGAATCCTTGGATTATGCAGTATTTTGCACTTGGATAAAATATTTTTGCCTTTTAATAAATGTTTTTACTCGAACATATTCACACATGTTGACTACATCAATGAGTTATCTGAAAGCATCCCATATCTCTTTAATTTTTGTTTTTCTTATCCATTAAAAAAAGGAGGTAACTGTTAATTACCAGGTAATTACTAACTGTCAACATGGTCTAGTGGTTTGAGATTTTGACTCTGGAGACCAGGGTTTGAATCCCTACTCAGCCATGGGTGGGGTTTACAATGCCAAAGCTCCACAGGATGCTCCCAAAGTTGCATGAACAAGCTTCATAATTTTCATTTATGACCTCATGGGTTCAAGTAAAAAAAATCCTTTGACCTGTGACATCTACAGACATTCATGTTAGCTGGGAAATGATGCTGAGGAATATTCAGCAAGTGAGTTCTTCATGTATGTACTTAAAGCATTTTCCAGGTGTGAAGACTCAAAGGAAAGGGAAAGTCCCTCTGCATGCCGGATGTGAGCCCAAGAGTCCCCAAATTCACATTTCAGTATTGGATTAATTGTGGTTATGTTCTTTATTATGGAATCCATGAATATCCCACAAAAACAGGATTACTTTCAGATGATGTTGGGCGACTTCAGCATCATCCCGACATTAACCCATTAATAAAGTGACAAAATTGTACCGCTTTTTATTTTTGGGATATGTTGTGGGATATTCATTGAATTTAAACCCCATTTATTCACAGGATTTGGGCGCTTTGCTTCTGATGTGATAAACTCCTATGATGTATGATTTTTCACTTCATTCTCATCTGGTTGTATGGTATTTATTATAATTAGGTTGGATCCAGATTTAGGCAGGTGGAGCTGGACAGATGAAATTGGAGTTTTCTACCCAATCCTTCCTAACGGCAGCTCCTCCTACATTATACAGTAGGTTAAAAATCCAGAGCAGGCTGTGGGGATTGAAGGAAATCCCTGAATACTAGACAAAGACACTTCCCACAAACAGAATTATGTTCCCTGAAGATGCTTCTACCTTCTCAAGCACGTTCACATTCACACTGCACCTCAGACTATCCCATTCAACAGTGTCCTTTGACACCAGCCTATGTAGCCTTTTCAAGCAGCAGGCCTTTTTATCTGTTTGGGTGCATCCTACAGAATCATCCTAACAGATATTCTAAATACCCCACTGAACTATGAATTCCAGAATTTCACAGGATGGAGCCGTAGCAGTCCCAGTGGAATCAAAGTACTATAATTGTGTATGTGAAAGAAGGGTATGGTATATGAAGAAGGGTATGGTAAGTCATTTTCACATGAAAAATTATGCAACAAATCCAGTATTTAATAAATATTTATGAATATTATTTTGCTGTCTCTCAAGTTAGTAAATACTGGTGGGATATCAAATCAATATAACCAGTGAAATGCTGCAGACCCAGGAGCTAGGGCAGGGGTAGGCAACCTTTCCCCTTTAAGGGCCGAGGGACTTCAGCTCCCAGAATCCCAGGAGCTATTGGCCAACATGGGACTATTAGCCAACATGGCTGAGGCTTCTGGGAGCTGAAGTCCCTCAGCCCTTAAAGGGGAAAGGTTGCCTACCCCTGAGCTAGGGGGTTGTTACAAATTGTTTGTTTTAACAGTAACCCACTTTTCTGGAAACTGCTTTCCAGTTTATAACAAACAGGATATAGTTCTTTTGAGTTTGACTAGATTTTATACACATTTGGATTGACTTTTTGGAATATTATTTGCAGTCATGAGTGAAGATTAAAATGAGGAGCATGAGGAAATTATGTTTCATGAAATTTAAAGGTAGCAAACTTTAGCCTTGATAAAGTGAAATGCACCCATTATTCATACCTAATTTGAAACAGGCCATGCCACTTTGAGTTGAATGCAGTCCTCAGTAACTGTCACACAAGAGTTGATGACATTTGTAACTGATGGGGAGCCTATCTGTCATTCTAAAATTAAACAATAAAGACACGCACACAAAACCTCCAAATCTATTTCTCAGTGTATAACCAAATTGCCTCCATATTTTGCATTTCACATTACACCTTTCTTTATTTTGTTCTGTTCTATTTTGATTTGGGCCAGTTGTAACATTAAAGGCCTGATTTCCATTGTGTTTTTCATACTGCAACTAAAGACACCCTAAGATATATTGCTATGCAAGGTGAGCATTAATTCCACACTGGTCTCCAGTCATGGCACAGCATATTCAAAGACAACCAGATTATCTTTGCATCTGAGGTACAATTATCCACATTTATCACTTCTGCATTCCAAGCAGTTAAGATTCAATAATAAAAATTTGCTGCCATTTCATTGCACCCAAAAACTGCTGCCTAAGGCAGGACCTGGCTAATGGTAGGACTGACCCTATGTAAATATGACTTACATAGGCCCAGTTTGCATGGACCAAATAAATTGTCCTCCCCATCTCTTTGTGTGGAGTCTGGAAAATGCATGACCTGATTCCTGGTTCTGATATCAACAGTCAAGATGACATGCAGCCAGTTCAGCACTGAACTTCATATATCTAATATACCTGAATGTATAGGGGAAAGTTTTACTATACGTTTTATAAGCTGGTGTACTGAAATGATTAATATGAATGGATTCCTAGATACTAGATAGACAAATATCCTAGATACTAGATAGACAAATATCAAATTAATTACAAATAAACATGCTGAAAAGATCTTTCTATTAATCTTGTTCATGACATGGCCCCTTTTAAAAAGATTTGTTTTAGACTGAAGGTGAGTATTGTCATCCATTCACTGTACTAAATTAAAAATGTGAAAAATGACCTAGAATGAACAAACAAACAAAACAACAGTAAAAAAAAAAAAAAAAAGCTTGCAAAAGCTGATGGATTCTGCTGGCAATTTTAACCTACAAAATTCTCTATCATTCTCAGAATAAAGTGCAATTTTTCTACCTTTGAGAGGCAATTAAGTCTGGCTCTTGTTAGTATTTCTTCTGCCACCAGCCATTTTTATAGGAAGGCCAAGATTATTTTTTGATGGATTTGCTGTAATGTTAAATTATCACTGGAATAAGTAAAGTTTACAAAACCACTATTCCATAGTGGGTCCATGAAAAACATGTTACAATTATTGCTTTCCATTCCATTAGGGAGCTAAGATTATGATATACTACTGATTAGAAGTGGGAATAAATGTCTGAATGCCAGCATTTGATCAATTTGTTTCTCCCACATGTACTTACTGACAGAGCAAATGTGATAAAGTAAACTTTTTGTTCAACAAATCTATAATGTGTTTTCATAAATGTCTGAATATAAAATATGTGGCTGTGTGTTAAATTTGAAAGAAGCAAGAAATGTCTATGACTCTTTTTTTCACCTTCATATCCTCTTTCATCTACCCTCCCCATATAGCAGAAGTAGAAGAATTCCTAAATAATCTTCTAGCAAAGCCATATTGAAGAAACATATAAGGAGAGCAATTCTGGATCCAATCAAAGGCCTAGCCAGTTCAGCATTAATCATTCAGGGAAGTCCAGGAGCCAAATTTAAGAGTAATAGTCTATTCCTGCTACTGTTCTGTGGCAAATGGCTGTTTTTATAAGTCTTGTTATTGTTATTTGCTCTCAAGTCCTCTGATTTATAGTGATGCCCTGAATGATAGACCTCTAAGAGGCCTAGTCATCAGGTCATTGCTTCCTTGAAGCTACTTTTTTTAAATGTCATTCCACACACACACACCAACTAGGGATGAGTGAGAAATTAATTCTTGACTCCATTTTATAAAACTTTATCAACATTTATAAATTTCTCCAGATCTGAGATGGGAAGAATTTGAGATCTGCAGTAGTCAAATGTGTTGTTGTTCCAAGCCAATTCCAACCCATCTAAGGGCCGAGAGACTTCAGCTCCCAGAATCCCAGGAGCTATTGGCCAACGTGGGACTATTGGCCAACATAGCTGAGGCTTCTGGGAGCTGAAGTCCCTCGGCCCTTAAAGGGGAAAGGTTGCCAATCCCTGCTCTAAGGCTTGAGGAAGGCAATGTCCAAGGTCACCCAGTGGATTTCCATAGCTGGGTATGGAACCCTGGGCTCCTAGGTCCAACACAAACCACTACACCACATTGGCTGTTTAGTCAAATGTGAAAGAAAGTGACACTGAAAGATTTCCTTATGCTTGACATGGACATTGAAGTTCTTGAGAAGATAACAAATGAGATATGTAGGCCATGGTGTGAAAGTGTTCTCAGGCCTTACCTGAACTCTCTGGTTTCAGAGCCTGGACTCTGGTCCTCCAGTCAAGTTGCTCAAATTCTGGGAGTTGGGCATGGCTTCAGTGGTGGCACTTTGGTGACAAGAGAAAAGAGGTGACAACAGTGGCAATTGCAAGTTCCAACATGCCCCTCTGGTGTCAGTCTCTCCCTTTGGCTCAGGGCAGGACAAAGGAAGGAGATGGAGAAGAAGAAAAGGAAGTGCAGCTCAGACCTCTTGTTAAGCTCTGCCTGTCACTGGATTTAAAGATGAGGGGAGGAACACAGATGTCAGGCCCAGCCTGGCTGAGTACTCAGGGGAGGACTCTGAGGCTGAGCTGGAGCCTCAGCCTGAATCTGAGCCTCAGCATGGTTCTAGCTCTGCTCTGAGAGCTCCAGCAGAGGCTGTGGCTTTAGAAGACAACCAGGAGCCAAATATCCCAGCGGGAGCCAAATATCCCAGTTCTCTAGGACTGTGGACATGGAGGAGGAGGACAAGGAGGATCACATATGTACCTTTAGCCAGAGAAGATCTGAAAGAGCATGCCTCTGACGCTTGAGGAAGCTTTATGCAAAATGCCAGCTCATCAAAGACCACTTGCACTCATGAGGGCTGATGATAAAAGCCTGGGAAGCACACTAGAGCTTTTGTCAGAAGCTATCTGAGTTCCCTGGCAAAAGTACCTTGTTTCCTGATTCTTGGTATTGATTTCTTGGCTTGAACCCTTGAACACACACTGACCTGACCATCCTGCTTTTCTGAAACCCTTAACCTTCTTTGATTGCCTAACTATGCTTTTGGTTTGATCCTTTAGCTTCCACTCAGACTGACTACTGATTTTGTTTCTGGATTCTGCCTTTTGCCTGTAAGTCTGCATTTCAAGACTTGTCTTGCTTCACAAACTCTATGTGGAGACCTTGATTTGTTTGGACTTGTAATCAGCTGTTGACTACTTTCCTGGACAGCAGAGCTGAATAATTCACCAGCAGCCACCCAAGAGTAGGGCTTTGCAACAGCATGGCTTGCAGGCTGCATGACATATAATTTAAAGGTAGGTTGTTGGTTTTTTAAAAAAATAAAAAGGGCAAGATAATGGATAGGTACAGAACTGCTATCTCTATCCAAGCCAGGCTACCTATGACAGGATGTCATTTCTGAAAGATCTACTTATTGTACAAAATGCACACACATCCTCCACAGAAGCATGGCCTATCATGGTTTGTTGTGGCAATGCAGTAAGTAATCATATAGTTCTGTCACTGTACATGAAACTCACAGTCTAAAGAAAATTCTCATTTATGCTAAGCAAAACAGTTTAGTGTCACGAATTCATCCAGATTTAATAATTCTTAAACCCCCCAAACATTGGCTGTCTGAGGTTTGCGATATTTCTCCCCTAACGCAGTCTTGTCTAGAGTTGTGTTTTGCAAACAGATTGAATCTGCATACCTGTCTCATCAAAGCAGAGGAGAATTTTAATACATTTTTAAAAATTTGATCCAATAATTTGTTTTTTGGGACCTGGGAGATCCAGGTTTAAGTCCCAATTGAGCCACACAACTCACTGGATCACTTTAGATCAGTTCCATTCTTTGTACCTAACATATTTTTCAGGATTGTTTTAAGGACAAATTAAGGAAAGAGGGCAGCTGTGTACACTGCGTTGAATTAATTGGAACATGTGCTGCATTTAAGCATAAACACCACCTGCCCCCATGGCATTAGCTGGGGCCATACCTAGGTCTTAGGGTCTGGGAGGCTCCAAACTATTTAACTTTATGGTATAGCCTAAGGGCACCAGGTCTTAGAAGCTAAGCAGAGTCAGCCCTGTTTAGAACTTGGATGGAATACTGCCAATGGATAGCAGGTGCTGTAGGCTACATTGTAGAGGAACGAACTGGCAAAACCACCTCTGAGGGTGCATTTACACTGTGGAAATAATGTAGTTTGATGCCACTTTAACAGCCATGATTCCATCCTACAGAATCATGGGATCTGTAAGTTTGTGAGGCATCAGCACTCTTTGGGAGAGAAGGCTAATGACTATGCAAAACTACAAATCCCAGAATTGCACAGGATGGAGCTACAGCACTTAAAGTTATGTCAAACAACATTATTTATACAGCACTCTAAGTATTCCTTGCCTAAATACCCTGTGAAAACTCATGGAGTTGTAATTTGTCAGGTGACTTGAAGGCATTTTACACGCAGAGAGAGACACACACACTCAGTCTCATTCTAAAAGCACCAGATCTTACCTGATCATGAAAGCTAACCAGAATCATCCTTAGTTAGCACTTGGATGGGAGACCATAAACGAATACCAGGTGCTATATTTTACAGGAAAGAACTGGCAAAAACACCTTTTGAGTTTTCCTTGCCTGAGAAAACCGTATGAAATTCATTTCATGGGGTCATCATAAATCTTGACTTGAAGGCACATAGACACACATGCATGAGTACAACATATATAGCATCTTTAGTGGCAGAAAACAGTCACATCCACATGTTACAGTGTACCTGTATGTAATTTTTTTTAGTAGACAGAAGAAAAAAAACATTCATATGGGACAGATTCCATATATTCTGTTGGTATCTATGGAACATTCAAAGATATATCCACACCAGTGCTTCTATAATATCATTTCATTTAAAACATTTTTGAATCACAAATCAGCAATCCAGGTGCCACATTTCTCTTCTGATAAATGGTGGCTTCTGTCTCAATGGGGCAATGAATGCTCTACACTTAAGTTTGAGTTTAATGAAGACATTCAAGGTGCTGAACCTATTTTGCAACTAGAGTTTAGCATCTTGGATCCCCCTGAATATCCCACTGAGACAGACTCCACCAGCCACGACTGCTTCTACTAACCTTTATCTCTTATTCATCTTAATAAATACTGTACTTCTTCGCTTCTGTTTCTAAAATGTTGAATTTGTGATTATGTTCATGCCCATATTTGTAAAACAGCTTTCATTTATCTTGCATTCTGTACTGGCACTGGCGCCTTCATGCTTTAGAGGACAATTTATTATATTTTTTTCAGAAAAAGAAGGAAAAAGCTTAGAAAGAAGCAAAATGAAACCTCTTACAAATTCTGCCCCCAGATTTGATAAATTATCCCTGCTGGGAATAATTTGCCTTTGTAAGACTACTAGTATGTAACATCTGGTTCTATAAAACTGTGTGCTTTATTTATGGTAGATTACATTTTTAAATGTTAATGGCATAAAGCAAATCCTATTTCAATAACTAAAAATCCGAATGCCTGTGGGCACCCTAAGAAATGTAGACAGGAGGCTGAATGATCAGCTCAATGATACATAATCTCCATGTAGCACTTACTTAAATGAACATACAGCATCATTCAATTTAAGCACAAACAACCCTTGTGGCAGGTCACGCAATGAAGCACGTGTCATTTTGGGAAAATAACAATTACAAGGCACTTTGTGTGTGTGGTTTGCCTTCAGTAGCACCACATTTTAGCCTAAGGCCCTTTGTTTTCTTTATGGCTCATACTTTCTGAAGCTTAACAGCCTTTTCCAGCAAACATGGTAAACAGATTGCTTATACATTTCTATACTATATGGAAAAAGTCAGAACAGTAGTTTACTGCTGTTCATTGAAAGGCAATTCCATTAGGAATTCCATCAGCTATGGTACTTTATTGTTAAATGTTTACCAAGTCCAAAAATGTCACAATCATTTTATGACCTTTAAAGGTAGTTGTTTCTAGATAAAGCAATATAATCATGAGTTAATGAACTGTACAAACACTCAGGCTTTTGAATCAAAGTGCAGCCTAGCTACCTTTTGTTAGACCACCGTATTCCAGAAACTAAAGCTGAAGTCCTAAATTACTTGGACTGAGTCCCTTTTTAAGACCCATTGTACTCAGTGGAATTTAGTTCAGAGTAAGCCAGCAATGTTAGAAATATGCAGATGGTCTGGTTGATCCATCTCCATTTCCTTCTACTAGAAGTCAGATATATTCTGATTCAGAAAAACTTTGAGTTGTACCTTGCTATAATTTGGCAGCTATTATGGGGTTTTCTTGGCAAGTTTCTTCAGAGTCTGCCAATGCTATACTCTGAGGCTGAGAGAGAGTGACTTGCCCAAAGTCACCCACTGGGTTTATGTATCCAAGTCAGCATTTGAACCCTGGTCTCAGAGTTCTAGTCCAATGCTCAAACTAATACAGCAAGCTGGCTCTCATTATGTATCATAATGTTGATAATATAAATTGTTATGGAGATTGCTCTATCTGTTGGAATCTCAGCTCACTAAATTTTCTTTCTTTCTTTCTTTCTTTCTTTCTTTCTTTCTTTCTTT
>CM034708.1:34772437-34806328 GCA_020142125.1 Phrynosoma platyrhinos
TGTGATAAGGTCCTATGTCGATGTACAGTAATGTATGGTGAAAACTGGCATGCTGCCAAAGACTGAAATGTAAGTAAGTGTCTTTCTGAGAGTTACAATTTCCTCAGTAGATGAAATATGAATTATGATACTTCAGTATTAAGTGTATTATATAGTTTGAGATGTGGTCATTGTAACATCCGTACTTAGACTATATAATGTCTAAGAAAGCAAAATGTCTTCTCTATGTAAAGTCTTTGATAAAAAAAATATGCCTAGATTCTGCAATATCTATAAAATAATGTGCCTAGATTGGAAATGGCCTGTGTGATGTAATGATGTTTGCCAAGAATATATATTGGTCCTTGCCAAGTATAACTGCATATGGTAATTGATTTACTTTAAAAACTTGCTTAAAAAACTTATTCTCCTGTCAAAAATCCCTTGAAGGTCTAAATCTGAAGAGAAATTTTAATAGGAAGTTGCTATTGATCTGCCTACTGTTGTTTGCAACCTTGGAAGCACAGGTGGCCTAAATGATATTTGCTAAGCAAATCTGGATAGACACAATCAACAAATATAAGATAAAGAGTCTTCAGTCTGTTAGCTTAGAGATGAGGAAGAGGAAGCTTGCCTGTTCCAGAAGGGGCAAGCTGTTGCATCACTGCTATCAGGTGGCATTTGAATAGCTTGGGAAAACCTGTTGCAAAAAGAGATATTGGATACTTCCTTGCACAACCTCATAATAAGTAGTTATGCCAGCCTAACCCCCAGTTATGCCAGCAAAGTCTCTAAGAAGATTCCAGCCAAGAAGTTAAGCATGTTGCAGTAGGCAGTTCAGCAGTTCATATGCTAAAAAAGCAAATGCACATTGAGCCAAGTAAATATAGGGCCTTTGCAGACTGCCAGAAATAGTGCACATTAAATTGAGGCACTGCCCTGGCATAGTGCTAGGGAATCATGAGAACTGTAATTTATTGTGGCACCAGAGCTCTCTGACAGAGAAGGGTCAATGTCTCAGAAAAAAAAATACAATTCCCATGACTCCCTAGCACTGAGCCAGGGCAGTGCCTCAATTTAATGTGCACTATTTCTGGCAGTCTGCAAAGGCCCATAGTTAATTTGGCAGGAAGCCTGTCACTGACACTATACTCTAAAATAGTAAAAATAGTAAAGATCAGTTAGGGTAGACAGTTATTTGCCACAAACACTGCAATGAATGAAACTTCAGTGGGTGCAGTAGTTCCAGATGCATCTCAAGAGGCACATCAATTACTGTCACTTGTTTGTCAGCAGTATCCCATGATAAATCAGTAAGATCCACCTTTCTGTACATCTTACATCACACACTGCCCTGTTTCTCCCATCTGTTTTCATTGATGCTACAGAGCAAACTGTTCCACTTCATGTACCTTGACAGGGGTACATGATGTCTCACAATTAATGGGGGGAAGCAGACGAGAGCTTCCCAGACGCCCTGGGCCGGCGCGCCGCGGGGCCGCAGCCTCCGCACCTCGGCGCACCGTCGGCGACCCTGGAAGGAGCGCTAAATCAGCGCTCCTTCCTCAAGACAGCGAAAGTGCGCACTATCAGCGTCGGGCGCACTTTCGCTGTCTTTTCCGCCGCGGCGCGTTCGGCTGCCGCGGCGTGAGTTCTCCCCCGGAGCGCCGGCCGTGCGGAGGGCCGGCGACTCCGAGGGCGACCTCAGGGAGAGGAAGGGGCGCCGAACGTGCGGCTGCCCCTCCTCTTCCAAGCCTCCAAGACGACCCAATTAGTCGTCTGCTTCCCCCCAATGTCTCACAATGTGCTCCAGTTAGAACAATACCAAAGCCTTCCGACTACCTAAATGTGATGAAAATGAAGATGTAAAAAAAGCAGCAGCTGAAAGAATGATTTAGTGGAAAGGCAATGTGAGACACATGGGGAGGTTGGTGAAATGCTGCAATTACTTAAGATTCTTTGCTCTAATGATTCATCTACCACAAAGTCTGTCATGTTGTTGTACACAATGAACATACACTTCCTTCTCAATGTATTAGACTGCAAAATGAGACTAAAGAACCAGTGGGAAATTCTAGTACTTTGACCTTCAATGAAATATTTTGAAATACATGGAATTTTTACCATAATTCATTCTAAATGGTTGAGAAAACGTTTATTTCAACAACATGCTCAATTTCCATTCTATTTAATGCCAACTGTCAACTAGGGGCACGTATTCAGGAATCATTAAAAAAAATTGCACCATGTCTCCCATATCACTTAAATCCAAACACAGCTACTCTTGACGAAGATATTATGCTATATCTTTCAGTTCTTCCTCCTGCCTCATGTTTTCTTTCTTTCTTTCTTTCTTTCATTCATTCATTCATTCATTCATTCATTTATTTCTGTTGACTCCAATCCTAAAGATACTTTACCAGAAATAAATGCAAGAGAGTTTGGTGGGATTTATTCTACTCTTCCAGCAGTTCCATTCACTGAGTAGTCTGTACAGAGAGATCAATAGGCTATAACAGGATGGAGAAACCAGTGCCAAGTGCACCAAGCTTCAATGAAGGACCAGTGTAGATATAGTAATTTACCCTTTATTCTCTCTCCATTTTCTCTTTGATTGGCTTGGATGGATTTTTGCTGTTCCCACAAAGGTGGGTAAATACTGAAAAACATTGATGTTTGGGATTCAGCTGGAAGACACAAATAGACAGAAAGACTGCAAGATTTATGTTGCAGAGCCTGACCTAGTTCACTGCAAACCTGATGTGGCACTCAGTTGCACAAAAGAGATAGAAGTCAGGGGGAGATTGCATATTCTCCATCATTTCACAGATGGAAACCAGAACACAGCTATGAGATTATCGCACATCTTAAAAACCTGGCTTACCTCTCCTGAATTGAAGTCTAATTCAGGCTGCAACTGGGTCCTATCACATGGCTTTTGCAGTGGAATCTGCCATCCGAATACAGCCTGGTTCCAGTGCAGGCCCCAAGGCATGCTCTGGTGACCATTTTTCAAAGTCAGAAGCTCACGACTTTGAAAAATGACCACTGGAACATGTTTTGGGACCCACACTTGAGTCTGGCTGTACTTGGATGGTGGATTCAGCTGCAAAAGCCATGTGATAGGACCCGGCTGCAGCCTGAATTAGACTTAAGTTCAGGAGATGTAAGCCAAGCAATACCAGATTATGATCAAGATGGTGAAAGTTATTAATGTGGAAGAACAGGCAAGCTAGGAAAGGATGAAGCAGTTTATTTTTGCCTAAATCTACAGGAAAGGGCAAGATTCTGCCCCTTTCTCTCCTCTCCCCCTGCTGAGTTAATTGATTGTGAGTGCAAAATACTTTTGCACTTTAAACTGAGTTTGCAAAAATTGAAGTAATTCAAGGATGAATGGACAATTGTGGGTGGAGGAGAGAGAATTCAGGACATCCCAGCAGAAAATGGGATGATAGAGGATTAATGACTGCCCATGACAAATCACACAGTAGTTGGAGAGGATGGGACTGAATTATCTTTAAAATCTGGATAAAGTGACTCCATAGTGTGAATTAGGCTGTACTAGAGTGATACATAAGAGGCCTCCAAGGGCAGCTTGAACTTCTGAGGAGGTGCATAATAAAGTTGGGACACATAGGAAACCTTGCACGACCTCTTCTCCAACTCTGATGCAACCCAGAACTTTGTGGGAAGAGGCCCACTTCTCTAGCACTCCCAGGAAATGCTAGATCACATCAGAGGAAGAAAAGATGTTGTATGAGAAAACCACAATGCCCTGGACTGTCATGTAGTGTGGGATCCTTGTATACAAGTTTTAAAATGGAGTGAGGGGATCACTGTCTGGCACCTTGTACATAGACCAAGATCCTGCATCAAGAGATATATTGTAAGTTCTGCACAGGCATGATGATACCATGTCTCCTAATGCCAATCCCAATTTTTAGCTGTTTCAGCTCCCCAAACATGATTGATTGTGATAGTTAGAGGGATTGGGCAACAGAGAAGCATCTTATTGTGGTCATATAACTGGATGCACAGTGACAGACCTCCTCTAGGACTTTTTTCCAGAGGATGATCTTATCTAGCAATATAAATACCACTGGATCATGTACCCCTGTCAATTGAATCTCCACTCTAAGTAAATGGACAGGTTTAGCATGGAGGGGCTAAATGTTGGAGTTTGGAGTGGGAGTTTGCTCATTATACTGTTGGGAGGCCCTTACTTATTTGGCCATTATAATGACCAAATAAGTAAGGGCCTAAGCAGACTGTCAGAAATAGTGCACATTAAATTGAGGCACTGCCCTGGCTCAGTGCTAGGGAATCATGGGAACTGTAATTTATTGTGGCACCAGAGCTCTCTCACAAAGAAGGCTCAATGTCTCAGAAAAAAAAATACAGTTCCCATGATTCCTTAGCACTGAGCCAGGGCAGTGCCTCAATTTAATGTGCACTATTTCTGACAGTCTGCTTAGGCCCTATGTTACACAGATTTAGGTTGGACCTACATCTGCATAACTCACAAACAGGTTAACCTTAAGGCAAGGTAATGTGTTTTTGTCGCATGAACTTTGCATTGATAGCAGTAAGAACATTCTTCATTGGGACTCTTTCCAATTTTTGTAAAACCAATAGCACTACACTTCTGTTGCTCAGAAAGTAATTAATTATTGGTAATGGCAATTTCTGTGATAAATTCCTTACATGCTCTGAAGAAAACTACAAAGCAGAACAAAGTGTGAGATTACTAATAACCAACAACATAAAAGAAATACACTGCTATTTTCACCCAAAGCCTTTTGAGTGGATAGTCAATAACTCAGCAGTTTTAACTTCCTAATTAAGAAAATCATTAGTGATTTAGTTTACAAAGTAGCCCAGTAGCTGAACACAAAAGAAAACTAAGACTTTCCTTTTATCCAAGCAGATGAACTAGAAGATTCATCCTCAGATATTAAATATTTTGTCTGGGATAGGGAGTGAGGAATAAATCTAGGTATCTGTGTCTGTATTTTCTGGCTGCTTGAGTGGAGCTTGAGCTCTGCTTATCAATTTATTCACAAAATCAACAGCAGCTGTGGATTCACCTACAGCACATCGGAAAGAGAACATACAAATCCAGGGAGCCATCTGTGATCCATTTTATTTGGCTTCAGGAAAAAAAGGATGTGTACTTCTCTGGTTCTGTTTTTTCTCAAAAATGGTATCAAGAAGGGATATTGGGTGGGGAAAGAACAGCCAAGTCCAGTTGCACTATCAAGAAACTGCTTTTCCTTTGGCAATAAACACAGTCTGTTCCTGCAGCCACTTGGAGCAAGCAAAGGGGCTGTTGAAGTCTGGCCTGGCTCTGTTCCGAATTTTTCCGAAAGATATGCCTGACTGTAATGGAGGCTGCTTTTACTTTTTGGCAGAATGTTTCCAAAGCAAGAGATGTGGACAGATGAATGACGTCCTTGTAGCCTAAAGGTAGCTCTCATTCCAACAATCTATAATGAACAATTCAAAACTGTTAAATAAATAACAGAATAAATATTGCAAGCCTTGGCCTTGAAGTTCATGAAAAGACCTAGGAAGTTATTGCATAAATCCAAATATACACAAGCAGCATTTCTGGACCTAATTTTTCAAAGTCATCCTCTTTGGAGGGGAGAAGAAAACTTCTTGCTCTTCATTCCTGCAAGGCAGGTGAGGTATTTATACAAACACAAGTTGGCTTAAGTCTCCCAGCTAGATGTCAGACACCACAGGCCACCACAAGCTGGTTTTGCTTGACCCTTTTGCTTGACCTCCTGGCTTCACTCTGATATTCAGAATTGTATGTCAGTGGCAAGCTGGGGTGGGAAGAGACTGTTAATTTCTTGCCAAGGAGGGTAAGGTTGTCTGGACTTAGCATCTGGGGAAATGCACTCAAATGTATTAACTTAAAAGAGAAGGAAGAATGATATATTTCCCCCTACAAGGCCAGGTACATTGCCGAGCTCTTCACCAAACCTTCAGCTCAGTAAAGTGCTACTTGATTTCAAGGAAATTTTCAATTTCAATCACTTTTAGTGATAGGGCCCAAAGTATCCACTCTAATGAACAGTGTTTGTAAAGATTAAGATCAGGAGCAAACCCACCATAGTATACCACAGAAAATGACAGTCTTATATAGAGTTCTCCCACTCTTGCTGTTGATGGATAAGCATGCAAAGGAATGGTGGAGAAAAAGGAATGGTCAGATGAATTTTAATAGCGACCACATCTTAATAACGAATTTCTGCATTCTAATCAGATTTTTTCAAAATATTGTTTTAACTATTGGCATGCTTTGTGGAAGTTATGCCATCATAAACTGACTTACAATCCCATAAAGTTGAATTGCACTTTGTGGTATGATCATATTCTCAGGAGGAGAGCAGACACCAAACTATAGGACCATTGGGACCATAGTGCAAACAAAACCAGCAGCATAAGTCCAATTGTGCAATGGTTCCCATTGCACAACAGGGGCTCTCATTGCACTACAGAGTGTTTCATGCAATGGCCTGATATGCATTATCACAGCTCACTAAAAGAGTTGCATATCATGTCAGAGATTTAACTATGTCATTGTAAAGTTAGGCATTGTGGTTTCTAATGCACAATCTTGGCCAACGGCTGCATTTCCTTCACTATGTAGATTTGTTGCTACTGAAGAAATGATGAATAAGCCTGATTTTTTGTTGTCATTGAAAACAAATTGATTCAATGGGTCTGATTCAATACAAACACAGTGTAATATTAATAGAGTTTTGCCTCAGATCAGACAATTCACTTTGAACTCTACACAATTCAAAACTCACGTTATGAAAGGTCAGCATTTTCCCACAGACATGGACTGGCTTTTTAACATTATATTTTTGCCTGAAGTATCACAATGTCAACATTCTACCAAAATTACTTCCTGTTTAATATTTGCTCTTTTTCTCCCAACTTTACTGTTTTCCATTTCTGCCTGCAATGTCCACTCTGAATTTGAAAAATTGGTTTCAAAAGATTTGTCCTCCATATAGAAATATGAAACTTTAGGAATGGCCCTCACTGTCTTCAATTCCACTGCCAAACAGACTATGAGAAAGAAAGCATTGACACTGTACAGCCATCCCTCACCATTTGTTGATTGATTATTCACAGATTATTTTCTGCCACTTCTGGTGGTGTGTTAATGCCATTTTTAATAGTAACAGCAAGCCTAATGAGATTGAAAGACTACAATGCATACTCTGCATAGTTTTTTGTGGGTTTTTCAGGCTGTGTGGCCATGTTCTAGAAGAGTTTCTTTCTGACATTTTGCCAGCATATGTGGCTAGCATCTTCAGAGAAAAAAGTATACTCTGCATACTCTGCACTGTATTTTGGGTCCCCATATTTTGATAGATCAATTACCTTTCAAGAACACTAGGTTAGACTCCCAGAAGAACCTGATGCATGTGCACTTCCAGGTACTAAGGGGGGAAGCAGACGGAGGCGCCGGAGACGCCGCCGGATGGAGCGCCGCGAGAGCGCAGCCTCCGCACCACGGCGCTCCTGCAGCATCCCTGGAAGGACCGCTAAATCAGCGCTCCTTCCACAAGACTGGGAAAGTGCGCCCTAAAAGCGTAGGGTGCACTTTCCCCGCCTTTTCCGCCACAGCGCATGCGGAAGCTGCGGCGTGAGGTTGTCCCCGGAGCTCTGGCCATGCGGAGGGCCGGCGGCTCCGAGGACGACCTCAGGAAGAGGAAGGGGCGCCGCGCATGCAGCTGCCCCTCCTCTTCCTTGCCTCGAAGACGACTCAATTAGTCGTCTGCCGAGGCCCTACAATCAAATCTAGATGGGTGTATTATGTGTTACTTCCTTTCCCCAATGCATCTGCATTTCCTTTTTGCATCTTGAGACTAAGGATATCCTTACACCTAAAGCAGTAAGCCAATCTTCCTGACTACCCCTTGTTGTGTTCGCAGCCAATCATCCCTGTCTATCCATCCTGGGGATATTATGATCTAATCACTATTTTTGTCACACTACAATTATAGTCATCAACCAATCCAGAATGTAATTTTCAATTCCTGAGGAAGGACATCCAGCCTTTGTTGCTGGTGAGATAGTCCACCACTATCGTGTTTCTATATTTCCATTTCACTTAACTCTGTATGCTGTGTCTGCATGGATTGCTATTGTGTGTGTGTGATTGAACTCTGCATATTTGCCCAATAAATCTCTCTTAATTTACCCCAGACCTGGAGTTCTCTTTATTATTACTGGTATAAACAGGTGAAAATGGTCTAAAGGTTACCCAAGCTTCTTGCAAAAGCTAAATTTCTCAATATTTGAAATAATGCTGATAGCTGGTGGGGGATCCCACAGTCCCCTCACTTTTCTCTGGGTAGCAGGCTTGTGAGTCCCTATTAAAAATTATGTAGCCCAGCAGTAGATGTTGCCACAAGCCCCACCATTTTCCTGCTTCTGCCTTGTGAAGGAACCCTGCTCCCTCATGGTGGCTTGAATCTGTGGATCATACTTTTGGGGCTTGTTAAATATTGTTTGGGATAGGATGGTGTAGAGTTATTCATAGCTTTTCCACTTTACTTGGGGTGTTGTGCCCCTAACCCCAGCAAATGTGAAGGGCTGACTTTATTTATTTGTAACATAGGAGATTATTGCACTGTCCTTTCCTGTCCTTTCCTCCCAAGTTAGGGGCAGGATGTAAACTTTTAAACATAGATTTTATCACATGCTTACATGCCTAAGCAGGAGGCATCCCGTATCTGATCATGGTATTCCACACCCAATCCAAACTTCTCCCTCACTTTGTAAAAGAACTGGATTTTTCTAATTCTTTGCAAGGTGTGGAAGAAGTCTGGATTGGGTACGGGATGCTTCCTCCCTGGGCACAGAGGCATGCAACAAAATCCACATTCAAAAGTTTACATCCTGTGCCTAGCTCCTGAGGAAAGGATGGGAAAAGGCAATACGATAATCTCCATAGATGTAAGTGTGAAAGGTGAGCATTTGGGGTTGACTCTACTAGTGGCCAAAACATGCTATGCAACCTGTCATAATCTAGTTGAAGGAAACTATCCCATTGTTGACCTTGGACAAGTTCTTTTTCAAACTGTGACTCCCATAATCCCTCAGACAGCAACACCAGAGAGGATTGATTATGCTGGCTGGGAGAACCTGGGAGTTATAGCCTAAAAAAGTACTTTTTACATTTCTTCCCTGTTGCTTGTGTTAAAATAAGATGCAGATGGCAGCTCAGTCAGACTGGCTGAGAAGAAGATCCCACTTTATCCTTCACTGAAGGCTGCCAAACATTTGAACCAGCTTGTAGCACATACTTTGCATGCAAAAAAATCCCAGATTAAACTCTAGGTAGGGCTTCAAAATATTCTTGTCCAAAACACTGATAGGAACCAGTGGTCTGAACTGGTGCAAAACTGCTCCTTATGTTTCTAGATTAAATATACAAATGAAACATAAATGAAACGTGTTCCAGCAGTTCAGGTGCTCTCATCTACTTTGATATGAACTGAAGATTTTCTAGGTTTTTTTTCATGCTAGCTAATTTGATGCTGAACATAATTTGCAAAACAATATGCATTTTCCTATTCAATGAGATGAAGCCACTTATATGCACTTCCATATGTAAAAATTTGTAATTCTTTTATTTCCTTCTTTTTGATTATCATCCATCTATTTAGAAAGGAAGGCAATATTTTCCACAGGCATATCTATAAATATCAGTAAATTTCATACTCTGGTTTCTCTTCAGATCGTATAAATCAAAAGTAATTGAAACCTTTTACTAAAGTAAATTTCAAGAGCAGTAGATACTTCTCGTGTGGACACAGATTGTATTGACACAAGGCAGTCCAGCATCACAATGATGCCACTGCCTTAGAATAGGGAAAATCTGGTTCCAGTGGATCTCAAGGCAGATTTCACCAGCATTCCTAATCAGAAGGATAACTGACAGTACAAGAGGCTACTGAATCATATAAGAAGTACTTTCTTTCACAACCTTAGTTCTTCTTGTTTACGTTCAAGTTTTTTCTGACTTAAAATGATCCTAAAGTGAACTTATCACAGGGTTTTCTTGGCTAAATTTGTTCAGAGAGAGTTTGCTGGGGCTGAGAGAATATAATTGCTCAAGATCATGGCTTTCCATGGCTGAGTAGAGATTTGAACCTGGAGTCCAATGCTCAGACCTACACTACAATTACTGGACATGTGATCTGTCATGTGCATATTACTGGTCATGAGGCTTTCTAACATCCCTAGTATATAACTGTGGCTAACAAGAGTAACCTTCCTTCTAAGCATGCTAATGTTGATGCCATAAAATACTACTCCACTTATGAAGAAATGCAAGTGTTAAATTCTTCTGTTTCTGAACAGATAAGCTTCAGAGAGCTTACTTCCAGAGTAGAAAGTATGTTCAACTCATTGCAAAAATATAACTGAGAGAGTTCAAGTGATAAAGGTAGACAGAAACCTGGTAATCCTGTCAAAGTGCAGCAAGGAGGTATACATTGCTTATGCTGCCAAAGAATCTGTTTCAATTTTCTCCCAGTTGTGTTTGAACAGCTGTTTAAACTGAAAACAAGATTGTGGAATTGAAAGCACACAGCCTCTTTTCTCAGAAAAGTAAGGCTTCTTTGTGAAAGACCTGCACAAACTGTTGTGAAACCATCATCTTTTCCTATTCCTTCTTAGAAAATAGTGCAGTGTTAGTTGCATCATTCAAATGTAGTGGATATACACTGGTATTCTAGATGCAATGCTTAATTATGTACCTTAGCTGCATAGATAAATAGGGTTTGTGGGACCAACCATAAATCACTTGTGGCAGGAGTGAAAAACGTCAGTTTGCTATATTCTGATTGACAGGAGAACAGACCCTTATCACTTGCAGTGGCTGCTGCCCAGTAAGTCAAGATTTGGGAGACTTTTGTAATCCTTAAATATTTCCTACACTACTGGAAAAAAAATGGGATCATGAATATAGACTACCCACGAATGTCTAACTCTAGGTTCCACATTTGTCAGTTCAATCAATTCCAGCCATAAACTTTATAGTTATTTATGAGCTATATTTGTACCCTACCTTTCCTCCAATGAGCTCACAAGGCAGTGAACAGGACTGTCCTCCTACCCACTTCATTCTGGTTTTATAATGCCAATCATTTCATCATTTGTTTTTAGCTGACCTAACAGGTATGCTAATAGAGAACGTTTCTTGTTTCTCATTATGCCATTAACTGTGAAGGACAGAAACTTAAATAAAGGGAGCAGTTAAAAGTTGGGTAGCAACCTTATTGCTCTTATATATTCTCTGCTACACCTTGTGTTGAATGATCCCATTCATTGTTAGTTTGCAAAAGGGTTTGACATCTGTGCCAAGCATGTAGGTATCTTTAGAACTGTGAAAAAATAATATGGATTGACCATACTGACAGCTGCTTTGGAGATTTATGTGATCACAGGGGCACATTTTTCAGGGGCCTTGTTTACATGAAATATTTCTGGCAGGCTGTGCCTGGAAATGTGGTTATTATGAGAGCTTATATATTTATTCCTCTATGCAATTACGCTCATGGAGCTGCTTTAGAGGATTTTGTAGCCTGTGAACCAGCCCCTCAAAGCAACCTGTGTTAGAAAGCAATAGGTTCACTGTGTCTCATAGAGATGTTTTCTGAAAAACACAGCAGAGCTTTGGAAAAGTTACTTTTTTGAACTACATCTCTGTGAATCCACCATTGGCCCTATGGGCTGAGTGATTCTGGGAGTGTAATCTTTTAAAAGTAACCTTTTCAGACTCTAGAACAGGGGTAGGCAACCTTTTTGAGCTGGGGGTCGGGTTGTTGTCCCTCAGACAATTGGGGGGGCCGAAGCACCAAAAATAAAGAAATAAATATTAAATTGTTTTTAAAAAATTAAAAATTAAAAAAAATATGCATGCACACTCTCTCAGCCCCAGAAAAGCCATGGCAAACCCCCTGTGGAGATTTTGCCAAGAAAACCCCAAGAACAAGTAATAACAACAATAATCATGGTGGGCGGTAGCGGGGGATGGCAGCGGCGGTGGCAGGACTGGCCTGGGGCCAGTCCAAAGGCCTCAGGGAGCCGCATCCGGCCCCCGGGCCTTAGGTTGCCTACCCCTGCTCTAGAACATGGACTCTTTCAGTTCAAAAACATCTGTGCTTCTGTCTGTCTGTGCTGAGGTCTCTGGCTGGGTCTCAATAATTCATATACTATAAATCATTTGGAAAGCACATGTACATCATAACAGTTCACTCAGATGTTTCTTAATTGCTAGCTCCCAAATATAAAACATCTCTAGATTTTTATTTATTGACTTAGGGCCTTTACAGTCTGCACAAATAGTGCAGCTTGAGGCCACTTTAACTGTCCTGGCTCAGTGCTAATGAATCATGGGAATTGTATTTTTTTCTGGAACATTGAGCCTTCTCTGTCAGAGAGCTCTGGTGCCACAATAAACTACAGTTCCCATGATTCCTTAGCCCTGAGCCAGGACAGTTAAAGTGGCTTCAAGTTGCACTATTTCTGGCAGTCTGTAAAGTCCCTTTGTTCACTTTGCCTTTATTTTTCCCATCTTTGCATCTGTCCTGATCCTAGGCTAGCTAATCTCATGACAAACCCAGATCATGAGACCCAGGAATGCATTCCCACCTACTTCAGATAGAATCCATGGGGGAGGGAGAGCGTTCAGAGGATCTGGTCTCTTTCTTTATCTGCCATTCTAGATAGCTATTTCTTCTTGATTTCTTTTCTCAGTGGAGGGTGATGAGAGAATGCATGTCAAGCAAAGTCTCTGATCTCACTATTTTGTAACTTGAGAAGCTACCAAGGGTCAAGCTTCACCTCAGTTGCCTGAAAGATGGATGTCACATGAGCAGAACTAACAAGTTACAAGGAAAGTGACACTTAATGTGTCAGTTAACACTCAGTACTGCATTAACTGGTGAGTTGTAAGAAAGACAAAAAGAGGAAAGAAAAAAGAGTGACCATATAGCCACCCCTATGACTTTTCCACATTTTGTGGTGTTACAGTGTAGGAATGTAATGTTACAGCACATGGATTGAATTGGCATTGCTACTCTTTGATGAATATTTAATTAATTATTTCATGTCTATCCTGCCTTTCTCCCAACATGTGATCTAAGGTGGTATACAAGAATTTAACAGCACAATACCATTTTAAATCTGTTAATAAAAAGTGGAAGCACAATTACACTAAATTTCTATTTAAAACACATGTTTTAAAAAGCTAATTTAATTAGGACATCTTTGAAAACACATTTTAAACAATAATGACTATACAAAATACTCATCACTCTAAAGGTGTAAAATATTTTTACAGCAGTACAGAAATGAAGTAAACAAAAGCAAATTGGAACTTGTTGGTTACACAGGTATTCACCCCCTTTGCCATGATTTGCCTAAAGAAGCTCTACCACCATGAGTAGATTCAAGACTGTGAAGATAATAGCAAAATAAATCTTTCCATTTCTATGTGTTGGCCAAAATTCATCCTTCACCTCCATGATATGTAAAAGCATTGCCAGACTTATAGCAATACTTCAGGATGTCAACACACTCTGAGATACCAGAGTATCCACATAATTTTGAATTTTGAAAGACCTAGTCATGTTAGTCTATTTCAGCAATGAAAGATATAAAGGAATCCTGTTCTATCTTTACAGCTTTTATGCTAAGTGAATCTCAAAAGGACTATAATATTGAGTGAACACATCAACTGA
Source organism: Phrynosoma platyrhinos (assembly GCA_020142125.1). Taxonomy (NCBI): domain Eukaryota; kingdom Metazoa; phylum Chordata; class Lepidosauria; order Squamata; family Phrynosomatidae; genus Phrynosoma; species Phrynosoma platyrhinos. Next base: position 34,786,201 of record CM034708.1, read on the forward strand.
TGTCTAAAATTCAGCTTTATAGATATCCCATAGCTGATTGGTTTTTGAAACTTTGATGATATTGGGCCTCGGCAGACGACTAAAAAAGTCGTCTTCCGGGCAGGGAAGAGGAGGGGCAGCCGCACGAGCGGCGCCCCTTCCTCTCCCCGAGGTCGCCCCCAGAAGCGCCGGCCGTCCGCACGGCCGGCGCACCGGGGATGACCTCACGGTGCAGCGCCCACATGCGCTGCGCCGTTTGAGCCAGGGAAAGTGCGCCCGCCGCTTTTGGGGCACACTTTCCCTTAAATCTAAAAGGAGCGCCAATTTGGTGCTCCTTTTAGATGCGCCTCAGGAGCGCCGCGGTCCGGAGGCTGAACTCTGACGCCCTGGTCTGCATCCCCCCATTGTTACTCTCTTGACAGATAGAACAGTAACTTATGGGACCTTGCTTAGAATGTGATAAGCTGCCATTATACATCCTCGAGCCTTTAGTCACCTTTTTTAGCTTAGTATACTCTTTGACATTGAGTTGCATGGCACTGGACTAAGAGTCTAGAGATTAGAATTGGAATTCCCTCCTGCTCAGTCATAGAAGCCCACTGCGTGATGTTTAACAAATCAATGAATTTTGTATGTTGACTTGGGTCCCATCTCTAAGATGTTTCATTATGGACATATATGCAAATAAGGTATTCCAAAATCCAAAACAATCCAAAAGTTAAAACACTTCTCAAGCTTATTAGCAGTTGTAATGCACATTGGGCACTTCTCAAGCACACCAGCCCACAGCACCAGGTACTGATTGGCTGTCTCCCATCCAAGTACTAACTGGAGCTGATCCTGGTTAGTTTCCAAGATCAGATGGAACCTGGTGCCCTTAGAGTAATGAGTTCACTTCTGAAGACTTAAATTTCATGCTGAATTCCAGCTGTTGCTTCTGGCTAACTGTGCAGCTCTGTACCACAATTCCATATCACTAATCATGTGAAGGAAGACCTAATGAGTTGGATTATTTATTTATTTTTGCTTGTGGTTTTACTAAAGAAAAGGCAGGCAGAAATAAGGTTAACTGAAATAAGAACAAGAGCAGAAAGGACTTGCACCAAGATGGTCTGGAAATGATAAAACCTTCCCAAAATTCATGAGGGAGGAAGGCATAGACTAGAGTGCCAGCCTCACATGAAGTGTTGCTGTACACTAGGGGTAGGCAACCTAAGGCTTGGGGGCCGGATGCGGCCCCCTGAGGCCTTTGGACCGGCCCCAGGCCGGTCCTGCCACCGCCGCAGCCCCCTACTGCTGCCGCCCACCATGATGATATTGCTTATTGTTGTTATTACTTGTTCTTGAGGTTTTCTTGGCAAAATCTCCACAGGGGGTTTGCCATGGCTTTTCTGGTGTTGAGAGAGTGTGCATGCATATTTTTTAAAAATTTTTAAAATGTATAAAACATTTATTTATTTATTTATTTATTTATGGTGCTTCGGCCCCCCAATTGTCTGAGGGACAGCAACCCAGCCCCTGGCTAAAAAAGGTTGCCTACCCCTGCTGTACACAATAGAAGGCAAAGTAAGACACACTATGACAAATAGGGTAATGATAGTAATAGAATGTTCATTTTTAAGAAAGCACACATCATATTTGTCCTAGAAGAATTTGATTCAATCAGTTTCTTTTTCTCACTAGGAAAGGGAAGATGGGCTTGGTGCCTGAATTCTATTACACAAAGCATAACAGAAAGAGACTAAGAAAATAAAGCAACAAAGAGGAGGGACTGATCGTAGATAAAAATAAAGGGTTACCATACATCCTTCTTTCCCTGGGCATGTTCTCTTTTTCAGAGCTAACTTTTGTCTGGGTGGATTTATTAAAATTATTTTTATTCAGACATATAGTTTCAAATACTTCTTCTTCTTCTTCTTATTATTATTATTATTACAACTACAGAAAACATAAGTTATATATCAAGCAATGTTGCCGACTGATGAGTTCTAATATTATTGCATTGATGTTTCACTTTTATTATTTTAATTACTGTGATTTTAATCTGTACTAGTTTAATACTGTTTTAAGGGGGGGAGGGTTTGGGGTTTGATTATATTGACTGATTTGGAATTTTAATATGCTGTTAGCCACCCCGATTGTTCTCAGAGAGGCGGGCTATAACTAAATAAATTTATTATTATTATTATTATTATTATTATTATTATTATTATTACCCACCTATCCCATCTTGGTAGATTTTTTTTATACTGTTTAAGGAATTTTAAAATATCAGTTGCTGCTGATCAGCATCTGCATGCTGATCAGCATCTGCATGCTGATGCTATGCTAGCCGAATGGCTGTAATAAAAGATTGGTCATTGCTGATGCTGTCCTTTCATCACTGTCTTGCTGGTTCCATCAAGAGCTCCACTAGAAGAAGGGTGGAGACTCATCCAGTGAAGTGCGGGGAGGGGGGGGGCTTAGAGATGGAGGAGGGACAATGGAGACAGACCCAGAAGGTTTGGGCGAGGCACCTAAACAAGCCTCTGGCAGTGGGATCCCCATCCCTGGGAGAATGTGACTGCATGGGGAGGAGTGTCCTTGGCCTCCATCAGGATGGGATGGCATGGGGAGAGGGCCTGGCCCTCTTCTGGGTGTCACCTGGTGGATTCTGTACCCCCTGCACCCCCTAGTGATGCCACTGGCCTCCAGCCATGTGGGGGCAGTGGAACAAGGCAGATTGGTGAACAAGTGACATGGCTGTCAGAAGAGATAGGGAAGGGGGAAAGGGAAGGCTGAATTGTTGTTATTTAAATACAGTGACAGGAATATTTCTGGTAGCAATTATCACAGCTTATATAGTTTGTTATTGCTGCTGTTGTGTGCCTTCAAGTCACTTCCGATTTATGGTAACCTTCTCATGGGGTTTTCATGGCACAATTTATTCAGAGGTTTGCCATTGCCTTCCACTGAGGCTGAGAGCATGTGACTTGCCTAATGCCACCCAGTGAGTTTCATGGCCAAGATGGGAATCAAACTCTGGTCTCAATAGTCATAGTCCCAAACTCAAACTGCTATGCCATGCTGGCTCTCAGCTTATATAGTATTTCTTTTATCAGAGAGTTTTAAAATGAAACTAAAAGGAATAAACAGTTATATATTTTTGTTATTTATACTTGCTCCTCCTCACCAAGGTAACTGGAGTTACCATGGTAAAATATATTCAAGAATTAGAAAATAAACCTGCCGGTAACTCAATCACGTCTTTCTCCTCCTTTCCCTATTAGGGCAATTCATAGAAACAAAATATTGAATCTAACTGTGGTTCTGGAGGCATATAGGAGGCCTACTTCATCTTGAAAAGTGCCAGAACTAGTCTAAAGGAGACATAGGGCCTCAGCAGACGACTAATAGGGTCGTCTCCGAGGCAGGGAAGAGGAGGGGCAGCCGCACGCGCGGCGTCCCTTCCTCTTCCTAAGGTCGCCCTGGAAGCTGCTGGCCCTCCGCATGGCCGGCGCTTCCAGGGCAACCTCCCGCCGCAGCGACCACATGCGCTGCGGTGGAAAAGACAGCGAAAGTGCGCCCTACGCGTTTAGGGTGCACTTTCGCTGTCTTGAGGAAGGAGCGCTGATTTAGCGCTCCTTCCAGGGACGCCGCAGGAGCACCACGGTGCGGCTGCCATGGCCCCGTGGCGCTCCAGACCAGGGCGTCCTGGATGCCCTGGTCTGCATCCCCCCTTAGGAGACCAGCTCAGTTTAAGTTCACATCTCATGTATAACCCAATTTTATCTATTCTTTGTGATTTAAAAACATGTTTAAGAAAACACAGCCACATATGCTTTATTGTAAGAGGAATTTTACAAAGTACAGTGTGTGTGTGTGTGTTTATCTTTGTTTTTTTGTATTTGAATGGTCTAATCCAATCCAATTGGCTCTTTGTAAAACTGCAAAGCCAAAACTCCCATGTTTCATCTAACTCTAAGATTTTGCACTGAGCTAAGCTGACTGGACTATTCTTGACACCGTTATGTGCCTGAGTGAGTGATAACTGCTAAATTCAAATGACATGATTCAATAAAGTCAGTTACTACAAGACATTTAAACTAGAAATCCCAGGTGTGCCTGTCAGCACAACTGACAGCTGAAAGTTAATTTATGAAGATCTCAGAGCAGACTTGACAGAGCAATGATTCTCAAATTACATCGCCACAGAAGCAGCAGCTTGTAAAGTATCTCTAAGCCACCTTATTTTAGTTTATTTCACTTAACGGAAAAGACTGAAACATGCTCTATGATTGGGCCACATAATCAGAGCAGCTGAATTCATAATATTCCTTGCCATGCAATTAAGACGATAATGGGACAGGTTAAAAAAGTGACCTCTAGCAGTAGATATTTGTGTGGAAGTATAGAGTAAAGGCATCAGATCCTATCTGGTCTTGGAAGCAAAGTAGACTCAGCCCTGGCTAATACTTGCCAGGAATACTAGGTGCTGTAAGCTACATTTCAGAGGAAAGAACTGGCAAAACCACCTCTGAGTATTTCTTACCTAAGAAAACCATATGAAATTCATAGGGTCACCATAAGTCAATGGACAACTTGAAGGTACACGCACATACATGGAGGATGAGGTCCATGTAAAATAGACTTCTTGTACTGGAATGTTCTTCACTTGGAAACTGACAAAAGTAACTCTTTGCAAAGAGAATGTTTTCATAAGTTGAATATTTAATGCAATGCAGTCATGTTCTGCATAAGAAAATTTAACAAACTAAGCAGCACAACAGATCAAAGACATGTTGAATGCTGTCATGCTGATAGAAAGAAAAGTATTACCGCACAAACTGTCAAAGTGGTACCACCTAAGTTCACAGGCTGTTTGGATAGTCTGTACTCTTCCATATCCCACATCTGCATTAAGAAAAGTTCAGTGTAGGTGGATGCAAAATAAAAACTGAAAGGGATTGGAAAACGTGTGATTTTATAAATTTTATATGTTTATCTAAGAAATTCCCCCCTTTTTGTCTTAAACCCTCTGTAATTTTTAGTATGTTTAAAATATTTTTCCCAAACAGCCAAGATGACATAGAAATATCTACTTACACAAAGGAAATGCCATGTGTGATACTAGTCTTACTGTACTGGAGATGAATTTATTTGACAGACTAAAAACTACAATTGATTTCTTTTTTTTCCATGGGGCTTAAGATTTTAAAAAATACTAAAAGGGATTGTGAGAATGAAAGAGATATGCATTAGGATTTGTGTGCAAATTTTATATACCAATTTTAGCAGAGCTGCAGGACTGCAGATTAGTGTTTGGTGGAATTTGTTAAGAAGTGACTTAACATCAGGGTTCAGGCAGAGAATTCCACACTTAAGAATCAGCCTGGAAATCATGGCCAGAAACTGTTCTGTTTTCCCACATTGGCACTCAAAAAGGCTTAGATAAGTTAGAACAAATATAGGTAAAAATTCACACCATACAAAAATAAAAAATGTAAACTAGCAATAAAATTAAAAACCATTTAAAGCATAACTATTCTAAACGAAACAACTGATAGACAATAGAGCAGAACCTGCCCAAACAGGACATGCCTATGGAAGTACAGAAGGAAGCATGGCAGTCTAATGTTTCTAGGGAGCTATAAAACCCACTAAAAAGACTTTTCCCCCTCCCATGTTTCCACCAGAGGTACCTGTGAAGGTGGTGGGATGGATAGAAGGGCCTCCACAGAAGATTTCAAAAGATAGGTAAGCTCATATAAGGTAATATGGCTCTTTGAAATGTAGATTTGCTGGAGATTTGCTGGAGCCATGTAGATTTGCTGGAGATTTGCTGGAGCCAGTTGGGAGCATTATTAGGATAGAGCAAGCAACAAGTGGAAGAATAGGCTACTGGCATAGACCTTAATCTAGACTTGGGTTTAGGCACTGTCCTAACAAATCTTAAGCTTTGTCATTTGCTAGACAGAATATGCATAGATGTGAATAGGTAGGAATGTGCTCAGAAGTGAAGACACTTGAATGTTAATTTGAAGGTACAAAAATCCAAACCAATTTGTATAACACACAAGTGAAGACTGGGCCCAATTTGGGTGGCATGGTAGTACACCTAAGGAATTAAACCTTTGCCATGTGGGTAAGGAAGTTACATATTATGTATGTTTTTCCCCTTCAAAGAAATTGGGTTTGGGGTAGCAGAAAAAAATCCTCATATGTTCAAAGGCCATATAAGAGTGGTTGCACGGCTGTATAGGTTAGCCCAGCCTTCTATCACCAATGTGTTCATTGCTGCCAGTCACACATCCTATTAGTCATACATTTGATAGTTTTGAAAGGGTCCTATGTACATTGAGATTCCCCACATGAGATTTTTATCAGCCCCTGATGCTCCATACCTGTATGTCCATATGATTTAGGGACCATTTCAAGATCATTAAATGTGATACAAGCAAGTCAGTGTGGATAATGGAGGAGAGGCTAGCTATGTATCTCATTTACATGTGCATTTAACCACAATGGAAGTTGTTATAACTGTTATCTGTCTTCCTTTGATTACCCCTACTTTTCTCTTCTTCTTGCCAGAACAGTAGGCTGGCAATGTCATAATGAACACGAATATAAAACTATTAAAATGTCCAATATGCTGCACTAGGAGCTATACCTAAACAGATGTGTTACGAACAATGGACTAAACTGCAAAAGAGGTAGTTACAATATCTAGAGCCTTTTTTATTTTTGCTATTGACATTACTGAATGCAATTCATATTATCATGTCACATGTTGTATTCCACAGAATGAAGGCTTGTTGTTATTTTTTAAAAATCACTTCTCACCATCTTTTCTTTAGTTTTGTACCCATTAAAAAGTAGATATTGGTTCCTTATTTACCTCCTTTCAGCCATATACTGGCTTAAGTTGTCCAAGTATGAGAATTTAAATATTTTCCATTTATAATTAAGAGAAACTAGCTGCTGAAAAAGTTTTTCCAGTTAACAAATTATTCTGCCAACCTGGCAGATTGAAAGATGCAAATACAAGTAGATAAATAGATACCACTTTGTTGGGAAGGTAAACAGCATTCTGTGCAGTCATGCTGGCTACATGATTACAGAGTAGTCTCTGGCAGCGCTGGCTCTTTGGCTTAGTAATGGAGATGAGCACCACCCCTACAGTTGGACATGACAACCTTTTCAACAGGAAATACCTTTACCTTTACCTTTTTAAAAATTATTCTTATCCTAGTCTTGATCTTCAAAATAGTAATAAAAATCTATATGAATGACAGATCCATTTCTCAGCTCATTCAAAACTATGTAAGATTCCATGGGAATTATTCCTAGCAATTTAATTACATGTTCCTTGCCTTAATCAGATGTTGGATACTATTCCAGGATTTTATTTCTTCTTGCTTAGCATTTATAAATATTATCTTAGTCCAAACACAGCATTTCAGTAGAAATCACTCACAGTGTTTGCTTTTGGCTTGCCTTGCACAATGGAAACCAAACATAAGAACAACCATGTTGAAGCAGTTAAGACAGTCAAACTACTACACCAGAGTGGTGTTTAAAAAAGATTCCAGTATTTAAAAATTAATTCTGAATTTATTAAAAAATTAATAAGCCAGAAGAAACTTTGCTTGAATAGCCATTCTGGTTAACAAAATGGAAGTCATTTCTGTAGGTTAATAAATTCTAGGCACTAACATAAGAAACCATGGTACCAGTGTCCCCATCTACCAACTGCATAGAGAGATTACAGTATAATTCATAGTAATAGTCCTGATGTCTAGCTGATTTTCATGATACTTAGGCTTGTGCACCTATGAAGTCAACTAAAGACACCCAGAAACTCAGACACCATCCTATGTATGTAAGATTTCAAGAGTAGAAGGGAGAACACCTGAGATTTAAAGTAAGGCTGTCATATTCCAGTCCCTCATATCCAGGTATCTAATCTGCATATTATGCAAATTATTGTAATTATGCATATTATTAATTTGCATTCTGCTTATGCAAATTCAAAACATTAATCATTGCATTTTTCTACTATTGTTTCAACCTCAGTACCCGTTTGCATTCTTCAGGTGGTATGAATAGATGCAGGCTTCCAAGCAGCAACAGAAAGTAAAGAGACTTTAAGCAGACGACTAATAAAGTCGTCTTCTGGGCAGAGAAGAGGAGGGGCAGCCGCACAAACGGCGCCCCTTCCTCTCTCCGAGGTCGCCCCCAGATGCGCCGGCCGTCCACACGACCGGCGCATTGGGGATGACCTCACGGCGCAGCGCCCACATGCGCTGCGCCGTTTGAGTCAGAGAAAGTGCGCCCGCCGCTTTTGCGGCACACTTTCTCTGACATCTAAAAGGAGCGCCAATTTGGTGCTCCTTTTAGGGTCGCTGGCGGTGCGCCTGGATGCGGAGGCTGCAGCCCCGCGGCGCTCCGTTCGGCGGCGGCTCCGGGGCCTCCGTCTGCTGAGGCCCTTTCTTTACTTTCTCAAGGCTGTTTGGAAGTAAAGTTCCACCAGGCTGTCTAGCCCTAGGCTCAAGCTGCAGAGACAATTACCACACAGCACAAGGCCATCTCCACTCACCTCCTTTCCTTTTGCACCTTCTGGGCCTGTCAAGGGAAGGTGGAGGGAATGGAAGAATAAGGTGGCAATGCTGTGCCTATGCAGTAGCAACCAGAACCTGCATGTCAGGATGAGGTTCCCACCAGTATATGTCTTCCTGCATGGTTTCCTGGTTCATCACCACTACTGTACTTTAACTTACCTGTCATCCTGCAATGAAGAAGAAATCTGGTTTTTAACTGGTTCAACTGGCCCAGCCAGCTGGTTTATTTTTTAGTCCCTTCAATATGGGATTTTCCAGGTTTTCCAGGACAAATGGCAACCCTAGCTTAGGTTACTAAAGCTTTCCAGGATTACTTTGCATAGTACCATAGGGGTGGAAAACATCTACCCTTTCTGTCTACCTTGGACTGTGACTCCCACCATCCCTAGTCAGTATAACCAATGAGAGATGAAGGGATCTGTAGTCAACCACTATGTAAATGACACATTCTCCATCCTTGTACTCCTACCTACCAAATCCTGAAAAGAAATTTACACTCTTTGTCATGATAAGTAGTTTGACCCCATTATTTCTTTTAAGAAGCAGCTCTCACTAAGCTCAATAATACTTAGACTCCAGCAAGGGCCATAGCAAGCATTCTTTACATACACTCATGTAATATAAGATCAATTTTACAGGTGCAAGGATTGGGATCCCTATCAAAAGCCCTGTACATATACTCTCTAGCATAACTGGAATCTAAATAATCTTCTGCACATGCAGCTAGAACAGAGAGGGAAGCGTTTCCCATTGGTATATGTAGTTGCATGCTGTTAGTTTACAAAATGGCTGTAGCATCCTTAACTGCATCTAGGACTGTAATTTTAGTATTGATTTCACCATAAAGAGAAACATTCATAAAAATAAACTGAAGCATGACAAAAAGATGAGAGATTTGGGTGATATTTTTCCCCATTAAAAATTATGTTAAATTCATACTTAAATTAATTATTTCTTTTTGAACCTTGTTTAACTTGGACAATAAAGCAATTATATGAACATATGAGAGGTTTTATGTGTCTGTGTGTCTTGCATTCACTAATCAGGTCAGAGGTCTGGAGTTTATACACTGTCAAAGGGAATGCTAGGCACTCTTTTTTGTGTAAGCCAAAATTAGCTGTCAGTTTCTCCATGGACATTTTCCATGTGCACTTTGAGGTAGTCATTTCTTGTAAACTTTTTGTGGCACAACTGGCATTCAGCCATGGGGCGGTTTGGATTGTGAGTCAGCTTGTGTCGGATCAGCATTTTCTTCAAACTGAATGACAAGTCACAAACCTAAAGCACAGATTTAAAAAAAGACAAAACATAAAACAAAACCATTAAATTGACTGAATACACTAAAAAAATAGCATTAACACATATTCAATCCCTTGAGATTATACATAACCACAGATAAGCAAGAAGGCAACCCTTTTTCCTCATTTTTGAAACAGGGAAATGTAGATTTTTTAAAAAAATGGGTCAATGAGATACTTTAACCTGTTGCAAAATTTGGATGGCTTGAATCACAATGGATGAAGCAGTTCCTATTCAAGAAACAATGAACAGCAAAGTTACAACTTTATAAGATGATGTGGTATGGATACAAAGGGTCTGAGAAGGAAATTAATATTTCATTTGCTATTCTGCACATTCTCTCAGATATCATTCTCTCAGATAATTCCCCATCTGTTAAATCTGGAGTGGGATCTGTGCAGCTCCCCAGATGTTGTTCAACTTCCTTCCTGCAGTCCTAGCCAACATAGCCAGGGTGAGAAATGCTAGGACTTGCAGTCCAATATCAGGATGGCTGTTGCATTTATATCTCTATGTTAAATAGTTTTAAGATGCCAGGAAGGTATAGTGGGGATTTATGATTATCAAATGGAGCCTTGAGTACAGCCTTGTATGTAGCAATTAACCTGGTAGCTATAGAAAACCAGGGACTCTATGCAGGCATGGAAATCAATATATGGAAGCAAGCAGCTTAACAGAGAAGGGATTAATGGTTTTGCTTCTGTTCTGCCAGCCTATGTGGTTTTCTTTCCTAGCCATGGAGGAAGGATAGCCCTCTCTCCTGTAATCAGCACAGAAATTAGTCTTTCAGCAGCTTGGCAAAAAAAAAAAAAAGTATTTACAAGGCTACAAGTGTCTTAACCTGTTCTGCCAATAGCACTGAGGTCCCTCAGCTGAATGAATAGTCAATGGAGCTCTACTTGTCAAGGGTCCCCACTGGTACAAAGAATGATTGGTTGTCTCCTCCTCACAAGCTGAAAGTGATCAGCTGACTTTAGAAGCCAATGAAGACACAACAGGTTATAGCAATAGCAGCTTCATTTATATATCACTTCATACTGCACTAAGCACTTCCTAACTAGTTTACAGTGTGTAAGCTAATTGCCCCAACATGCTGGGTACTCATTTTAGCTGCCTTGGATGGAAGCAAGGCTGAGTCAACCCCGAGCCCCTGCTGGAATTGAACTCATAACCTTGTGGTATGTGAGGGAGTGGTTTCTGGTATTTAACCATATATTATGTAAAAAGTAATACTTTTTTTCATGCAAAAAGAAATCACAAAATGTCAAGAAATGCAAAAAAAAGAAATAAATGAAAAAAGTGTACAGAATTCTTATAATTTTACTAGTGGGGCAATAAACTGAATCTTTTTGTTAATGTGCAAGAGGCCAAAATAAGCAAACGTTTACATCTTTGGTATCTAAGAGTCAGTATGGCTGGCACTATATCATTTGGGATTTGAGAGACTAACGCTTTTTTTCTCAGCTCATTCCTTACTAGATGGATGTGTTGGATTCATATCAAGTTGAAGCTGAACTTTAAAACTATAGCAACCCCATGCTGCTGCTGGCAGTGTTACAACCAGGATCCAGCTGCAGCATATTATAAGGTTAGGCTCTAACCTGACTGTAACCTAACTCATCCACCTGGTGAGAACTCAGCTAAAAAGGAAATATTAATCTTTCAAGTCCTAAATATCCAGTTTAATGGATCACACTGACACAGAGCTGGAACCTTCCCAGGTGTGATTGCATAGCAGAGGTGGCTCAGGCACCATTTACTTTTGGATCAGAGAGACTGAATCAAAAATATCTTTACAGAGTACAGGAGGAGTACAGAACAGTTAAGCCTAAAATCATATACTTTGGGTTAGAACTATGAAATTTGGCACATTTATACACTGATCCATGCTAAATATTTTTCTGATGTAGATCCAAGTAAGCAGTGCATGCCATGAACTAGCAACATGATATTCTATATTTTTTAAATCCATGAGCTACAACAAAAAGAGAGAAAGAAAGTGGTGAACTTGTAGTAACCACACATATGTATGTTTTTTGTAATCACAATCTATATGCATCTTGCAGCCAACCATTATGTAGAGCAAGTGGAAATGATATGTTTAATGCAGAATTAATAAGGAAAGGGGAGTAGAAGACAAATCACCTATGCCTCCAATTTCAAGTGATACAGCATCACTTCTCTCCTGATGCTTTCTTTGGACACCAGATAATGTCAAGTGCACTATCATGCCCATAACGCCTTGTCAGAATGCCAATAGCTAAAATATTATAAATAAATAATGCTTTGTGAGTGTATACACCTTGGGTCTTGTGCAAGAACAAAGGAGAGAGATGATAGATAGATAGATAGATAGATAGATAGATAGATAGATAGATAGATAGATAGATAGATAGATAGATAGATAGAAGCACAGTAAATCATATCATGGAATTGTGTCAGGCTCAATACATTTCTCTGGCAGAAGACGATGAGAAAGATACCAAACCTAGATAAAGATATGCATATATAAATGCATAAAAAACTGGAACTGAGTATCCTACAATTAACTGAGTCATCCCAAACTATATATCTGCACCAGCAGGGCAGTGTGCTCTATGAGTGGCAAAGTCCAATTGGGCCTAGGACACTGTCAAGTGCAGGTCCTAAGCTCACTGAATGTCATGCAACTTCATTCTTTTTTGGAAAATGCAAAATATTAGACTGGGGCATGTCAGATGTATTTCTGAAGGTCACAACTGCATTTCTGACACTGTCAGAAGGCCCATTTCCTACCAGTGACACAATTTGTACTTTTAGTACTTTTGTATGATGGAGCCAAGTAGATTGTGCAGTCAATGAGGCAAAGCAGCATCTGATATCAAACAAGTCAGTTTCTGAAGAAATGTAAACCAACAAAAATATCTCTCCAACACATATTCTGTCAGGAAGGACATTTATGGGGAGAAGGTATTCCAAAGAGTGATACAGGTTGGGCCTGTGAGAGGAAATGTGAGTCTCAGTGACACCCAAAATGGGACAATTCTTGGCTATAATCAAGAAAAGAGTTATGAACTGAGACACTGTTAATCGTCAAGGAAGCAAGAAGTGTTCTTTTCAATTGCTGCGATCCCACTCTTAATTGTGTTGCTTTTTGCTATAATGGACAAAATGGTTTTCAAGAATAATTTAACTTGAGTAACCAGCAATGCAGTGTGCTTCACTGAATAACATATGCCAGAAACAGAACAAATATCCAGGTTTCCAACTGAACTTGATTCATGGATTAAAGGTTTAAGTTAACACTAATGTAACTGCTTGTTCTTACACAACATGTGAGTCTGTATTTTAAACTGTATAACCTTGCTAGTGGTTGAACTGTGTTCCATCACCCACCCCACACATCACCTACATTTTTCCATTAAAAACTGTGGAAAAACTATCAAGAATGAAAATAATACTTGAAAATATTTTTAAATGGTTGAAAAGCATGGTTTTGGATGTTGAGAAATTGTGACAAGAAGAATTCTGGACTGACGAGTATCTTTGCAGTTTAGGGTTTATACTGGGCAAAATTTGCACGTGGTTGTTCTGGGGAGAAATCAGCATTTTCTATGCTGAAAACAGCATTTGTTGCACAGAAATAATACTCCTGCACTAATATGAAGCCGCTGGGTGAGATTATACAGAGTTATGGTGCTGGGTGTTATCAGTACGCTGATGACACCCAAATCTATTTCTCCATGTCTCGTTCATCGGCCTCGAATTCCAATGGTGTCTTCTCTCTCAATGAATGTCTTCAGGCGGTAATGGGCTGGATGAGGAAAAACAGATTGAAACTGAATCCGGACAAGACAGAGGTGCTCACTGTCGCGGCCCTGAAACCAAGAATTGGGTTGCAACCTCCAGTCCTGGATGGGGTCACTCTCTCCTCCAATGATTGTGTTCACAGTCTGGGGGTGCTCCTTGACTCATCGCTCCTGATGACCAATCAGGTAAATGCGACGGTCAGGAGCGCCTGTTATCAGCTTTGGCTGATACGCCAGCTGAACCCTTTTCTGGAAGTAAGGGATTTCGAGACAGTTGTGCACATGCTGGTAATCTCACGCCTGGAGTTCTGTAATGCGCTCTACATGGGGCTACCCTTGTGCTTGGTTCGGAAACTACAGTTGGTTCAAAACATGGCAGCCAGGCTAGTATCTGGAACATCTAGGAGGGACCACATCACTCCGGCTTTGAGGTCCCTCCACTGGCTGCCTATTGGTGTCCAAGTCCAGTACACGGTGTTGGTTATTATCTTTAAAGCCCCAAATGGCTTGGGTCCAAGCTATATCAGAGACTGCCTCCTCCCATACAAACCTCCCCGCACACTCTGGTCCTTTGGGAGGAACTTGCTGGAGCTCCAAAAATCGAGGCTCTCGGCTTACCTCCCAGAGGGCTTTTTCTGTTGTCGCCCCCAGGCTCTGGAACGGCCTGCCGGATGAGATCCATCAACTAACAGCTTGAACAGCTTTAAAAAGGCTGTCAAGTCGGATCTCTTCCGGCAGGCCTTTCCAGACTAAATATCCCAGCCTCGGGCTTCCCTCCCCACCCCACCTCAGTAGTACTTCTAGAACCCCTGTCCTCTTGAAACAAAGTTACAGGGGTCATTATGACTGTATTGTATCAATTTTAATTTCTTGTTTTAAATTGTCAATTGGTTTTAATTATAATGTAGTTTAATAATGTCTTAAGGAGGGAAGGGAAAATGTCTGTTTTACGCTGTATGTTATTTTATGCTGTAAACCGCCTGGATTGGGTTACCAATGGGTGGTATATAAATAAATTATTATTATTATTATTATTATTATTATTATTATTAAAATAAGATTTTCCATGCAGAAATGTATGTTTCATGTGCAGAAAATGCTGATTTCTGCACAAAACAACCACATGGGATTTTGCTTGCAAAATAAGTCTTGAATTGTGAATAGCCTTTGAGAACTGTGTGGATTTTGAAAACTTTCTCACAGTGGGAAGAAAACTGCTGAAATTACTTGTTGTTACCTTAAAGAAAAAATGTAATGAAGCATTACATCCTTAAAAATAATGCCATAGCAGAGGGACAAAAACCTGTAGAATACATCCTAATAACAAAGTCTCATTCTGAAAGTTCAGTATGATGGAAATAGAAGTGGATCAGCATATCTCCACCAATTGAACATCATTTAAAGCAGACTTCAAAAACAACAGATGAAAGGAACATTTACACTAAAATTAACATCTCTATCAAAAATTATTTTGCTTTCCCCACTATAGTTCAGTGATGGTTGCTTCCTGTCTAATAACATGCTTCAAAAGAGACAGTTTTGATCATATGTTTGAATGTAGAAACATAATGCTTTTCAAACATGCACACTTCCTCTATCTCTTTCTCTTTCCCATTACCATTCAAGTTCTCTTTCTCTCCCTCTTTTTCACAAACTCTGGGCCTTTACAGACCTGCCTAAAGGAGCAGCACAGACCCGCCGCTGGAAGCAGTGGATCGGGGCCGTGGTAACCGCAGACCACAGGTCTGATTCTTCCTTTTGCTGCCCCCCAAAAGGGTGGCAAAATGCCATGGCTCTTCCATGCCTTTCTGGTGCAGTGTGTCAGGATGCCTGATGCCATGCGCCATGCAGACGGGCGTGTGGCCGGCATGCAGCTGCCCCACCCAACCCCACCCCCTAGGCTGGCCCTTTAGGCAAGTCTGCATAGCCCTCCTCTCACACAAATTTATATGTTTAAGCAGAAGAGCAAACACAATCTTATTTTTGAAATTGGGTGAAGGACAGTCTATTATAGAACAAACAATATCTGGAGGAGTGGAAGCAATGTGTGATAACAATAACTTTGAGGTTTCATAGTAATCTTCATTTTGAAAATGAGATACTAGAAGAATAGTCCTATTTTAACTGTAGACATGTTACTGCATCTCTACTTTGCCTGTGGACCGCTAGACCATGCTATTAAACAGGAAATCATCTGACTACTGCTTTTTCACAGTTAAATGTCAACTATAAAATGTCTTTTATTATGAGATTCAAAAAAAAATGGTAACTTTAACAGAGGCAGATACTACAATAAACAGATATAACCCTGTAAAGTACAGAAGTCATATTTGCATAAACACACATGCATGAACATCTTAGAGGCATTTCTTATCTTACTGGAAATACACTGTAAGAATACCAACCTCAGCAGATGGGCTATGTCAAATTCTGCTACCAGTAAGTAGCTTTTAATGAGTCTCGATCATGCAGTGATGACAGTTTAACAATGGCACATTATCTTTGCAAAAGGAGAAGAATAAACTGCTTACACATGCACACTAAATACCTATTCCTCATTGACCAATAAATTCTTCTTGATATGCTATAGCTGCAGTATTTAAAAGCCTATAAACAAACAAAAAAGTATACATTTCCTAGGTTAAAACAAAACAAAGCAATAGAAAAGATTTTAAGGTGATAGTTGAATGCCTGAAGAAAAATTATAAGAGGAAAGCAAAGCAAAAGCAAAGCAGCTTCATTTATATACCGCTTCATATCGCGCATGGGATGTCTAAGCGGTTTACAACTGTGAGCTGATTGCCCCCCAACAGCTGGGTACTCATTTTAGCGACCTCGGAAGGATGCAGGCCTGAGTCGAGCCTCAGCCCTGGCTGGTATTGAACTCGCAACCTTGTGGTCTATGAGTGAGTGGCTGCAGTGCAGGCATTTAACCACTGCGCCACCAGGGCTTATTTGAGGGAATTGCCTCAAATAAGAAAGGTGAGACACAAAATGCAGCCTTTCTGACACATTTTGAAAACTGAAGTTTGCAAGCAGTTGTTTGTTGCTGAAATGTTCTAAAATATGAAGACTATGTCTGAAAGTTAAAGAAAAGGCAATTGAAATATGCTGATGAAAAATGTAATACATTTAACTGAACATTTAATGTACTTAAACATGTGATGTGAGAATTTAAATGGGCAAGTTTTAAGTACCAACAATATGCTAACAGAACAAAGATGCATCCTAGTAAGAGAAATGTACACTAACAGTTTAAGATTGCATTTAGATATACAACACAGTACAACACTTCCTGAGAGTGTATTACTTCAGACTCTTGGGGGGAAGCAGACAAGAGGCTCTGGGATACCGCGGGACGGTGCACTGCAGGACCGAGGCATCCTCACACAGCGCACCGTCAGCGCCCCTGAAAGGAGCGCTAAATCAGCGCTCCTTTCAGAAGTCAGTGAAAGTGCGCCCCAAAAGGTTGAGGCGCACTTTCGCTGGCTTTTCCGCCGCAGCGTGTGCGGATGCTGCGGTGGGAGGTTGCCCTTGGAGCGCCGGCCGTGCAGAGGGCCGGCAGCTCCGAGGGCAACCTCGGGAGGAGGAAGGGGCGCTGAGCGTGCGGCTGCCCCTCCTCTTCCCTGCCTCGAGGACGGCTCAATTAGCCGTCTGCTGAGGCCCTTACTCAGTGCTTCTCAACCTTTGGTTCTCCAGTTGGCTGGAACTTTAACACAGAGAATTACAACTAAATATCAAACCTCTTCCTAATGGTAAGAACAGTTCAGAACTGGAGGAGATTCTATCAGGAGGTGGGAGGTTCTCCTTCTCTGTGGCCATGTAAGTAGAAGCTGGGGAGCCATCTGTCAGGAATGCTGTAATTGCATCCTGAGCTGCAGATCATGTATTGAGAAAGGTCTTGGACAACATTACTTAAGGTATGTCTATTGAATGGCTAGTATGGATGGTGTAGGAATATGAAGGACAGGAAGCACTAACATTTCCCCTATTCTCAAAAAGTAGACTTTTTATTCCTCCTCCTGGTAGGAATACAGGGAGCAGGAGGCATTAAAAAGTTCCCTTGTCCTAGAAAATAGGATCTACATAAGTAGGTTCTAAAAAGAGGAATGATGATGAATATGTAGACGAGTTGACAAAGAACCAGCTACTGAAGCTACCAGAAACAACATGCCAGGGGTGTTCCTTCAGGACTCAATCATCAATTATCACATTTGAAAGCCTCTGTACATACTCCTGGAAGCCATTGCTAGTTTGTGGGAAATCGCCATTAAAGCAGAGATATTTCATCCTTATATAAAATATGAAACACTTTATATGTTATAACAGGTGAAACAACTAGAAAATTCACCATGGTGGTGCTATTTCCAATGGTCATCAAAATGTCTGCTATATTTCTTAACATTGCCCGCAAGTTGTTACAGGCCTGGGTTACATTTTGATGTTTAAAGACAGCCTATACAAGAAGAATCCTTTAAGAGACAAATTCTTCTCAGGGACAAAACTGTGCTCATTCACAGCTTACATCCAATATCTCACCATATGGGTTGTTTTTTTTTTTTTGCTTTATAAATCTAAAATCTTTATATCATTGCTAAACAAAGCTCTCTCTAGCATACACTGGTTAACACAACAATGGTCTTAGGCTTTTGGAAGTGTCTTGTAAAAACAAACAACATGTGGAACAACAATTGGTGCATCAATGGTATCACTATGCAACTGTCAACTACTTATTTTGCACCTAGCTGGTAATATTTTGATGATCAGTTGAAAGCTTTGCAATATGCTATTTAAACTCTGCAATTTGGATCTTGAAACCTGCACAAACACACAAATGATCAAATGCAATGTACAATCAGACTCTATCAGAGGCAGAATTTCAAATTAATTTTAGGATTTACATCCTTAAATTTATATTTTCTTAATCCCTTGAACAAGACTATGGCTGTTATTGTTACAGCGACAAATTAGATGTATTTTGAGAACAAGGATGTAGAGGCAGTGACAGACATAACACTGCTAATTGTCATATAAGACAAGAGTCTTTTTTTATTTGCTACATTTAGTGCCTTTCTGACAATGTCATCAAAGTACTTATGCCTTTACTTTTTATACAGAAGGGAGAATTTGGACAGGTTTCATTTTTCCTGTTACTTTTCATTTGAATTGCCTAAGAAAACAAAAGCTACAATGGCTCATTTCAGACAAAATGAATCTATACCTTGTAAATAATGTTAAGTATGGATAAAAATCTATACTCTGGTTGCTGTTTCCAGTCATACCATGCTTTAGAAGTGCTTGTCCATTTCTGTTTTCTGTATGTTCAGCACTGTGCTTCAAACATTCATTCCTAATTCCATGGGACAAGTTGTTTTCTGAACAATAGCTCAACTGCGATTTGGCAATTTGTGAATTCAGATACAACAACAAACCTTTCATTCTGTTTGGCAACCGTTCACAAACCACAGCTTGTAAATTATGCCAGTTTAGACATGATATCTGGACATTACAACAACCCAGAATGGCTTCTGCCTACAATTTGGTTAGTGTGATGTTGGAACCTGGCAAAATCATAGTTTGTTCTAGGGTTACTTTTCTGCTGCTTGCCAGAGAACAAATGAGCCAAATGCTAAAAAAATATAGATGGAATGTCTTTCTTGTTTAGCTGCTTATGTTAGTAACAGAAATGCTTGGACAAAATGAATCTGCATTTCACTCATGAATGATAAACCAGGTTCTCTCAGAAGCCTGGTGTATTGTGACAAAAGACCATTTGGTTTTACAAGCCATTAGTTTTGCATTATTCTGTATGCAACCAATGTTTTAATCCAGAAAGTAAAAGTAGATGATAAGGGGGGAGGGGAAATATACTTGCAGGAAACAAGAGATAGTAACACTTTAAAAGGAATGTGTTCCTGAAGTGCAGGCATCTTAGTAGTTTATGCTACTGCAGAATTCTCCTGGGGCATATAAAAGTGTTTTTGTTTAATAAGTGAAACTGGATCTCATTTAGAGCCTTCTTTTACTAAAGGCATTTCTCAATGCTAATTGCTGAATTCATATTAACCTGTGTTAAATCTGACACCAAGGGAAAATAAACAGCCTTACCTATGCTGTAATTTATCCTGAAATTATTCTAGTTGCCTGAGTTCACTGGGCCTTTTAGCTTGACTGAAAATCAGGGGAAATGGGAACAGCCAATAATCACAAAAATGTAGGGACATTAGCATTTTTAGAATTTACAGTTCTATACCGCTTAATAGTGAACTCTGCACTCTCTAAGCAGTTTACAATTTGTAAGCCAATTGCCACCAACAACTGGATACTCATTTTACCGACCTACAAAAGGGTGGAAGGCTGAGTCAACCTTGGAGCCCTGGGATCAAACTCACAATGTTGTGGCACTAGTACTGGCAAAGGATGTGGAGAAACTGGAGCATGTCCAAAGGAGGGCAACTAAAA
>CM034708.1:34808190-34819676 GCA_020142125.1 Phrynosoma platyrhinos
TTGGTAACCTCACGCCTTGACTTCTGCAATGCGCTCTACATGGGGCTTGATTCAGAAACTGCAACTGGTTCAAAACATGGCAGCCAGATTAATATCTGGAACATCCAGGGGGGACCATATTACCCCGGTATTAAGGTCCCTCCACTGGCTGCCTATTAGTTTCCGAACCCAGTACAAGGTGTTGGTAATTACCTTTAAAGCCCTAAATGGCTTGGGTCCAGGCTATTTTAAGGACCGCCTCCTCCCATATAATCCTCCCCGCGCCCTCCGGTCCTCTGGGAGGAATCTGTTACAGCCTCAAAAAACGAGGCTAGTGACGACCTCCCAGAGGGCATTTTCTGTAGTTGCTCCCAAACTGTGGAATGGCCTGCCGGAGGAGATCCGCCAATTGTCATCACTCGACAGCTTCAAGAAAGCTGTCAAGATGGATCTCTTCCAGCAGGCCTTCCCGAATTAACTCAACCAGCTTTGGTTCTAGAATTTTCTTCCCTCCGTGATGCTCCCCTCTTCTATGATTGGGTTCTTCCTGAGCCAGCATTCACATCCGCCTGCACTTTATCTTTTATGTATTGTTTGTGTCTTTTTAATGGAGGAATTTATTTCCTGACATTGTGTTTTTAAATTGTATTAGGTATAATAACTTTTTAAGGGGGGAAGGGGGAGGAAACTGTTCTTAATTACTGTTTGACAATTTTATGTTGTAAGCCGCCCCGATTGCGCACAGAGGGGCGGGGTATTAAATAAAAATTATTATTATTATTATTATTATTATTATTATTATTATTAAAAAACCTTCCTTCAATGTTCCAGGTCCTTTGATGCCACCCCTTCCTAGGCAAGCACCCACCCTAGCAGAGCCCCACTGTCAACACATCACTTGCCTGGTATTAGAATGGGGTGCCTAGCCATGTGACCAGTGAGGAGGGAGTCGCCCCATCTGACCTCACCAGAAGTGTCATCATTAACAAGGCACTTCACCCAGGTTTTTCTCTCTGTTT
Source organism: Phrynosoma platyrhinos (assembly GCA_020142125.1). Classification (NCBI taxonomy): domain Eukaryota; kingdom Metazoa; phylum Chordata; class Lepidosauria; order Squamata; family Phrynosomatidae; genus Phrynosoma; species Phrynosoma platyrhinos. The sequence continues at coordinate 34,809,189 of CM034708.1, forward strand.
TTGTGGCTGGCAAGCCAGTGGTAGCAACAGTCCCAAGGAGGACAGGATACCTGGTGCTGATGTACAGTAATCCAAGCCAACTGTCTGGACAACAACAGGTTTCACCTCACTGTTGTGCCAGTGCATGTGAGGCTGGTGTAGTGGAACAAAATCTTGTGTATTCTTGTGTATTTTTAAAGCTGGTATAGATGTATGCCAGGTTTTGCGTATCTCTCCTTGTATTGAAAATGTAAACCTTCTGAGTGTGACAAAAAACAGATAGATGTGTACTTTTTTTTGTTGCACAGACAGGCACATGAACACTAACCTCCTTTGCAGATGGCGCTTTGCACCATCTTGGAAGCAAGGAAGGGGAGGGGCAGCCTCACGCTGGGTGCCCCAACACCTTCCTGAGGATGAAACTGGAGTGCCCATTGCTCCACACGACGGGTGCTCCAATTACGTCCTTCTGGGTCAGTGTCCATACACGCTGAGCTTCCATACATGCGTCCATACACGCTGAGATGCCAAAGAGGCATGCCACACCTCTTGCGGCGCCCTTTTCACAAGCTGTTTTAGTGCTCCTTTCACAGGTGGTGAAAAGGAGGATCAGGGCCGAGGTGTCCAGCAGTCTCGGCCTCGATCCTCTGCTTCCGGGGGTAGCCCAGAGCCGCCCGTCTGCTTCCCCCCTAAGTCATCACACAATGGGAAAATATTTTCATCATGGCCATAACAAACCCAAACAGTAAATTTCACAGCACTATCTTTTTCATGTTTCAGTTGTAGGGACCATAGTGAATTGTTGATAACATAATATCTTTAATGTTGCATAAAATCTCCAGAATATCTTTAACCAAACAATCATTATTGTTTTGGTTACCTGCATAGCAGACTCCTGACCAGACTCCTAAAAAATAGAAGGAATCAACAACAAAGCATAATACCAGGTGGGTGAATGGTACTTTGGCAATAACTGTTACAGTGTTTGTATATATATTTGCTCAGAAAGTGACGGGCTAAGCAGACGGCACTTTGCGCCGTCTTCAGAGCCAGGAAGGGGAGGGGCAGCCACATGCTGGCTGCCCCTACCTCTTCCCCAAAATGTCCTCGGAGCAGCCGGCCCTCCGCATAGGCGGTGCTCCGAGGATACTTTTCTGCTGCAGCGTCCGCATGCACTGCAGCGGAAAAGGCGCCAAAGGTGCGCCGGCAGCCTTTTGCAGCGCACCTTCAGCGATTTGTGGAAGAAGCGCTATTTTAGCGCTCCTTCCAGGGGCGGCGAAGCTGCGCCGCAGGGCCGAGGTGTGCGGATACCTCGGCCCCACGGCACAGCTTCCTGGGGTGGCCCCGTGCCACCTGTCTGCATCCCCCCTGTGTCTCATTGTTCTCAGCGAGGCTAACTCTCAGGAAACTGCACAGAAAATTGCAGCTAAAGAGGGAAAACAGAACTGTTATAAGTACATAGAACTGTATCTATTTTCATCTGTGAAATATTGCAGAATATGCACTCTTTCCAAAGTTCCCCTTGTATTTCAGCATGAAATCCTTTTTAAGAGAGCATGTAACTAAATTATCTAGGCAGGATCTTTCATAAAACACTAGTGTAAGCTGATACTTTTTTAAAGCCAAATTTCCTTCTTTCATTGAGGCAGTTTATTATAGAGAAGTAGATTCAGATAGCTAGAGCAGAGCCAAACACATAATCTAGAGTTTGTAAGTCATGAATTACAAATTATTAATTACTTAAAATTAGTTCCTTTCCCCAATAACAAAGATATAGCTACATCACACTACAGCTGCTACTTAAAGAAAGAAAATGTCCCTCTTTTTCCAATCTAGGTATATCTTCTTTAGTTATCTTTAGAATCATGGGGATGTGGCCTCACTAAACAGTACAGGAAGAATATTACACAGTGACTAGTGTTGTGCCTTGTGCCATTGACTCATACTCTCCTGTGATTGTTGAGATGGTTGGGATGGGAGGGCAATGTGGTTTGTACCACAGTCCAGCAGCTTGTAACATTTAGGCTTTTAAAATGCAACTAAAAATACAACTGCTTTAGTTACTTTTGAGAAATGAGAAGTAAAGAGTTCCTTTTAAAAGCCTAAATTGTAATAATTACTTTTGCATTATTTTTGCACTTTGGAGCTATAATTATTTTTCTTTTAGTAACATTCTAACTGTAACAAAAGTTGCAGGTTTGTCTCTTTTGCCATCTAGGAGTAGAGTTCCATATCCTTCCCAAAGCAGCAGCTAGATAATAGCATACAAGACTATTTGCCTTTGATCTAACATCTCCTTTGTAACACACAGTAGTACTTGACATCTACAACACTCTCTCAAACTGTGCATGTGTCCAAATAGGCTAATATATCAATAGATAACTATCAAATATAAATATCAAATAGAATTATAATCCAGAAAATGGTTCTATAACAATTCCTTATATACCATTGCACAAAGGAAATAAGGAACTACCAGAAAAGGAAAACCATAATCCTTAGGTTTCAATGCCAACCATCTAATTAAAGTAAACATTCCTAGTAGGTACTTTTATGACTATAGAATGGGCAGTAATTTCCTTTACATCATTTGCATAGCCAAAAGGAATAAAAAAAGATGCATTCTTAAAAACATTTCCCCAAATAGATATCCTTGATGTGTGGAGAGTCTATATATGTATTATGAACACTAAAATTAAGAAAAATTGCTATGGGAAATGAAGCAGACATTGCAAATAGCCTGAAAACTAAAGTGTGTAATTCTACATGTTTGAAAAACACATGATTGTATTTCATGCATTTGTGCTTTTTTCTTAAATTTAATAAAGTAGCATTGACAGGAGGGTGCCATCAACTGCCAATGGAAACCTTTTCATGGGATGAGAGGAGAATAACATATTCAGGAGGAGATCTTTTTCATCAGAACTGTACTGTGACAGGAAAAGCATAACTGTTGTGTCTGGAACCTGAGTGGTGGCTCTCTAGATTGGTATTAAATTTTGAAACTATATGTGTGAAAATCATGTATGTATTTTGCATATCATCTAGTTTGGCCCTTACCTGAAGGTTTTACTGAACATAGAGAGGCTTAAAGGTAAAGGTATTCTCCATTGACAAGGTTGCCAAGTCGTGCCCAACCATAGGGGGCGGTGTTCATACCTCTCACTAAACATACACAGAATTGGGGCATGCTGATGTGCAAATAAATGCCTCTGATAGAACTGAGCTACAGGTATTATCTCATCTTTTTTTAAAAAAATGTTTTAACAGCAATTCATATACAAACATTATCCCATAGAGCTCTTTTGCATTAATGAAATTATTAATAAAACTTAAATAAATAAATGAGATGAAGCAACAAGTAAGCATCCCGCTACATCAGTAGAAGAAAACTATATTGTTTTGTATTGACAGTGTTAGTTTGGATAGGATGTGTTTGTAATGGGAAGGGAGGATATATTATGTATATGCTTGATGTATAGATGAATATATATATTTGTAATGTTTGTATGTATGTCTGTAATGTGTGGAGTTATGTTGTTTTTTTATATACTAATAAATCTTAATTTAAGGGGGGGGGGGAAGGCAAACAGTGTGCTATCAGAGTTCCATTAGTTTTCCCAGTCACACAAATCAATAGCAAGTGTGTCCCTTGTGGTCCCTAGGCACACTATTACTTGTGCAACTGGCTTGGAATCCCTTTCCCTTGTGCAGAATTTGGAACTAGGTGCCCATGCATGGAATGTCATTTGCACTAGTAGAATATCATCATTATATACTGGCCCAGGACTATAGCATCTATAAAGTACTTACTTTCCCCTCCCCCCATGATCTAGTTCCACTACACAATGCAGGATTTGAAAGTTTTCCACATCCATTCTCAAGACTCCTCATGCAGACAGTACATGGCCTGCCATGGTTAACATGAATTCTCCTGGATTTGTGCCATTTTGTTAATCTCAAGATGCCACAACACTTTTCATTGTTCCTGCTATGACAGACTGGTAAGGCCACACATTTAGAAAGTAAATACATTTTGTTTCTTGAGTAAGATTTAAGTAAGATGTGGCTTGTTTATCAACAGGTTCAAATAAAGGTCTGAAAAACTCTAACTCTTGTTTGTACTCATATGTACTTCATTTACAGTGCAAAGCTATACGTGACTGGGAGTTAAGTCTCATTAAAGAAGACTGCCTAAGCTCCATGGGGAAACTCCTAGGTAAGCAGGTATGAAATACAATAGCATCCTTACAGCATAATCCTATGCATGTTTTCTTGGGAAGTAAGGGCTGTTACAGACTGCCAGACTGTAGTTTATTGTGGCACCAGAGGTCCTTGACAGAAAAGGCTCAATGTTTCAGAAAAAAATACAATTCCCATGATTCCCTAGCATTGGGCCAGGACAGTTAAAGTGGTCTCAAGCTGCATTATTTCTCGCAGTCTGTAAAGGCCCTAGTCTCACTGAATTCAGAGAAGCTTAATTCCAAAGAGACCATTACAGTACTGTGCTATTAAAAAAGCAAAAGACAAGCATTCTGTGTCCATTAATAAAAAAGGGAAGTACTGCAAAGTGCTATAAATTCATACAATATGCAAAATAGGTTGACAGTGCAATGTGAAGCATGTGTGCTCAGAAAGAAGTCCCACTGAGTTCAATAGGACTTCTGCACAGATGTTTGTGTTTATAAGTAACAAACCCTTGGGATTAATCTTTGGATGAAACACAAGTAGATCAAAAGAAAACCCAACTCACATCACACTGGAATGGTTTCTCTCCTGTATGGGTTCTCATGTGTTCATCGAGGCCACGTTTCTGACTGAAAGCCTTGTTGCATTCAGAACACTGGTAAGGCTTTTCCTATAAGATATTAGCAAGGGGAATTAAAATGAGTGAAAGTCAATAGAGAACAAAACCCATTAAAGGGCAACATTCCACATTGAATTCTTCACTCTTGGGATCAGCTCCAAGACACATATACAAGTGCAAAGAATAACAAAATACCGTATATACTCATGTACAAGTCGACCTCATGTATAAGCCGAGGGAAGGTTTCAGGATCAAAATAATGGTTTTGATATGACCTGTGAACAAGTTGAAACTTAGGGGGCTATATTGGAGGATGGAAAGGGGGAAATACCACTTGTTTTCCTCCTTCTTCTTTGCTGGATCTCTCCCGACCACCGATTCCCAGGTGCTGGAGGAGAGATCTTAAAGTTGGACTGGGGAGGGAAGCAAGTAGTGTTAAATGGGAAAAGAAGGCTTGCAAAACAGACTGGGGAGAGAAGCAAGTGGTGCTAAATCAGGAGTTTCTTTTTTGGAAAGAAAAGGCTTGCAAAATGGACTGGGGAGAGATGCGAGTGGCGTTAAATCAGGAGTTTCTTTCATGGGAACAGAAGGCTTGCAAAATGGACTGGGGAGAGAACTAGGTGGTATTAAATAGGGAGTTTTTTTTCCATGGGAAGAAAAAGCTTGCAAATCGGACTAGGAACCTCTTATACACAAACACACACAAGAAAACACACTTGCCTGTTTTAGGACCTTTCCAAGCAGTACTACTATATTGATCCATGTATAAGTTGAATCAGGATTTTAGGGTCACATCTGTGGCATAAATTTCTCGATTTATAGTCGAGTATATACAGTAAGTCTTTAATAATGAACTGAAAGTTGGTGGGAAACGTCAGCCTGTTGCCTTTGACTTTAACATATAGGAATTAATGTGTCAAAGCACCACTAAGCAGCATGATGTTTCTGACAGCCTGATTTAAATTTTATTATAGAAACATTAACTGAAGACATTTTTTTTTAAAAAAAATCTTCTTATCCATAATTCCAGAAAGTACAAGGTTTTGAAGGAGGTTCAAAAGGTTTTCGAGGTTTTCCATGGTTTGCAAGGATTTTGAAGAAACAAATAATGAAAGAATATCTGCATATGCCATAAAAGGCAATTGTGGAAATTCATACACTGATAATCTTTGAGAGTATAAGGCTACCAAGGCACTATGCATACAAACTTCCATAATGTAGTCTCAACATAGCCCTGATGAGGGAGTTATTTTTCATTGGTTTTTCCTTTCAGAGAAATGTTTATCCATTTTTGTGGCTTTTAAATATTTATTTTATTTTGGGTAACCATCTGAACAAGATAATTTCCTAGCAAACAAGGTATTTAGAAAGGAATCATGCAGATCCTGCCTTCAAGCTTTTACATCAATGAAGTTTTTTTAAAAAAAACTGTTGACTGAGTAAATAGTCTATAAGCAGGCCCCTACAATTTTTACAGAAATATATGTCTCAGCCATATGAAAAACAGGCTTCACCAACACACCCTTAATTTGTTTTGCATTGCAGTTAATGCAAACCACATTCTGTGTAAGCTTTCTGAAAATCCATTTTATTATGTGTATCTGCTCTTCAGTAGATAGCTCAAAACAAAAGTTTAGTAAGCAATTCCATATTTGAAATACAAAGAAATGTAGATAATATGCAGAAAAGTCACAAGTATGTGATCACCAACTGCTCCTCAAGAATATTCATTATTTTCCTGTGGCAACATTTCAAGATGTTACTCTGAACACATGATCAGTTCATCTCTATATGGTGAGGCTGACTCCTAAGAAGTGGACATTTGAAGGAGGCAATTCCATGAGTAAAAACCATCGAGAAGAAACAACTCCAATGAGAACAAACAATTTCTTTGTTTTGTTTTCCTTGTGTAATGTATTTAATCCTATTAGTGGTGCTTGTTCTATCTTAAATAGGAAGCAACCTCACTGTGAGGCAGATATGTAGAGAGATCTTTGAGACTAACTGAAAGAAAGCAGTTGGCAGCATGAGCTTTCGTAGACTTGTCTACTTAGATGCATTTAGTGGAGTGAACACCAGGGACAGACATATATATGCCATTGGTATGAGAGAATGTCAATTCAAATTCAAAATCCTTTCTGTATGGAAATGAAGTAGCAAGTCCAGTTACAGACTAATACAGCTATATCTTTGAATTCTACCATTGTTAGGCAGATACTAAGAATTAAGTGCAGAATTGTCAGGCTTCATTTGAATGGAACATCCACAAAATACTGTCATCCAATCACTGCCATCCTGTATTTTCCCTTTAGTTTTTCTTAAACTAAAGAAGGTACAGATTTTTCAGAAGAAGGGAAGTACAGCAAAATTTTCACAAGTATAGTTTTTTTGCTGTCTTTTTTTAATTTAATAGGTTTTGACAAGCTCATTGAACATATCAGAAAATAACTTAGCTCAGCACACTCATTATAATACTTTATGTCTTTTTTAAAAAATAGTGCTAAAACAATTTTATGGTTAAAGGAAAAAGAGACGTAATTCTATTCACCTACAATGTTCATATTGAAAACCTATTTCTGATCACCCCCACTATCAACCATATTGTTAAATGGCAGAATGAGCTCAGGTAACACATATAAACCAGAGGTACCTTGCAACATTTTACTGAGAGCTCCCTCTTTTCTATTTACATATTTATGTTTTTCAAACATTCATGTGAAGCTATTGAACAAAACAGTGTCATTTATTATTTACACTAATAGGTCTGTTTCACACATGCATGCTTATCACTCAGTGATGGTGCCATTAATTGGTCAGGCATGGAAGAACAACAGTGCAAGAAGAAAATAGATGGTTTTAGGAGGTATTATAGATGCTCCATAAGCAGCTGGAATTTACAGTTTTTCAACTTAAGGTGATAATATATGACTAGAATATGTGTTCTGAATGTGTTGGTTTCCATAAAAGAAGAAAGTTACAGAGTTGCTTTTATTATATATGCTTTGATTTATGATTACTATATTTTTTATTTACTAAGTTACTTAGTATCAGAGACAACTATCCATAACTTTAGCCCATTTTATGTTCCTGCCATCAATAAATGCAAACAGATGTCATTCTTTTACTTTGATGAGTGGAAGTCATTTTTCTATAATATTATAGATGCTCCATAAACAGCTGGAAATTACAGTCCTAGAAGCCTGTGAAATCAGTTTTTTATTATATACCGGATGACTTTGTGTTTGCTGATAGCTATAGTTAAGCCATCCCCCCTCACTTTTTGGTGCTTTTAAATCTTTTGTCTTTGTTTTAATATCTCCAGTGTCCCCATTGTCCTTCTTAATGGCATCAATACCTCCCATTGTTGCTATAGTTTTTATCTGTATGTTTTGTATAGATTTACTGTTGTTGAGAATGAGCCAAGCAAACAACTTTTTCCATATTGTGAATGTTTTCTGTCCTTGAAGTATCAGGTAGTTGTTATTTACAGTACTTGCATTTGTTTCATAGATAATTTCTTTAAGAGATGCTGGATTTGAGGAAATACAAGTTATTCCTATAGCCTTATTCAGCTAGGATGTCCACAATAACCTGCAACAGGGCTTGCAAATGTTGCTTTTTTGGACTATACTTAACAGAATTTCCAAACCAGCATGCCCTTAAACCATGTTAATTGGCAAATTCTGGGAGTCTCAAATCCAAAAAGTAATCTTTCCAAGCTTTTCCATGACATTTCACTCTCTTCAAGGGATTCTGTCATCTCAGAATCCATAGTTTTCTTTATTAGTATCCCCACAACAAAATATTCTCTATGTGAAAACCTGAACTGTCATTTTTCACAAATGTTTGGTGAAGTTGTAAAGTTTTGTCTGGACATACTGCTGTTAACTTCATGTGGCTGTCATAACTGAATATTTCCCACAGAAAATTAAATAAATAAAACAAAAAACCCTGAACTAGGCCTCAACTTCAAAGGAAATGTGAGAAAAAATTTAGACATAGAGTGCTTTCAAGATCTTTAAAAGCAGTCAGAGTGGTTAAATATGAAAATCAATGTCACATGTATATCCCCTAAATATGGCAAGCGATGGTCCATACAGTGGCTGGCACTTCTTACAAGCATCTTAGGAAGGTGCAGAGATTCAACTAGATTCACTATCTAACTGGGACCATATGGAAGTCCAATGAGTATGAACCTGTAGTACTAGACAGCTACTCTGTTTCTGCAGTGATAACCATAATTTTTTCCATGTTGCTGCCATTCATGTGGAATGGCACATGTGACAATGCAGGTGACACCACTGCACGTTCCTAACCTATTCCAAACTTTGGTAATGGTCTTATACACTCTTGGCTGCAGGCACACAGCTGCATATATACACCAGCACACATATACTGCTGCATGTATACACCAGCAAACAGTATTCAATTTGTGGATTGCAGTACAAAAAATGTTCTATTTACCCTATGCTTTTTTGGACCAATATTCCCAGCCAGCTGGGAGATTCTGTGTTACATTCAAAAAGTAACCTTTACAAACTCCTTTCTAAAGTCTTGTTTTCAACCACTTTTATTTCAGCAATGTTTACCACTTGTCTCTGCACCTACTACTAAAATGCTCATCCACAATCATTGCATCCTTTAATGAGAATTGTGTCTGTAATAATAATGATTTTGTCACTTCCTACCTTGCATTCTGAATTCATGGGTTAAAACTGTATTAAAAATCATGCCTAAAAGATGCTGCCTGTGTAAAAGGGAAATGTTAAGGTTAAATGTTCAGGCTTAACATTCATTTATCCAGTGGAATTCCAAATCATAGATAAGAAAGAGAACCCTTATTTTAACATATGTAAATATGACCAACTGGGCCATACAAGGAAACTGTAGGCAGAAAGCCAAACTGAGAATTTTTGGCCTTTGTTATTTGTCTTCAAGACAGTTTCAACTTATGGAGACCCTAAGGCAATGCTATCATAGGGTTTCTTGGCAAGATTTGTTCAGAGTAGGTTTGCTATTTAGAATTGAGTTAAAATTAAATCTAGTGAACTCATTCTGTGATTCAGAGATAGAACAAATAAACAAAGGCAGTAAAAAGCTAGGGAAGCAGGAAAAGGTAACAAGTCATGGCTGGTTTGCCTAGAGCAGCCAAGCTGGACATCGAAAAGTGTATGCCTGTATGCTAAACTTCAGGAACAGTAAGACTTTATTTACAATTCTACAATTTAAAACCAGTATATCATATAAAAGTTTTACTCTCAGAAGAGGTAGAATGAGAACTCTTCTCTACAATAATAACTATGCTAGATGTATGCCTATAAATGTATGTAAATATACTGTAGTGCTGAAGTTAAAAATATCTGAACTGTACTGTGTAAGAAGTGAAATGTCTTACATGTACTGCAATAAACTGGAAAAGTTGAAGTGCTACCAAATATAGCAAATGTAGGTAAATGCCTATATGAGATGAGCCAATTCATCTACACATGAAATATGAGTTTTGAAACCACAGTACTGCATGAATGATATCCTTACCACTACAATGTACTACAAGTACATATTCACTATTCCTTATGAGTTTAAGGACGTTATCACACGGGGTCTAAAGCAGACAGAATCCACACCCAATCCCGTCCTATTGAGGGTTTTTTTTACGTGTGTTCACACGACATCACACAGAACCCCGTCACAACCCCGTCCCA
>CM034708.1:34819776-34845649 GCA_020142125.1 Phrynosoma platyrhinos
GTGACAGCCGCAGCTGTCCTGTTTCTACGCATGTGCAAGAACATCCTTCTCACTTGTGTGTGAATGGCAGATACGATTCCCAGGAGCGCATCTATCACGGTTTCATTAACTGCGCAATGATGCTAGTTGCGTCTGATAGCCATTTCCGTATTGTGGGGTTTCTACCGGTATAGTTCTGGATTGATTCTTATATTGCTTTCTTGCTGCTTTGAGCCTCGCGTGTGATAAGGTCCTAAGATGTGTTCCTTATATGAGATAATATATATAATATACCAGACTATATAATGTCTAGGAAAAAAGATGTCTAGACTATGTAAAATCTATGATAAAAGAGAATAAGCCAAGATGCTAAAATGTCTATGAAAGAAATGTGGCTAGACTAGAATATTTATGTGATATGATTTATGTGATTATGCTATAATGTGATATGATTATTCTTTACCAGGTGTACAACAATATAATCTAATTGTTTTACCAAATAAATATATAAAAGATAATAGAGCTTAAGAATAAAGTTTATTCTCTGCAATATAAATGCCCTCAAACTCCAAAGCGTAACAAATTCTTAAAGTCAGTGGTATTCCCAGCTGGGGTGTCACCCAGTATGGGGGGAGGGTGGGCCTTCTGGGGACAGGGACAAAAGGGTGAACTCCCTTTTGGCCCTTTTGTCTTCGTCCCCATGCCTTCTGAGTCCAGATTGAACTTGGCCGGGGGGGGGGAGCAGCAGCATGCTGACCCTCTTCCTCTGTCCTGGGCTTTCTCCCTGGAAAGGAATCCCTAGATGGATAAGTCTGAAAGGGCGCACTTGCACCCCTCCTGCCCCAAAGGGGGAGAAGGGCCGAGCTTCTCCCCTCTTATGGGTGTCACTCTGTCCACACAAACCCTGCACCCCCCTGCACCTGTTGTTTACAATCTTGGGTTGAGTCATAAGGCTTTTTAAACATACGGCTTGGGTCCAGCTGGGAAATTCAGCTGTCCTTTTGGAGCATGGAAGTGTTACTGTTATGGACCATTTTGAAACACCTCTCCCTTTACGAGCCCACTAGAGCATTGAGATCATCCAGAGAGGCCCTTTTCTCCATCCTACCAACCTCTCAGGCTAGTTTGGTGGGTACAAGGGAGAGGGCCTTCTCAGTGGCTGCTCCCAAACTGTGAAACTCCCTCCCCTAGAGAAGCCAGGATGTCTCCATCCCAGGTATCCTTTCAATGGCAGGTAAAGATATTGTTGTGCCATCAGGTCTTTTCAAACTGATAAGGGCTAGGATTTAAATGTTGTGCAATTTAAATTTTAAGGTTTGTATTTTAAGCATGCTACATTTTAATGTAGATCTGTTTTAACTTTTAAAACTGTTTAATTGTTTTTGAAATTTTATATTTATACATTTTCAATGCACTGTTTTTAAATTGTATTGTTTTAAATTTGCTGTTTGCCACTTTGAGTTCCTATATTGGGAGAAACATGGGATATTAGAAAATAAAATAATAATAATTGGGAGCTTAGATAATCAAGAGGGTAATCTCCAAGGGGCTGTAGCTAGATACAAATCAACAAACTTAAGACAAAAAAAAACCCAAACCCTTCAGTCCTGCAACTAAAAAGCTGAGTAGGGGAAATCATGTCTGTTTCAGTCCCTTAGTAAAATATGGGAACCTCCTCCTTTTGAGACTTATCTTCTTCTCTCCCAATGGTAATGTTTTTCAACTACTTTTGATTAGTATGCTGGGATTCATTAAGCAAAAAATTGAAATGACCAAAAACTTCTAAAGAAACAGTATGCCTCTACAGATGCCCTTCTATAAGCGTTGTATAGTAATGATTTCTACTACTATCACTAACATTGTTACCACACTATGACACTAATATAACATTTCTAATTTCATATTCTTGACTCTCCTCTGATGTTTTCATCTTTTTCATCTATCCCAAGCTCCTTATCTTTATGTTTATTTTGAAGGATATCATTAAAGGTTAAAGATAGCAACCATAACTAAAGAGCAATCAGTCAAAATGTCATGCTGTCAGAGCTTGCTATTCTCTGAGATATAAATTATCGCAATGTTATTAAAGAACCTGGAATTTCATTCAGTGATTAAGCACATGCTTTGTATGTAGAAGGCTTGGTGATACAGTTTAAAATGTATCATCACTGTGCTATGGTGAGAAAGAGCACTGTCTGAGTAAGGTAGACCCATGATTTGACTCAAGGCTAACCTAACCTAATCTACTTGTTATACAAATGTGTCCATGGGCAACCTCTTCAGGTTTTTTTTTAAAAAAATCCAAAAAACAAACATAGGATATGTGTACAAGGGGTTTAGTAACATAGGAGTGAAACAGATGAGACAAATAAAGTGGTTTCCACCCACTTTGAAGGCAGGGCATTTAGATGATGAAAAACCATATTGAAGCTGCACTCCAAGGCTAAAAAGTGAAGCAAAAAGAAGCTGGGATATTCCACCTTATCCCAGAAAATGCTCACCTTTGACCCTGCATATAAATGCCTTGATGTGAAAGCAGTTCTGAAGGAGTGATCCTTCCTAACCCTAACCTTACACATGCATAAAAACACATCGGTGTGGTGTGCATGAAAAAAGGATGGAGCCAGCATATCCAAGCAATTTGGGCGGCAATGCAAAACAGTGAAGTGTGACACCTCTTATGGATATAAGTACAACATACACAAACCAGATAGTCCAAGAGGGGGAATAAGGTGAAGGGAGCATGTAGTAGAAGCCCATGATTGTCCCAACAAAAATCTCCCCATGCTACTGTTGGGCCCATAAGAAAAAGTTCTGACACTTTTTACTAAAAGAATAATTCAATAAATAAATATTGCTACCACTTCTTAAATAATAATCCGTAACAAGGTAATTCTTTCCTATGCTTACATATGAAAAACAGTGATGTACAACATATGGTCCATAGGCACCTAGCTCTTGGGCTTTTAAAAAATATCCTCAGAATTATAAGTTTCATTGTATATATTGCAATATTTATGTAAATTAATAAAAAATTCCTAATAACATAGCCTTCATGTTTATGCTCATCATCTAATGAAATGCATGTTGTTGAACATTTAATCCACCATTTGGTGGCATCTGTGGCAAACAGCTATCCATAGTCATGGTATATATGAAGTAAGAGGAGTGCAATGAAACAGGAAACCACTAAGAGTTTAAATACATGTTGTTACCAACAACTGAGTTTATCTAGGTTTGATAAAAAATAAAGCAAGAAAACATTCCTTGTAATCAACTATAATTCTAAAAGAACAGACTGTTTCCTTTTGTGTTTTTGTTTGGTGTTTGTCTGAAATAAATATGGCTTATATTACTAATATCACAGCACCACCACCACCCATTATTCTGAAATGAAAAATCCATAATATGGTGAAAGGTTATACAAAATGTCAGTCAAGTATAAACAAGAATGACTTTTACATTTCAGAACTCCAGTGTGTAAATAATATGACAGGACCAAACTTGGAGAGTTCAGTAGACTTCTGGTTCTGCTTTGTGTATTTTTTAATCACACTTAGCATGGTTGCAAGGATTTCCAATAAAGTGTTTGTCACAAGTTCTGAGATATGTAACATTTCATCTCTTTATCTGACAATCTGTCACAGCATCTCAAACATATTTAAGCCATCATGCCACACATGGCTTGAGTTAAGCGACTATGAAAATACCCCCCTTTTTTTGTTTCTTAAACAAGGACATTTTGATTGAACCACAAAGGTTCACAATGCATCCAGAATATGGATATGCTGACCAAAGTTAACACTTTTTAAAATGAGATTAAGTATCGCAAAACACTAAAAGTCTGATTGTTTGACCAAGTTAAGATTTCTTTGTTTAATGTTATTAGAATAGTGTTATATGGAGGAAAATACCACAGATTTTCTGACCATTTAATGTGAAAATTTTTAATAACAGCAACAAGATAATAACCACCACTAAAATGTCTCCTCTCACTGATTCTTGCACTGGTCTTTGGAAGAAATACATTTATTCTAATGCCACCTTAAACTATTCACTTTAAACTATTTTCTCAACCATTTTTCAGTGTGCTTGATGAAATTTGTAATTCAATTCAGGAGACCTTTGAGTGTATGAAGTAAAAAATGAAATTATTCAGAGCCATTGTTGTCAAAGAAGTAGTATACCTTTGTCTTGGTTGGATTATCTCAAATTGCAGGTGAATGAGACTCAGAATATTCTCCTACACTACTAAATAAGCAAACCATTGAACTTAAGAAACTTGAAATCAGGGAGAAAGCAATGCTAGAATCTTTCCCCTGACTTAGATATGGAATGATTCCTTAATCTAAGAGCATTCCGTTATATAAGAACATTCTGTCATGGAGCCTGTCCTCCAGTAAATGGATTTAACACTTCAAGAGGGGTTGCACTAGAGTAGAAATTATATAAATGGTTGATCAAAGATGGGACAAGATATCTACATAGGGTTGTCATAATTGTCTTCCACAAAACTAGGGACAAAATGTAGGACATGAAAGAAAAATAGAGTACACAACCAACTAAAAGCCAAAAACATTAAATAAGTTCATGCTCCTCAGTCATGCTCAAAATGGGGGAGATTTTGACATTCTTCTTGGATAGAAGGTTGAAATGTATGCATTTTAAAATTTTATATATATATATATATATATATATATATATATATACTTTTATGTTGTATTAATGGGTCCTAGGTTTATGTGTATTAGCCAGCATGGTTTGAATGTTGGACTATGATGCTAGAGACCAGGGTTCCAATCCCTACTTGGCCATGAAAACCCACTGGGTGACTTTGGGCAAGTCACACACTTTCAGCCTCAGAGGAAGGCAATGGCTAACAAATCTTGATAAGAAAACCACATGATACATTTTAGGCTGTATGTAAGTTGGAAACAACTTGAAAGCACATAACAACAACAACAACAATAAAGATTCAGTCAAGGGCTGGTGGCTAGTAAAGCACAATTTTAAGCCTTTTTCTTGCTCAGAGATTTACAAGCATATTGCAAGCCAACAAGGCATTTTAACTAAGATAAATTTATCAGGAAAATGTTATGTGGTTGACTGCATAATAAAATTCAGTGCATGCCATTTAGCTGTAAATAAACCATATGAAATAAATGTATATTTATATTTATATTATTTATATTACAAAGAAAAGGCAACATAAAATGGAAACATTCCCCCAAAATGGAGTACACTGCAAAATAAAAGCTGCAAACACCAAGGCTGTATTTGCACTGCAGAAATTACAGTATTTTCTGGTGTATAAGACTACTTTTTAACCCAGGAAACTCTTCTCTAAAGTCGGGGGGGGGTCATCTTATATGCGGGTGGAGGAGGAGGAGGAAGAAGGTTTGGCGCAGCACAAGGTGGGAGGAGGAAGAAGAGAGGAAGTCAGGTTAGAGGAGGAGGGGGGAAGATGGGATGGCGTGGCGTAGTGTGATGCAGGAGGAGGAAGCAGCAGTGGATAAGAGGTGCCAAAAAAAACCCTACATCCCCCAGAATTTCATAGCATGGAGCTATGACAATTAAAGTGATGTCAAAATGGATTATTCTCCAATTTAATTAAATCATGTGGTTTTTATTTATTTTTAATTTTAAAATTGGAGAATAATGAATATGAACATAGATAAAATGGAAAATAGCAAATATGCAGGAAAATATGCAAGAGGTAATAAGCAGGAAAAATTAATATGACAGGTGAATATGCCCAATGAATATAGGAAAATAATATAAATTAAATAATATAAATATTAAATAATAACATGTCCAACAAATATTAAATTATAAAGAATTGGGTAAATTAATTAACTGTTAATCATAATAACATATAAAACACAAATCAATATGAACTAATATAAATAAAATGCAAAATAATGAGCCAGATAATATGCAAGCTGAGAAAAAAAATTAAAATCCAAAATTAATAGGAAAAGAATATAAACTAAATAATATGAATATTAAATAAACAGCATTGCAAATAAATATTAAAATAATATAGCATTAAGAAAATTAATTAAAATGCCTAATATAATAAGATGGAGAATATGGGGGGTGGCAGACTGCCAGAAATAGTGCAAATTGATTCCACTTTTAGGGTTAGGGTTAGGGTTAGGGAATCATGGGAACTGTATTTTATTGTGGCATTAGAGGTCTCTGATAGAGAAGGCTCAATGTCTCAGAAAAAAAAACAATTCTCATTATTCCCTAGCATTAACCCTAACCCTTAAAGTGGACTCAATTTGCACCATTTCTGGCAGTCTGCAACCCCCCTATGTGGAGAATAAATAAAAATGGAAACCATGAATATGAAAGACAACATGCAAGCTAAAATAAAAAGTTCAACATTAATAAGCAAATTATACAAGTTAAACATGACATAAATAAATAATAAGCAAAATAAATATTAAATCCATATAAAACCAAAAGAATACATAAACCCACATAAATTCAAAATTAAAAATCCAAAATTTATAGGAATATAGTATAAATTAAGAGAACAGAGCCCCCTTCGTGAGGAGAGATAGGAGTTAGGGCTGGTTAGCAGAAATAAGGCAGGCTGAAATGTAGTTGGAAAAAGGAAGGCAAGCCCTAAACCATGCAAACAGAAATGAGAAGGAGGAAAAGAAATGGGAGAGTGGGAAGAGATGTAAAATAGGGAGTGGGAGTGGGAAAGAGGGAGTGATCAAACATTGCAAACAAGAGACAGAATGGAAAAAGGAATGAATATCAAGATGGAAGGGCAAAAAAAGAGAGAGGAAAGGTTACAAGTATAGCAACGGGAAAGAAGGATGTGTGAAAGGCAAAAGAGAAACGGAGACTGAAGTGAGGGAGGAGGATGCCAGGGCAAAAGGAGCAAGTGGGTGCATGAAAGAGGGAAGATAACTGGAGCTTCTTCATCAGGTCCCAAGGCCCCCTAGTCCCCAGCCACCTCCTGTGCCCATCCACCCCCTCAGTTCAATCCTGCTGCCTCCCTCAACACGCTGCCATGCTTGGGGGCCCAATCTACCCATAAACTTGCTCTAGTGCTCACCTTCCTCCTTAGGCTTGATCCTATTGCCTCCCTCACCTCCCTGCAGATGCCCGCCACATATGCCCACCCATCTTCCCCCCTGCCATGTCTGCCCCTTATATCCTATTTCAGCCTTCTGTCCAGGGGGATCTCCAAAATGTCCCCCATTTTGAGCATGGTTAAGAAGCCTGAATTTGTGTTTCTAGATCCTAGAAACTGACTGGCCTAGGTGGAGGGACTGATGGCAAGACTGGCCAATGGGACTGCTCCTGGCGCAAATGTCCTGCCCAGTAAGAGAAAAGATACCTCTGGGGACCTTTCCCTCTCCCTCACTTCCCTTCCCAAGTCCCAGTTTCCTGAAAGCAAGAGTGAAATCTCAGGAAGAGCCTCAAGAGTGGGATCTTGATAAGTTTCTCTCCCCCCCCCACCCCGCCGGTTTCATTCTTCCCTTCAGGAAACCAGGACATGCAGCTAGAACCAGCTGGGAAATTTTTCAGAGGCTTCAAACCGGGACTTTTACAGTTTTTTGGGGTGAATGGTAACCCTATCGCTACACATACTGATTCTACAGACTAACATGGTTATATCTTTGAATTCTACATATAAATGATAGCACAAAACAGCAATAGCATTCCACCCTGGGAACCCCTTATCAACACAAACTATTGATACAGCCCGTTTGGCTTGGTCAAATGAAAAATACTGTTCCTGTGTTTTTTCATTGCCTCAACCTCCTGTCTGTGGTAGGAGAACTGACATTATTCAAAATTCATATTTTTTTCAATATGGCAGAATAAATTAAGCATGTATAGCAATAGCAATAACAAGTACATTTCTATACTGCTTATCTGTACACTTATGCCCTCCCTAAGCAGTTTACAATGTGCAAGTTAATTGCCCCAACAAGCTGGGTACTCATTTTAGTGACTTATGGAAGAATGCAAGGTTGAGTGGACCCTGGAGCCCTGCCTGGGATCAAACTCACAAACTTGTAGCTGTGAACGACTGCATTACAGGTCTTTAACCACTGTGTGACTGTGCCACTAGAGTTCCCTCTAAGTAAGCAGGATGATAACATCTAAACTCTACATTTGATGTGCATGTAGATTTTTATTTTATTTTAATTTATCAGCAAGATTCAAAGTAAAGTAATCAAGCACGCTGAATTTCCTCTGTATTTAAAATAATAGGCTTAAAATGATATATTTATGACATCATCAAAACATTTGTATTCATGTAAAAAAGAGATGTTGCAGTTCTACTAGATTATCTCAAAAAACCCAGACAGAACATTTGTATGAGTCATATTCTTCTCAGATTATTCATTTTTTAAACTTGCTTTACTATTGAATACTATTCCATAGCATCAAGAAACAAAAACTTCTTTCTCTTCCTACTGCCCATTTTACATTGTCAAGCAAACAGTTCCATGGTATGGTTGGATAACAGATCTCTCTGCTTTAAAAAAAAAATGAGAACTATTTTTAATGAGAAATCTCAGTCGTTTAAATTGGTGCTTATTTTAATTGGTGCTTATCACCTTGGGGGCCTTGGTGGATCATGAGGGGAGAAATTAATGCCATAAATAAATAAATAAATAAATAAATATTTACTCTTGTATGGGTCCGAATGTGCATTTTTAATCCATCATTTTTGCTGAAAGCCTTGTCACAGTATGGACACTGGTAAGGACGTTCACCTGAAAAATAAGATAATAAACATGAGAATAATAAGTATAACAGAAATTAAAAATTATTATTTCATCTTCTTCTTCCCTCTCAGAACTATTTCTTCTTAAATTTACAGTACCTTTCTCCTACTGAATTCAACATAGTAAACATAGGAGACCCATGTCTACTATGTGAGACTGAAAATTACTTTGTTTTAGCAAGGTTAAGAAGATCAAAGAAGCACAATAGGTTTATGAGTCAACTTTCAATGTTTGGTTCATACAACTAAGGCCTTGATTCCAGTGAGCTATATATCATGATTTGTACTGGCCGCATGGTTATATCTGCACTGCACCCCTGCAGAGAAACTATTCCCATAGAGCTGCCTGTGTGTGTGATAGAGACTAGGGAAGATGACACCTCTAGGCTTTAAGATAGCTACAAACACAAGAAGCAAAGGAACAGAAAAATCTGCATCCTGCAGGACAAGATCAAAAGCAGTTTGATGCTGCCTTAACAAGAGATGAATATGATGACTCAGCCTAGCCTCCTAATGACAACTGTGAGGACTAGGGTGACTTATTATGGTCAGTTTATGGTCACTTTTATGGAGAGTCATTAATTGTTCTCAAAGTACAGTATGTTTCTCTGACCTCACAGCTGTTCATCATTACATTAGAGCCATCTGGGTGTCACCATCCAATTTAATTACCTCAATCCATTCTGTTCATGTGTCACATTTAACTCAAAGCAGATCAGCTAAACATTGCTGCTCTTGGCACGTTGCATAACTTCTAGTTGATTTCTTAAGGTCATCATAGCCTATTGCACTCCCCTCACCCCAAATCAATATTCACTAATTTTACATATGCAATTGCTATGCATTTGGCCATATCCTTCTCAGTTTCAGAGTCTATGGAGCTCAGAATAATTTGTTACAAGTAAATGTTTATTCAAGAGCCAGTGTGGTGCAGTGGTTCGAACACTGGACAGGACATTGGAAATCAGGGTTTGATTCCACATCTGGCCATGGAAATCCACTTTGGGTGAGACTCATACTCTCAGTCCCATGATGGGATCACCTTAGGGTTGTCACAAGTTTGAAAGGACATAAAGATATGCAGCAGCAGCAGCAGCAACAACAACAATAACAACAATGGGTTACTTAGGATTAAAACATTTTTATTTATTTATTTACTTTATATTTCACCTTTCTCCTCACAAAGGATCCAAATAACAATTTGCAAGCAATGAAGTTTTCAACATAGTAGAACAGGTTCCTTTTTACAACATTTTCAAACTGCTTGTTTGTAGTGGTGTTGGATTATTTTTACGATTACATGCAGATGTACACACAGCCAGTTTAGAGCTCTTAGAAGTTTAGACATACTTTGATACTGTTGAGAATAAAGTCACATGAAGAAACAAACAGAGGAAACAACAGTAATGTACTTACAAAACGGATTGCTCCTTTCTTTCTTCCTACCATAATCACTCTTGCCTTAGCTAATTAACTGTGAGTGAATGGATTTGGATTTTTCACAAGTCCTGCAAGCTGTCCCAAGTGCTCTGATTTACAAATTTCACATCTGTTTGAAATGTGACACTATCTCTCATGACCCTCAATGTCACTAATCCATGCTGTCATCCTATAGACACTGCAGGAGCTGTTGGGGTTCAAACATTTAATTAATCCAGTTGACATTTTTATGTTTTGAGGCTTTTGCATTTCAAGGGAAAAAATTGAAAAGGTTTGTAAGCAGATCAGTGCTGACAGGTCAATGTTGAGTCCCTTTCTTTTATTCTTTGTTTACCAAAAAAGTGCTGAGTTTTAAAAGGCTGGCTTAGGATGAATATGGAAGCCATTCATAATGTTCTTCCTAAATTAATCATAGTCTTTACAGCTCGTAGAGAATATGGCTTGAGTTCTAAGTTGCCCCTGGGTGAGGAGAATTATGCCTCTTCTATCTACACCTTCCCACACTATATCCTACATAATTCCTAATGGTTCCCCAATTCCCAGAACTGATTTTCAAGAGCCACAATGAGAAGCAGGAACACCCCATTCTGCAAATGTGAACTTCAGGAGTTTATCACATGGGGAAAATTGGGGGGGGGAAACGCAAAAGCGGTTAGATTTTCAGACAACGTCGCTGTTAAAATGGAGTTAAAATGAGGTTAATCCGAACGGAAAACCGTCAAGAACTGCTTCTTTTTACTTTTGGGATTTTCTAAGTTGCTCCTCCCTCTCTTACTCTCTCATACACACACATGCACACACAATTTTAAAAT
The DNA here is from genome assembly GCA_020142125.1 of Phrynosoma platyrhinos. Classification (NCBI taxonomy): domain Eukaryota; kingdom Metazoa; phylum Chordata; class Lepidosauria; order Squamata; family Phrynosomatidae; genus Phrynosoma; species Phrynosoma platyrhinos. The sequence goes on from CM034708.1 coordinate 34,830,775, forward strand.
TTAGGCTTTTAATTATACATAATTTGTTAAAATCCATATTGTAAGCTGCCTTGTAAAATCCATATTGTAAGCTACCAAGAGAAATGTGTAGTATGAGTTGAATGAATGAATAAATGTCTAATTTTTATTGTCATTGATCTGCCAAAAAAGGGCTACTGTTTTTATGGCATGAAACTAATGTATACTTGGAATTGTCCAAGAGGGACAAGTGGGAGCTAACGGACAGGGCCTTAACTCTTTGAGGTTTCTTTCTTAACCAAGAAAGGTTAAACACTTTCATGTGAGCTACAATTGTCAAGTTTTACTTATATAGCACCTAACTTTTTTCTACATGTAACAATACAGAGAATTCTTGAGAAATTCAATGTTCCCTGCCTAAATAAGGGGGCAGTTAGCCCCATACACATGACAAAGTTAGCCCAAATCTCAGTGGAAGTCATTTTGCTGCTGCTCATGTATGAGAAATCTATAATGTGTAGTAGGACAAGACACTACTGTCAGAATAGAATATGGAGAAACAGAATGGTTCCCAAATGGCAAAGGGGTTAGACAAGGCTGCACCTTCTCATCCTATCTGTTCAACTTGTATTCAGAAAATATCATACAAAGAGCATGTTTAGACTCAGATGAAGGAGGAGTGAAGATAGGAGGAAGGAACATCAACCATCTAAGATATGTGGATAATATCATATTACTAGCAGAAGACATCACAGAATTGAAAAAAATACTAAGAAAAGTCAAAGAAGAAAGTGCAAAGACAGGCTTAAAGCTGAACATAAAGAAAAAATACTAAGAAAAGTCAAAGAAGAAAGTGCAAAGGCAGGCTTAATGCTGAACATAAAGAAAACAAAAATAATGACCATGGAGGATCTACATAAATTGAACCTAGACAATGAGGAAATCGAAATAGTTATATAGTTCTTGTACCTTGGATCAAATATTGTTCAGAATGAAGAGTGCAGCCAAGAAATCAGAAGAAGGCTAGGAATGGAAAGGGCAGCTATGAAAGAACTAGACAAGATTATACAACTGAACACTAAAGTCAGAATCATCCATACCATTGAATTCCCCATCACAATGTATGGATATGACAGATGGACACTAAAGAAAATGTATAAAAAGAGGATCAACTCATTTGAGATGTGGTGCTTGAAAAGAGTGCTAAGGATACCAAAGACAAACAAATGTGCACTTGAACAGATCAGGCTTGAAGTCTTCCTGGAAGCCAAGATGATCAAATTGAGACTATGGTACACTGGCCACATCATGATAAGGTATGAGTCAATAGAAAAGACAATAATGCTAGGAAAGGTAGAGGATAGGAGAAAGAGAGGAAGACTGCACAGCAGATGGATAGACCCAATCAAGGAGGATACGGGCCTGAGTTTGCAGGATCTGGAGGCAAAGCTTGGTCTTCTCTCATCCACAGGGTCAACATGAGTTGGGTCAACTCAAGGGCAGTTAACAACAACAAACAACAGTGTATTTGAAATTTACTGCTGTTTGCCCCAGTCCTCATATGGCAAAGAAGGGGAGTGACCTCCGCCTGCATCCTACTACAACAGAAATAACATCTGAGGCAAAATGTAGGCTTGTGTCTCTAATACCATCACTAATATTCTTCTGTGTGATTTTAAACATCTTTGCTTGATGAAGAAGCCACTGAAGCTTCAAAAGTTTGCACAATATATTTTGTGCTTTGTGGTTGGTCTAGTAAGGGTATCCTTATTTTTTCGATTTTGGATTTTGTTGTATTTTGCTGCATGGCCAACACAGCTACCTCTGACTATCTTTCTGATAGCCAATATGTTTTGTTTATACACTTCAACTAAATACCCAATGTTGATAATTTCACTATCAGAATTTTCATGTGTAGTTTTTTCAGAATCAAAGAGTGAAGGATTTTTAGATAACCTCACAGAAAAATTTGTTTTATCTACAGTAGCTGCCTTTTTTATCAATTGGATAAATTGGAAGGGGTTATTTATATTAAGTATATCTGATTTTTTTTTTTTTTTTGTAACAGTACTATGCTTCAGCTGTAGGTATAGCCATGCTGTACTAGGGGAGTAAATTGTATTCATCCTGCAGTTTATCAAACTCTTCAGAGACACAGTCTTTATTGTCTAAAAAAAAACAAAAAACAGAAATTAGATAGACATCTATCAGGGGTGCTTCAGTAGTGATTTTCTCAATTGGCTAGGGACTGGAATATCTTCCACTCTAGAAATGTATTCCTTTATGCCTACTCAAAAGTACCATTAATTATTCTTGCCAACAAAAAAAGAAGAATTGAAAATAAAAATATTAATCTTTTGTTCCTATGTTTCTTGATTTTACAGCATTGTAAATCAGTTTAAGAAGAGAAAATAAACCTAAACAGCCAAATATACCAAATCACAAATACAACATATCTGTGAAATGAGGCTAACACTCCTGGGTAGGAGGTCAGGGGAGGTGAAGGAAAGAGGGCCATCTGGATCACACATTCAACACTCCCTGCCAGGTGATCAATAGAGGGGTCCAGAAAGGGAGCTGTTAGAGAGCTCTTTAAGCAGAGATAGTGTGAGGTGATGACAGCAAGCAATACCAAGTAAGAATAGACAAAAAGGTTAAGGTAAATGAGTACTAGATTATAACTTTGGAAGATTACTTTGAAGTAATTTTACAAAGATATAAGCCAGTACCTTTAGAAGGCAGGAAATGTTTGTTTAAACATCCAACCAATTGAGGAAAGTCAGATGCGCTAATGGGGCTTTTGTGGGCATCAGTGAGAAGTTCAGTTTGCCTGCTAACACAAGATAGAAGTTTTAGGTTTTCCTTTAAAAAGGAGGGGTGTTAATGCTATCCCCTTTATGTTTATGACCCATTTGCCCATTGTTTTTTTTTTTTAAAAAAATGTACAATACAGCTATGCAAACAATCCAGTGAACATTGCGATGCTGGATAATCCAGAGGGAAGTATGATACTTTTAGCCAGAATCCAAAGGGGTGGTTCCATTGTGGATCTCCATCTATCAGTTATCTCTCTTCCCTGTTTCAGTCCAAAATCAGCTTTCCCTTTACAACCCAACACCTACTCTAAAAGGCAGAGGATCTCTCTGGCACCAACTTTTGGATGGTGTGGAAGGCTGCTAGAGATAAAGGAGGAGAAAAGTTCCAACAACTTGCTAGTTGAATACCAACACAACGTTGGTTTGGGCATTTCAGAGCACACACTGGCATCTGGACAACAAACAACAGTTATAAGATCTGATGTTTCAATAAGGAATTTCTACTCATTTCACCTTTGCAGAGCATAATCAGTTCTTTGCAAACTGAATAGATATAAATTATCTGAATTAAACCCAGTTAAATACTGAGTTTCTAATTTATCATAACTCAGCAAAACTGAATTTGGGGTTTGCAGTCTTTACAGCATCCATGAAAATGCACTTGAATTTTCTTTAGACATCCTAAACAGAAACATTAAGAAGTTATATAACACTGAAATGCTGAATTACTACCATAGAACAACAAAAAATGTTAGTTTAACTACAATTCAATTCTAGTTCCTCTAAAGTCAATGCATGGTTTTGTACTGCAGAAACAAAAGCATACACTTAGAATGTCTTCCAAACAGTTAATAGTTTTAAGGCCTCAAAATTTAGTGAACCAAGATAATCTCCTTGGCACCCTGAACCTATATATATAGAGAGAGAGAAAGAGGGAGGGGGTGTTTCAGGGTGCCAAGGAGCTTTTCTTGGTTCATTAAATTATATATGCACACTCGTGTGCGTACGCGTACACACACAGACACAGACACACACATACACACACACACATGTATATATATATATATATATATATATATATATATATATATATATATATATATATGGGAACTTTCGGGTACACTCAGGTACATGGATCCTGTATGTTCCAGCCTGTCATTTTCAGTGGGCTTAAGTGTGTTTATTTCTCTGCTGCATTGTGACTTTTCTATTTTTAAAGGATGGAGTAGATGTTTATTCTCCACCTACCCCTCAAAGAACATTAAAATGTATTGACCTCTATGAACCCAGTGCTCTTCTCTTTACTTTCCTCATAATCATCAACCTATTAGGTGTTGTAATTCATTTGATCTAAAGAAGTCACTAGCAATCAAGACAACCATCCTTTGAAAGAATGTGTTTCTCTCATCCACTAGTAGCAAACCAACAGGAGGCTGACAGCTGCCTGAGATTTTACAGGTACTTTTGAAGATTTAACTGTCTCAGGCAGATAAAATAGACAATGATGTATAACCCCAATGGGTTAGGAATGCAGATCTTTGTAACTCTGTGGCTTATGAGAATGAAAGTATTTTTATAGAAAACATATTTTTTTCTTTGAAAAGGAAAAAAATATATTATCATCAGTTTTTTATAAAATGAGGTTGCCATAAAAACAGGGAAATATAAGCATGTAGGAGTGCAAAAGCAAAATAATAAAATGCAAAGGAATAAAAAGTCAAAATGACCTAACAATTAGTTCATGAAGTCAATTTTACTCTTCTGTAAAGCCAATAAAGATTCAGTATGGTAAGTGAATTTAGCACCAATTTAGCTCAGCATTGGCCATTCTGACAAGTATTTAACAAGCCTTTCCATCCTTAAGTAATCTAGACATTTTAAATTGGAAATAAAGACAAACTAGTTTTTTTATAAAGCAAATGCAAATATGTGCTTTACCACTGAGGGGTGGGCTTGCCCAAAACAGGCCAGTCCATCCCCATACACACCCACAATCTGAAATTGAATAGTCATAGGAAAGTTTTGTCATGTCATTATTTTGAATTACCCTGCAAATGTATAAACTGGCAATGAGCAGTTCTAGTTACCACCTTAATTGAGAGAACAGCTGGTCAAGTTGAAGCATGGTGACCAACAAGGATACAAGTAATCTTCTATGTTTTCTTTTGTATGTGTCACAGTTTGACTATAGATGTGGAGAATGAGATCATACATTCCTAAATCCAATTGCTAGGCCCACTTAGAGTCTATTCAGCAGAGCTGCTGTCCATGGGACTAGCAATTAGGTTTAGATCTATATGGTATTTGTGTCACTTCACACTGTGTTTAATGTAGGGCATCTATCCTTGTTTCTATCTTAGGCTTCTCTTTGTTGCATTTTCAAAAACTTTCTAACAAGAATTAATTCACAATTCTTGTATATTTTTTCTTTCTCAGTTCTGCTACCACTCCTCATTAAAGTGCTGCTATAGCATATGTTGAATGCTTCATAAATTAAGCAAAAGGAATCTAAAAAAATTAATAACTAAAAGGAAAAGAAATCATAGGTCTAAACAGAGTGGCCAGAAAAGATAGCTTACAGGTGGCTTGGGGGCATGGCATTTTAACAGCACACAACCACAAGATGCCCGGAAGCCACCCAGCCAATCAGATGGGGGCGGCTTCAAGCCACTACAGGGGCGTGGCATTTTGACGGAGTCAACTGGGAGTTGTGCCTAAGGTGGCCCAAAACCAACCCAAATAAGACCATATATTTTCCACTCCTATTTGGGCTGATGGCAGAGGGTGCCTTCAGAACCACAGCATGTGTTTGCTACAGTCCCGAGTGTCTTTGTGGCCATCTATTTCAGCCCATGTCTGTTACTTTTGTATTTTTTAAAATAATCTCATAGTGTATACACCCAAAGTTTCATGTGAGAAAACATCAAGTCCATATCTCTAATATAGCACCTCCTGTTGATTATTTGGCCGGATGAGGGAGAAAGAGTTAACAAGAAAGCCCTTGGAAAAAAGGAAGAGTACAGTGTCCCACAATTTTTTAGTTTTCTTTATTTAAGGTCCTCACATTTCTAACTGATTTGTATGAGGAGTCACATAGGTTATTATGACAAATATATATAGTAATTTTATAGAAGTGAGAAAGTCCCTTGGGCATTGTTCCTTTACCAAGAGATCTATGTTCTCTTATGCATTCTGGAATCCAGAGCTATCTCTTTTATGCTTTATGTTCTTAGTTCTAGAAGGCTTGAGATCTCAGATTACTTTTTCTGTTATGGCAGGGGTAGGCAACCTTTCCCCTTTAAGGGCCGAGGGACTTCAGCTCCCAGAATCCCAGGAGCTATTGGCCAACATGGGACTATTGGCCAACATGGCTGAGGCTTCTGGGAGCTGAAGTCCCTCGGCCCTTAAAGGGGAAAGGTTGCCTACCCCTGCGTTATGGTGTCCTCACCCTTCTCCTGCCAAAATATGTTGACTTTCCCTGTGCTGGAGAAACACCAGTGAGAAAAAAGATGCTTGTACTTGTATTGTTTGAAGATGTCATACAGATGACATAAGTACTAGAAGGTACATAATGTATCCATCCATATTCAGTGTTCCTCTGGAGTTGGTGCAAGGATCTGACAACACTTTACCACTACATACATACTTCTGTAAACAATCCGTGCATTAATAAATTTAACTTCTAAAATACTGAGTATTTTTTAGAAATCTATGAAGTGAAGTTTTCTTTAAATTCCTACACTCACCTTCCTTCCACTGCCAAATACAGAAAGGTCCTTTAAGGCCCTCCATGGCTTTGCCTGACATTATATCCCAAATAAAGACCTACTACTAAAATATATGCATCCAGCTCCACAGTTTTCCAACAGTACCCAGAAAGTTACTTTTTAAAATAATTCATTCCCCTTACTCAATTATAGTATTTGGAGAATAAGCCACTGACATTAGTCACTGCAAAGCTGGAAAATAACTCATTACACTTCTTGTTGTGCTCCTCATTGCTTTTCTACTACTTTCCAATACTTGGATGAGCCATCTTTTCCAAAGCTCTTATGTAGAGCTTTGGAAATTTTTGTCCCCAACCATGGTGGGTAAGTGAGACTATACAATTGATCCATGGAAAACTTAAACCTGTAACACTATTTCCTAAACCTGTTCTCTCTTGGGAAAATGAAAACCATTGATCTATGTTTTCTCCTTAATATGGACAGAATGCAAAAGGTATGAATAATTTATAATCATTATTATACCTACAATTGCAGGTAGGGTTCTTGGCACACAAGATATGTCTTCAAACTATTCTACACTTATCCAAGTCAAGAGCTTGGAAAAGTTACTTTTGCATTACAATTCCAGTATCCTCCAGCAGCCATCCTGGCTCAGGGAATTCTGGGAGTTGTAGTCAAATACTATAACTTTCCAAAGCTCTGCATAAGCCCAAAACAAAAGTATAGAAAAGTTGGAATAAGGACAACTGTATCTGTGAGTCCTTCCTCCTCTAAAATCAGTCAATAGGCTAGAACAGGGGTAGGCAACCTTTCCCCTTTAAGGGCCGAGGGACTTCAACTCCCAGAAGCCTCAGCCATATTGGCCAATAGTCCCATATTGGCCAATAGCCCCTGAGATTCTGGGAGCTGAAGTCCCTCGACCCTTAAAGGAGAAAGGTTGCCTACCCCTGGGCTAGAAGAAGAGTCAGGTTTCACCTTTCAGACTTTGTATCTGAAGTTAACCTTTTTCTTATTTGCGACACAACCAATGGCATCAGACAAACCCAAGCATACTACAGCTAAATGTCAAGCAAATGTAGGCAAATAAGTAACATTCCGGCCTGTGGCTTCAACATCCCTAATTATACTTCACAGAGTTTCTTTCACCATTTGTGAGCCACCACAGCATAGAATTTATGCCGTGGTCAGTGAATGCTTTGTTAAATTAAACTTAACTGCCTTTGACCCTAAGAAGCCGTAAGATAACATGACAGAGTAATGGAAAATGTGCTATAGAGTCTCAGGTAGCCACGAGAACCACAGATGCCATTCCAGCACTGGAACCTTAAAAGACTAATTTGCCACATTCTTAATGAATCTGTGCTGCTTCAGTGGAGCTAGATCACTCTGTAAAGATTTTAGCTGTGCAATGGCTTAGAAACAGTACATATCGATGGTTACAAAGCTGGCAATCTAGACCTAGCAGTGTGTGTTCAATGAATCTTACTTCCAGGTAAACAAGTACAGAACACCATATGGATCTCATCATGCTATTTGCAAAAGTCATGCTTCAGTGAGATGTTCTCCATTTGAATCCCCTAAAGTCAAGAATTCCTTGTCCATGGGAAACTAGTGCCAGAGCAAAGGATTCTAACCAGTCCTCTTCTCTAATCCTAATTTGCTATGTACAGTGTTTCTGATGTGTAGAGCCATTCAAGCATACTGTCATATACTTACATTCTCAATATGTACAGTCCCAAGAAGACAACATCACATACATTTTCTGTATCCATTATCTTTATTCCCTTGGACAAAAGTTCCTTTGCAGAATTATCTATGGCTGACATAACTCAAATCTCCATTGTCATCTAACCCTCTCCCACCTCTATTATTGATTTATCAATCTCTAGTTTCTCTTGCCACCCTGTTTATTATTCTGTGTCATAGTTTTTTCATTACAGCTGTATCATTTTTAAATGCTATGCACTTCCTGGCCAAAATGGAAAAAAAAACTATTATTAAATAGTCCTTTTAACAATGAACAATTTCCAAAAGCACAGATTTAAACTGAAGCAGTCATAAAGTCTAGTTAAAACTTAATTTACATACTCAGCTTATACAATTTTGCATATGAAGGAATAAGAATGCTAGCATACAGTGGCTGAACAAGATCTAACAGATAAGACAGGGGAGGATGACAGAAACCATATACAGTCACCCCTTTGTTTTCATGGACTTCAAGTCCACATCCTTTGCCCATTTGCAGGTGACAAACGGAGGGGTACAAAATGGGGTGTGCGCCCCAACGGGTGCATGCCCCAATTCAAGCCAATGGAGCTTGAATATCCATGATATTCCATTTTCGCAGGGGGTGTTCTGGAATGGATTCCCCTGCGAGAATGGAGGGGCGACTGTATAGTTCTCTTGTTCAGTATCATATAACCATACAGCAAACTAAAGACATTGAAGACACTGTGAAATCTTCTTGTTTTACAGAAAGAAATGCTTCCTGGATAATTTCTGAAAATAACATAGAAAGAATGAGTTTACAGAACCAGAATGTGCTCATAAATGATCACAATTGCTTGGAGGGATGTGAGTGGGTTTGCCCAACATCTTCATATCCACTGTCCATCATAGACTCCTAAACTGTGAGAGTTTCATGGAGTGAGATGTATGTTAGTATTAATACTAGTCCTTAGGTTTTTATTTATTTATTTATTTAATTTGATTGTTGTCTTTCTCCCAGGAGAGACCAAAGGCAGCTTTGCAACACAGTGCTTTCTAGTATTCAAATTGCTTCATACACAACAGCCAAAACCCAACACTGAATTGTTAGAACTTCCTCCCCCTTCCATACCCCTTTTCCATAGTCCTCTGTGGTGTCCCCTTCACAACAAGATGCTGCAATGGAAATTGTATGGGAGGAGGAGATGAGCCTCCCTATTTCCACTGGATTCCACTATTCTACTAGAAATAGAATACTGGATACATCCTATTTTCATGTCATCTTACAACAATCCCATAAAATAGGTTCATATTACTGTATTAATTTACACCAAATGTTCACTGTAGACCATATCCCAGATATCATCTTTCCTCATCTCAAAAGCTTTCTTCTAGCATTTTTTTGTCAGTATCCTGGTAACACACAAATAAGGCTTCTGTGATCCTCTGCTGAGTCTTAAACATCTACAGTATTTAGAAACCACAATTTCATCCCTTCCCAAGAAGAAGATTCTGTTTCAGCTGCACAATCCAAACTTTCATTGCAGTAATCAGTATTCAGTCCTGGTAACAGTCAGAATTACAAACAGGACTAAACAAGTAAACAGCTTTAATCTTAACAGGTGGTCGCTAGAGATGGAAGTGATTAAGACTTATCAAACATATTAGGAAGCCAAGTGATTAAGTGCACATGTTCTGTCATCTTCCTGCAAGCAAAATTTGTTTATGCAAAACTGAACAGAATGTCATAGGAAGACTATTTGTTAACAAGCGCTTTGCATGTCAAACGCCAATCCTCACCCTTTTAAGTTAGAAACCAAACATCACTAAAACACTCAGCAGTTTGCCAATTACTCTAATATGTAGTCTGTGGTGAACACAATGCTGCAGGGCATCTACTTTGTTCTGGAAATGTTTGTCTACTATGTACACTCAGATCTGTAGATAAGTATAAGCACTTCATATTAGGTGACAGAGACATACCAGACAGAGTTGTGAGGACACAGCAGTACTGAATGATAACACAACCAAAACTGTGAGGAAAGTAGAGCACACAATTGTATTGAAACAAGTTGATATATAAACCACATGAAGTCAAGCCTGATGTACAGAAGCTTTAGGCTAGGGTGTGCCTCCAACTAGTCTTTTACCATGCAGTTAATGAAAAGCATCATATATAATTTCTCCACAATTACACAATTCCTTTATACATTATACTTATCCTATAGAGCAGGGGTAGGCAACCTTTCCCCTTTAAGGGCTGAGGGACTTCAGCTCCCAGAATCCCAGGAGCTATTGGCCAACATGGGACTATTGGCCAACATGGCTGAGGCTTCTGGGAGTTGAAGTCCCTCGGCCCTTAAAGGGGAATTATGTCAGTGTAGGAAAGAGATTACCATTCATTGCTTGAAGTGCAGAATGACTCTCTCTCTTGATAATCCTATGCATCAACCAAAATTGTATATAGAAAAAAATGTCACGTATGCAACAGCCTTGATTTCTGAAGTATCAGTCATCTTGTACAGTTACAATGATCCAGTGTTTTTGCTTAAGTGCACAATGTGAAACCATATGCTTTTCCAAAATACTATTTTATCTCAGTTCAATATGACAACACAGACAAATAGGTGCTGGTATAATATAGAAGTGTTGTTTTCATCTTGAAGTTTGTGTATGTATGCCTTCAAGTCACTGTCAATGTATGGTGACTATAAATTTCACAGGGTTTCTCAGAGGTGGTTTTGCCAGTTCCTTCCTCTTAAATATAGCTTGCAGCACCTGGCATTCTTGGCATTCTCCCATCCAAGTACTAACCAGAGCTGACCCTCCTTAGTTTCCAAAATCAGACAAAAGATCTGGTGTCTTTAGGCCCTGTTACCAAAGTTGATATTCATAACAGACATATAAACTGAAATCCTATATATGAAAGCATCAGCTGTGAGTTTCTCCCCCTAAAGACAACGGTCAAACCCTAGCAGTGCTGCCTCAACTGTTTACTGCCTGAGGGATAAGGCAACTAAACACTGCTTATCCCCACTGCAGTTCTGCAGTTGGGGGAAAGAAAAATGAGGTCACTCTTCCTGCATTTCATCTGACAACATGGGCTATACACATAAAATTGCACACATGTAAGTTTTATATGGATTACTGGGAGCCCTGACAGAATCTGACTGCCTATGTGAGAATACAGACCCCATGTGTGTACATTTACCACTTTTCCAATTGCTTGAAGCTGGAGGCAGGACTAGCAGATGTAAGCAAGCTTTCCTTCCATGCACTTACTATACACTTCTACTGACAGGATGGACACGTTTGGTCATTGCCATGTACCAACGATTCACTTTCTAAAAAAAGTCATATACTGGCACAAGTTGAGAAGGAATTTTGAAAGGATAAAGGCAGTTATTAAACAAAACAAAACAAGGCACTTAGGATGTTATGAAAATTTTATCTTAGCATGCAATGCCTGACTGGCAAAAATAGCTTGCTTTCCTTTGCCTTCAGTCTTTCTTAGTCTCATTCATTCTCAAACTCTCTCACACATGCACAGACTGAATGAATTATTGTCAAACTGAGCTCACAGTGTCACTTGCTCAGCTGATAAAACTGGATGTGCCCTGTGCAAAGAATGTGGTTGCTTCCAGCTCTGATTCTACTTTCTTGTACAATCTTTTAATTTTGTACATAGTTTTCTAGCATAAAAGTAGAAATTCATTTTATTTTTATGCTGTTGTTTGTTGCTGTTGTTGCTAAAGCTTTATGTTAATATTTAAACAGCACCACTAAGTAGTTCAGAATCAACTGGATGAAAAGGCCCAGCATACTCAGTGCGCTCACTGAGCAAGATGAGTATGAATAATTTCACAAACATTGGGCAAAATGTTATTTTATATGGGAGATAAAGCTGCTGTCCTAGCCTTTCTCGGGAGGCTTGGCTGGTACCCTCCTTGCTGGCGTTTCTCCGGCAAGTGAAAACATTTTTATGCAAGTAGGCATTTGGTATATAATGCATAGCAGGGTGGTTTTTATGGAGCAGGTGGGTTTTTAGTTATGTTTTTAACTTTGTATATCTTAATGTGATTTTACATTGTGTGTAAATGTTTTGAATTGTTTTGCATTTTATTGAGATTTTAAATGTCTGTGAGCCACCTTAGGTCCCTCCAGGAAGAAAGGTGGCATATAGATGAAATAAAGGAATAAATTAGTACCAACAGAGAAATCCATACTATGAAATTCAGATGCTTAAGAATAGTTGGCATCTCACATATAATGTTATACCTGTATGACTTCGAATATGTACTCTCAATGTTCCATTGCTTGCAAACTTCTGTCCACAATATGGACAAATTTTCTCTTTCTCCCCTGTGTGAGTCTATAAAAGGGAAAGAGGTATAAAGATTTAATTTGCATGCACAAAGAAAACAGAAATTAAAGCAATTGCTTTTTTATTTCCTCTTCCAAGAGTCTAATTGGTTCACCATCAATTGCACTGCACATTATAACATAAATTTGGATTTCAATAATGTTAGTACTTTAAGATTATACTATAAAATTCTTTCACTAATCTTTCCACTCATTCCCAATAAACCAGGTCATCTATTATGACTACCAAGATATTTTTTATTTATTCATTCTTCAAATGATTTAGCTCATGAAAAGTCTATTAATCTTTACTGCTTCTTGAAAATCTTTGGGCAGATCAAAGAGAGATGATTGCTACTTTCATATTTTTACTAATTTATAAAAAAACAAAACAAAATAACTTGCACTAATTTTGATTTTTTTTAATGGCAACCTTAAGTTCTGGAGACCATACCCTAAAGTTTGCATTCAGTCCAGTTCTGCTAATAATCTTCTTAATTAAAATTGCAAGAGAGTTTGGCATGCAAAACATTTTCTAAAAGAAAAATCAGATTAGGAAGTTATAAAAGCATAACTTTTGCTTCAAGTGGTGAACAATGTGTGTGTGTGTGTGTGTGATGTAACTTAAACTGCAATGCACAGTAAAATATAATAAGAACAATTCAACAAAGCTAATCACATTGAAGTTCCTTGTTTAAAAGGGAAAATGAAATGCAAACAGTACATAAATATATATCAAACTTCTTATTTTTAGGTGTCTGGAAATGGCCTCCAGTGAATTAGTGTGGTGGAAAGTCCAGTGGATGGCTGTTCAGAACACCAACAACACCAAGTGCTTCTGGTTGGTTAGATGAGTTCAGTCTTGTAGGTTGGCTAGATCCCATATTGAAACACAGACAGACCTCCCAGTTCAGCCATTGGTACTTTCTATGGTAACAGATCCAAGGGAATATAAAAGCTTCAGACCTACTATCAATCTTTGGAACTAAATTTAGATGGTAATTATCACCTGAGACGAGAATTTGCCTTTGCATTCCAGCTCATGTTTTGTATTTCAATATGGTTAACAAATTTTAATGACAAGCATGTAACTGTTAGCAGTTTAATCAAAATGTAAGTTTCTCTGTCATCCAGGTAAGATGACAGAGGATATGAACTTCTAGAGGTTTCCAATTCCGATAATTCTTAACACTGCTTCTTCCATCATAAGTGGATAATGTCAATATTGATTCTATTTGTCAAAAGTCAAGGTTTACTGAGTGAAGGAGAGCCAGTGTTGACTTATTTTATCTTATCAAATGCAACAGCACACATCCATAATGAAATAAAAAGTTAAGGCAAATACAAGCCAGTCAATACCTCAATCTCAAGACTGGAATTTGTCTTAAGAGAGCATACAACTTGCAATGGCTTTAGAATACAAAAGGGATAGGCACCTTCAACACCATGCTATGCATCTGCAATAGATAGGCAATCTTTAATCAGTAATTGCCAACCCAAGGCAATTCAAGTAGAACTGTAGAAAGTATGACTTCTTCCACCTTTTCATAGCCTTCTACAGCCTTTACTCAGTGAGATGGTTAATTACATAATTAATTTTATGCTGCTGATACTCAACTTAAGTTCTTAATCTACAAAATACAGTACTCTTCTGAACTTTCAAACCAGTTGGTTTACAAGGTAATGTTCCTCTTACAGTTTCTTTCTTCTTGTTAAGTAAAGTCAAAGAAGCTTTACATTAAATAATGTAAAGATTAGGTTTATTCTTCACAAGTCAAGTGATCATTTACTCTATTTGTCTGAACTCCACTTTTCCCATTCATTAAATTTATTGTGGTAAAACCAACACAAGCATAATCATCTGCTATGCTTTTGCAAACTCAGGGCAATATTTAAGGAACTCAAGGAGGAAGCAAACAGGTGGCCATGGGCCGCCCTGAGAAGCTGCGGATTGGGACCGAGGCTGCCCCATGCCTCGGCCCCAATCCACTCCTTTTCCGGCCCTGGAAGGAGTGCTAAAATAGCGCTCCTTCTGCAAGGTGCGCAAAGGTTGCCGGAAGAGGCGGCGTGCATCTCTTCCGGCTCAGCGTGTCTGGATGTTGCACCGGAAGGACGTCATCAGAGCGCCCGCTATGTGGAATGGTGGGTGCTCCAATGACGTTCTCAGGAAGTGGTTGGGGCACCCAGCGTGAGGCTTCTGTTGAATTGTGTTGATGGATGTATTGTAAACAGTCTATAAAGCCAATCACCAAAAAGCTGGTATCTCCAGCAAGCTTCTTTTATTGTAAAACAGCATGAGCAAAA
>CM034708.1:34850287-34864610 GCA_020142125.1 Phrynosoma platyrhinos
ACATTTCAACATTTTAGCATTGACTATATATCCCATCTAAACCTAACAGCTTCCCCTCCCCTTCCTGGGATTGGACGGCACTTTTCGCCGTCTGCATCCCCCCTCAATTGTACTCCTTGGGTGGAGTTAACTATTAAGAAGAAACCCTGTACTTACTACTTCCTTGTATTGTGCTTTCCCAACAGCTTCAAGGAAAAGTAAAATTAATCTAAAAAGCAATTTGTCATATGACATGGGACATTCTACTTTTAAGGAGTAAACATTCCTCTTTTGCATTTTCCCATGTTATACACATCTATGGTCAAGGCTATTATTGTCCAATAATATTACTAGAGGCCCAAAGCATATCAGCGGCTTGGCTGGCGACCGCAGCAACAACACAGCCTACTTTGAAAGCAGGCTGCTGCTGCAGTCCTAATTGAGGCAGTGGCAAGGAGCACTTTTGCTACATTCCTTTTTCTGGTGGCTTCAGGCTGCCTTAGGTGGCCCCAGAGCAGCTTCCACCCAATCCAGAGGTGTGTGCCATCTGAGCCGCCCACCATCACCAAAGTGGTTGGAAGCCATTCTTTTTGGCCCATGTGTTTTGGGCCTCTGTTGACACTAACACTAACCATGTTGTGTACTCAACAGACATATATGCCATACTAATACTTCGCTCTCTGACATAAGTTCCACCAGATCATTTATTCTGTTCTTTGAACATTATAGTCTCCTGCCTATAGAGACTTTAGTGACAAGGTTTACAAAAGATTTATATCTCTTAGGGAACCTGTAGCCCTCCAGAAGTCAGGAAGAACTTCTTGACAGTAAGAGCTGTTTGACAGTAGAATACACTACCTTGAAGTGTGATGGAATCTCCTTCTTTAGAGGTTTTTAAACAGAGGCTGGATGGCCATCTGTTGGGGCTGCTTTGATTGTATAGAGTTGCACACATTCATTAGGAACATTGTTGAAAGCATGGATGGCATATAGACAATTAGGAATTAGAAACTTTTTTCAGACAAGATCACATGGGTGAGATTACTGAACTGCTAATTCTATAGTTGATTTAAGAACTTCACATTTGACCCTATTTGCAAAATGCTTGCCAAGAAAATCTGTAATTATTATAAGGTTTTACATTCAACACTCAAAAGTGAAAGCCTTTAACTTGCATAGTGTGTGTGACAAATTCCTTTATGTTCCTGTAAATTGTATTCTATTTCAGAACATAGCCAATATAACTTTCCATTTTTTGACACTAGGGAATTCATTGTTAACTTCTTGTGGATTAAGAAAAGTCTGTTTAGAAATATTATACATTGGTTAATGATTACACTGTCAGATTCTAGACAGAAATCTACTAACATGCTCTGAATGAAAACATTGGCATCACTACCTAAACTAATCAATTAAAATGGTAGAAGCACTTGCATTTTCTGTTATGCAAATAAACAGTTCATTAGTTCTTATGGAACTAATGCTTCCATGCTTCCATGAAATATGAATAAAAAACCAAAAATGGTTGGTTTGTTAGTTTTATTCGCTATACAAGATTCAAAATAAGTTAGGCCATCACAATAATTTCACAAATTTCCATCACTGTACAACAGTCAAAGCATCTTTGAAAAGGAGATAGAGAAATTTTATTTTGATATGTAGATCATACTGTAGTTGGGTTAAAAATAATGTGACAAAAATTACTAATGTAGAGGCAGGCATAAGCAAAGTGTACAGACTGGTGCTTACTGTACACAAGAAACTACTGTTCTTTTCTTAGTAAATTCTGATGGATGCTACTGATAAGCCACGTAGACATATGACTGACCCCCTTTGCAGACAGTGCTTTGTGCCATCTTGGAGGCAAGGAAGGGGAGTGGCAGCTTCACGCTGGGCACCCCAACCCCTTCCTGAGGATGTAATTGGAGCGCCTGTCACTCCACACAACAGGTGCTCTAATTACGTCCTTCCGGCTCAGCATCCATACACACTGAGCCGGAAGAGATGCCAAAGAGGTGTGCCATGCCTCTTGCGACACCCCTTTTGTGGCTTGTGAAAGGAGTGCTATTTTAGCGCTACTTTCACAGGCAGCGAAAGGAAGGATCAGGGCCCAGGGCCACTCTTTTGCTTCCCCCCTGAATCAACCTATGTGAAGAACAGAAAGTTGACACGGAGGTTGAACCTCATTGTTGCAGGCAGTGTTTCAACATTAAGATAAAAATGAATTCATTAACCTAAAGGTTAAGCACGATGACTGCAATGTGAGAATATATATATTCTGCAAGATAGCTCAACCTGTATAACATTCTAAGAGGATATTTAATGCAGGTTGAGTATCCAGAATTCCAAAATCCAAAGTACTCCAAAATCCAAAACCTTTGGGGGTAGAACACAAGTACATAGTATGTACCTGTACTGTATTTGTGAGGCCAGAGAGAGATGTAGTTGAAAAGAGACGCAGCTGGACAATGATGTGAGGATTTGTGAATGGTGTGAATCCACACCTCCTAATGTTTCATAGATCCTCAGTCTCTCCCCCACTTCATTATGTATATGCAAATACAGATACTCCAAAATCCAAATAACAACAACAACAACAACAACAATAATTCTGAAATACAGAAATGTCCCATGCATTTCAAATAAGGGATACTAAACCTGTATATTTATATTATTTTTCATCCACCCAAGAGAAAAAATTATTTGTCAGATACAAAAAGTTGATAGAATCAATTTTGTAACATCTTTAATGTTGGAAATGCAGCAACACTCACTACTTAAACAGTTAAACATGTATCAGAGAGAGCAGAAGCAATAGGGTTAATTAGACTTCAATGTCCCCAAAACTCCTTGTCTTATAGCCAACTATTTTGTTGTTATTCTGCACCTCCAAGTAATTTCTGACTTATGGCAACCCTATCACAGGATTGCTCTGGCTAAATTTGGTCAGAGGGGGGTTTGTCTTTGTCTCCCTCTAAAGCTGAGAGGGTGTGACTTGCCCAAGGTGACTCAGTGGCTTTCCATGGCCAAGCAGGGATTCAAACCCTTGTCTCTAGAGTAGTACAATGCTCAAACCACTATACCATGCTGGGTCTTCTGACCTCTCTGTAATGGAAACTGATACTCTTAGGTTCCTCTCCATCTATTCTCTTCCTAGCCTCTTATTCTCTAACTTTGACTAAAAGTAAAACTAATTCAGGTCACAACACCCTTCAATCATGCTCTTACAATAAGTTTGTTTCTTTACTTACTTCTTAATCAGAATTTTTAATCAGAATTGGTAGCCCCTGCAGGCACACACACACAAACACACACACTCTCTCACACACTCCATCAGTTAATGATTTAAAGAGAGAACCAATCCTCTGAAACAGCCTTTGTAGGATCTATGCCAGCTATAATGGGATGAAGAAGAGTAGCAAAAATTGGGTGGCTTGTCTTATACAAGTTGAAGAGTTTTCCAGTTACCTTTGAGTACCAGTTGTAAATGGGAATAGATTGATACAGATGCAAATCTTTTTACTCACTGAAATGATAAACTGCCTTTCCAACCACTTTTAATCCAGTACACTAACCCTTCTCAGATACATATCTATTACTTATTTTGTATGAACAATTTACACCTGAAAGCAACTTCTTCCAAAGGAATTTTATCATCTCTAAATGCAAAAGAAAGTACTGTGTAAATTGAGCAGAATATAATGATCACATATTTACAAATTACAGATTATACTGGCTCAAAATCTTGTTCATTCTTTTATGACATTTTGGTTGATTTTAAGAAAGTTTGCCAAACTCTGGATTTGTCATTTCCCTTTTCCCATTTATTTATTTTCCAACATGTAAAACAAAGTGCCTTCTATATAATATCTTTACTTACTTTTTTATGACTCTTAAGCACGGAGGGTGTCACGAAGGCTTTGTCACATAAATCACATTTATATTTCTTATGGCCATCATGAACAACTTGTATATGAACGTTCAGTGTGTCCTTCCTTTTGAATGTAGCATCACAGTGATCACATTTAAAAGTTCTTTCACCTAGGTGAAATGAAGGAGTAAAACTATATTACTACCATATTGATGGATATTTATAAATCTATTGCAGTTATCAACACATTCAAGACAGCCAGATCACAAGGCAGAATAAAATGCTCCCTAATGCCTCAGTAAAGTAACAAATTTTAAAAAAACACAATTGTCCAGCATTGTCTCCCAAGCTCACCAGGTCACACAGAAATAATCAAAGGAACTGTTGTCAAGATGCGTTTGGCAGTCCTCCTACAACAATCATTTCATAAAGATGCCTTGCTATCAAAGATGGTACCATTTTAGAGCATCCATTCTAGGAACTAACATGTGATGAACATTCCATTCTTTAAACATTTTAGATAATTTCAAAATATAAACTCTCTGAACATGCTGTGAGCTGCAAAGGACTGAAAATCTCAAGTCACACACGCAGATTGCATCCCAACTTAAATGTTTTGGCATAATTACCAGACAACCTTGAAGAGTCATTAATGGATTTAAAGGTGAAGAAAGAATTAACAGTTGCTAAGGAATTCTGTGATTTTTCCTTACAATCATCATGTTCTGTCTTGCTGTCAACTTTTTCAGTAGTTTTGAGAAGAAAAGCAAATTACTAAAATACTTTTGTCTGTTTCTGACTGCCACCGAATTTTCACACTAAATAGCCAGAGCACATACAGGTTTAAAGATCAAAGGCCAGGAAATAAATGCAGTAGTTTTTTGTGGGTTTTTCATGCTATGTGGCTGTGTTCTAGAAGAGTTTATTCTTGATTTTTCCCCAGCATCTGTGGCTGGATCTTCATAGAATCCTGGCATGGAAGTAAATGGGGTATATATACTGTGTGACCCTTGGTTGAGAGGATGTGATTTGCCTCTTAATCTGTGTGTAGTTCTGCTGTTGAGTGGCAGACCAAAGGGTGGGAGAATACACAAGGAGGATTCGTGCCTATTTAACTAGTGATCCTTTGTCTGCTGGGAAAGCCCCTGAGTCTGGGAGGTTTTCATTTTCATTTGCTGGGTCTTGATTTTAGTGTTTTTCAGGACTGGTAGACAAACTTTAAGGGTTTCTTCTTTCCTGTTGAAGTTGTCTAGGCGTTTGTGGATTGTAATGGTTTCCCTGTACATTCTGACCTGATAGTTGTTGGCATGGTCCAGAATTTCAGTGTTTGCAAATATCATTTTATACCCAAGATGGTTTATAACATGTTCTGCTACTGCTGATTTTTCTGGCTGACCCAGTCTACAGTGTCTCTCATGTTCCTTGATTTGTATTTGAACACTACGTTTGGCAGTCCCTATTTAACTTGTCCACAGCTGCACAGTATGTGGTAAACTCCTGCAGCCAGGGATTTCCCCAGAAGACAATGGATCACTAATTAAATAGACACAAATCCTACTTGCATATCCTCCCACCTTGAGGCATTATCATTCAACAACAGAACACACAGATTAAGATGCAAATCACATTGTCTCAAACAAGGGTCACACAGTATATATACCCAACTCACTTCCATGCCAGCATTCTCTAAAGATGCCAGCCACAGATGCTTGTGAAACATCAGGGATAAACTCTTCTAGAACAGCCACGTTGCCTGAAAAACCCACAAAAAATGATGAATGCCAGCCATGAAAGCCTTCAACCTCACAATAAATACAGTCTTTGCCGCCCACCAGAGAATTAGAAGGAAAGCAGCAAGTATAATCTCTTTTGGGAGGGAGTTCCACAGACAGAGTGCTGCTACCAAGAAAGCCCTGTCAGTTTTACCAACCAAATTTTTTCTTCTTTATTATATTTCTTTGTATCCTGCTTCTCCCCACCTCAAATTTGGACTCAAAACAGCTCACAATTTAAAAGAGCTATACAATTAAAACATACAAAAAGTGCACATTAATATAGAATTAAACTATTTACAGAGTTTTCATGGCACTTTGGAGATAAAATTGCTCACATCTGTTCTGACTTAAATGCTGTAGTTGATAAAGTTCCAGTAGATATAACCTTGGCCCTTGCTCTATTGTTATTGCAAACTTTCCAATCTATTAAAGAGTAGGATAAAATAATATTCAAGAATTGAGAGGAACTATTAGATTAAGGATTTGAATGTGGATGGTTTCTTTACAGACAGTTAAGAGAAAGAATCATAAAGGATAGAAAAAAATATTGGCATTGGAAGGGTAAATGAAGGATTCAAAAAGATCTTGGAAAACAGTGGAATATCAAAAATATCTCAATTTTATAACTTGTTGCTAAATTTAGATCAGGAAAAGGAAGTGATTAAAGATAATATGATCAAGTGGGCACAGGATCTACATGAACCTATTCAACTAGAACAATGGGAAAAATCTTGGTCTTTCAGATTAAAGTACTCATTGAGCTATGACCTAAGAGAGAACTTCCAGAAAATGCAACTGTGCTGGTATATGACTCAGGCGAGATTGGCCAAAATGCATGAAGGGATGAGTAACAAATGTTGGAAGTGTCAGTTAGAAATAGGCACCTTCATACACATATGGTGGCATTGTAAACAGACAAGATAATACTGGCGGAGTATACACAAAGTTGTCAAGCAATTTATCCCTCTTGAATCACGAATGGATCCCAAACTTTATCTACTGGGCATGTGTTTGGACGAAAAATTAGAAAAGAGGTACGGTAAACTTCTGTTTTACATTACCACGACTGCAAGAATGCTATTTGCTGCCAAATGGAAATGCCAAGAATGTCCGGGGGTGGTAGAGTGGATTAATAAACTAGTAGATTGTGTGGTAGCAGATAAACTTACTATACTGTTGAGAGAGAAGTCGTGGGAAAAGCACAATAAAATATGGGAACCCTTAATATCCTATTTAGAGAATAGTAGATATCGTGGTTTATGTACAAAATTTCTAGAGTAATATGGTTTCAATTTTGAAAGTAAGGATCGGTATTAAAATATATATTGATAGTATAAATCAAATTTCATTAACTAATTATAAAGAATTGACTGCAGACTTAACTTAAACAATATGGAAAATTAACTGAAAGTTAATGCAATACATTGCCCTTTACTCAAGGAACGTTTAAATCGTGAAGTTGTATGATAAAAGCCTTTTATTTATATATTTTTGATAAATTAAAAGTAAAAAGCACCAGTGATGTAACTAGGTAATGTGAAAATAATGACGAGTCAAAGCTCAAGAAGTTTATTTGTTCTGTGTTTTTAGGGGTTTTAATTGTAGGTTTATGTGGATGTCTTTTTTATGTTTTATGTTTGCGTTCATGTCAGGGAATGTGGTAAGGGGGTTTATAAGGGGGTGGGTGGGTGGGTGGAAGACTAGGGATGAATTATGTATGTACGATGGTCATATATGTAATGTTTTGGTCTTTTTATTGTTGTGACTGTTTTTTTTAAAAAAATGAATAAAATTTAATAAAAAAGAAAAAAGAAACTTTTCAATCTATGCAGCCTGAGGATGTAGACAAGATCACCACATGTGTGCTGGAGGGGGAATGGCTGAGCAGTTGAACGGAATAGTCATTGCATCCTTAGAACAGGCAGAGTTCCAACTTGCTTAAAAGAGGCATTTGTAAGGACTTTGTTGAAAAACCCATCCTTGAATCCCTCTATAATAAATTATTATCAGCCAGTGTCTAAACTATCATTCTGGGGCAAGATAACTCCAACTTCAAGGGTTTCTAAATGAGACAGATAATCTAGATTCGTTTTAATCTGGTTTGAGGTCTGGCTAAGGGAGAGACAGCATTGGTCACCTTGACCTATGCAGGGAACTTGACAGTGAAAGTGTGTCTCTGCTGAACTTCTCAGAGGCTTTTGATACCATCGACTATGGTATGTTTCTGGGATCAGATTTGGAGGCACTGTTATGCTGTAGTTCCAGTCTTTCTTGGAGGGGCAAACTCAGGAGGTGGTGCTGGGAGAATACTGTTTGATTGCCCTGGCAACTGGCCTATGAGGTCCCTCAGAGTTCTGTTTTGTCCCTCATGCATAAAATTCTATAATACTTTATGGTTCAGCTTCCTGGAGAGTGTTGTTACAACTCCAGTGACTACTGTTAAATGCCCCTGAAGAAGGCCATTCCTTGCACAACCAAACACGTTGGGCTTTTAAAAAGAATAAACAGTTGATCATGCAACAGTGCATGCAGCTTATATCCATTTTATTTCTCAATTGCTTCATCACCACCAACACACTGGAAAACCAGGGGGCTGGTTTGGCACTACTCCATATGAGGGGATGCTTAGAAGTTATTGTGTCTGCCCAGCGTGGCCATTTCCCCATTCCAGAAGTCAGCCAGAACTTCAACAGAATCACCTGCTGTGGTGACAGGAAAACTCCCAACAGCCAAGTGGAATCCTGTGGTGGACCATTTTAATTGGACTCTCACCACTACAGAGGTTCTGAGTCCCAGTGAGCCTAAACCAGATCAGGTGATGATCTGTCCATGGCAAAGGAACTGCAAAGAATTCCTCCACACCAAGATCACCAGCATCAAACTCACTAAAAACAAGGTTCAGAGTGTGCCCAGCAGCATGAGTAGACCAGATACCACTTAAGACTGAACCACGATTGCCATGGAGCCATAAAATACTGAGTCACTCCTCACAGGGCAGTCTCAGTACTACTAGCCATGAAGACGCCAACATCAATCCCGAGACTACTCCAACTAGCTCAGCAAGGGAGACTATTGAGCAGCGGAGTAGGCAGTACACCAACAGACTCCCTATTCTGTCCTGGTTACCCACCTTTACATGTACAAATACAAAACCTGCAGACTGTGGATAGGACAACTGGCCAGGGGGATGGACTCATGATAGACCACTGCAACTCCACCTCCCCACTTCCCAGATCTTATCTGCTTCAGTTGCACCAAAAAAACTGGTAGGCAAAGCTGACAAAGACTGACTCCCCCCCGACCTTCCCAGCCACATCCAGCCAGGCCTCTATAATTCAGGTCACGTTGGCATGCCCATTCAGAATCAAATCCTGAATGGTACTTGTTTTTCCATTAACCAACCTGGCATTTCACAGCAGCTTTTTCAGGAGACTGTCACTAAGGCTATCCATACTATTTGATTTGGAAGACAGTTTGAGGGCAAAACAGCATCCTGTTACACACCCCTTTTCCGTGATATTCTAATTTGTCTCCTCCCTCTTTTTCTCCCTCTGCCCTGTATGACACCAATGGCTGCTTCCTGAATCTATGCATCCCCTCCTTCCTATGGAAAGCTCATCCTTCTATATTTGGTAGACAAAGCAGTGGTTATTAAAAATAAATGTTGTAACCCATCCCGATTGCTCCGCAGAGGGGCGGGCTATAAATAAAAATTATTATTATTATTATTATTATTATTATTATTATTATTATTAAAACAACCAATGGAATATACAAAGAGGCAGATGGCAAAAGCAGGTTTAAAAAAAAACCATTATCACTGACGGGAAAAATGACAAGCCCTCACTCTCATGTACCCTGAAGACGTTCTCCCTTTGGTGTCATCCACTTCAGCTATAGCCTCACCAGAGGTGAACCTGCCTCCTACAAGAGTCCTGATTTTAATTGTCCAGACAGGCAAGGCAGCTGTTTTGGATGTTGGGCAGTACCTGCTGAGTCAGGGCCTTGGTCCTACAAAGAGTAGAATCCCACTAATGAAGCAGAGGTCCCAGGCAGCTTAGCAACCTTTTCCTCCCTACAGATGGTCTCTGTGATCCTCTCTCTGTGTTCACCCCCATAAGGTATAAACTCAAGTTATATTAGCACTTACTGTTATGTATCAGAAGGTGCCTCTGCAGAGAGAATGGGGTTCGGAACAATGCTTTGCATTCCTCACACTGAAATGGCCTCTCTTCAGAGTGGGTCTGTAGATGAAAGACAAAGTATTGTATAAAAGGAAAGTTCAGAGAAAACAATTAAATCATTGTAGCTAGCCTTGCTGACTTGGTTCAGTAGAGATTGCCTCCCTTCAACCCAAAAAATTATAAAAAGGATTAATTCCACATGCTCCACTAATGGGAGAGAAAGTACTAATTTATTTAGTTGGTGTTAAGCAGATGTACACTACAAAAAGAGGTGTGCCTATAAATATGGCCATAAATGTTTTTTTTAAAAAAAAGTTCATTCTAGGTTTTGTTTGGTGTTTCACCAGATGCCAAAACACAAAGGCTTTCAAAATCTTACATGCAAACGATCAAGAATGACATTTCCTCAGTTAATTGCAGCCTAGTTTTCAGCCAGCTGCTTTGCTGCATCTTCTGAAGCTTAAAAATTACTAAGACTCAATTCCTTTCAACAAAAAACAACACCTGTCTGTGATTTTGAAACAGAAGTTAGAACTGAACACCAGAATTTTTGTCCGTCCATCCATTCAATGTATTTATATCCTGGCTTATTCCCAGGCTGGAACTCAAGGCATCTTCCTTGTTTGTCACCTTTAAAGTGCATGATGTTTAAAATTAAATTATAAAATATAAAACCATTAATGTAAAAATGTACACAAGCTAAATAAATAGTCTTCTTGGATTGGTAATAAACCCATTAAGTGGGAAGCTATAATCTCCTGAAAATTTTTAATACACCATAACAACAAAGTTGGGAAAGCCTAATCTCTCACTTATGGGGTGCCCCAAGGGGTGGGAAAAATAACACCTAGAAATCTTGGAAGCTGAAACCAATCCTAACCCCTAGTTGGTCTATGGGGCAGGATTTCCAAGAGCAGACCTAATGCAAGCACTCTTCTGTTTTGTCTATTCTCAGAAGATGTGAAAGAAACATCTTGTGGCAGCAGCCATCTTGTGTCTTGCCTATTACTATTCACTTAAGGTCTCTAGGGATCTTATCACAGAATTAAATAATACGGCTTGCCTGATCTGTCTTAAAATTCAAATAAGGTGGCATCCTGATATTATCATGAGGGATTAACTGCCGAATCTGCTGCCCAGGTCCATCCTGGGTCCATCCCCACTCCCAGGCCACTCCGATGGCCATTTTCTCAAGCCAGAAAACTCCTGGCTTCAACACCCCTGGGAGCGGGGATGGACCCGGGCTGCATTCAGGCAGCAAATTCAGCAGCAAAATCCTTGTGATAATATCAGGATGCCACTCGATTTAAATGTTAAGCTAGATCAGGTACCCAATCCTCCCTTTTGCCACCTGGGAAAGGAATGCTAAAATAGTGCTCCTTCCACAAGCCGTGAAAGGAGTGCCCGAAGAGCTGCCATGCGGCTCTTCTGTGCCTCTTCCAGCTCAGCATGTCCGGACGCTGAGCCGGAAGGATGTCAGAGCGCCCACCATGTGCAACAGTGGGTGCTCCGATGATGTTGGGAAGGGGTTGGGGCACCCAGCATGAGGCTGCCCCTCCCCTTCCTTGCCTCCAAGAAAGCGCAAAGCGCCGTCTGCAAAGTGGGTTAGTGATGAGCTCCTAGTATAGATCCAGAGCTACACCTGATTTAACTTAAAAGTCTCCAGATTCTTGATGATATAGAGGATGACTGAAATTGTTTCATCATATATCAAGATGCAGTTAATTGCCAAATATGGTCTAACATTGTTCAAGCACTACGGCAGCTGCACAACTGAAATTGCTTCCCATTTCTCTTCTCAGCCACATAGTCATTAGAGCTACTCAGACTTTGACTCTGGATGTTTCCTTATCCCTCCAGATCAAGCTTCTGGGGTGTATTGTGGACACTTTTGTAGACTGCAGTTGGTAAAGCAGCAATCTCCCCTATCAATTCTGTCTTACAGGAGCAGTTCTGTGAGTGAATGTATCTCACTGGGTCTAGGACTGCCTATTCAAAAGCAAGATGTAGTCTATAAGTAAAAATAAACATGCTACACAAATTCACAATCTGTTTCCAAACAGAAAGCAGGGACTAAGGTGGAATGAACTGTAAACTATGACAATGTATTTTAAATTATTCAGATCCTGAACATATGAACTGTACTTATATCCAAATTCTCTAGTCACTTTCACTGTTACTTTTGTTGAAACCCTTCAAATGATATTTGAACTTGCCTGTGGTTTAGCTTTAGTGCAAAAGCTAATGAATTCACTGGAACACACCTACTTTTCCACACTGGGATCATACATACATATTTAGATATCCCTATACACACAGATAAACATTTTAAAAGAAACAAAAACACTAACTGCACTATTTATTACATTTTAATCCCACTTTTCCATTAAAAAAGTGGTGGTTAAGACACTATTAGTACATACATTTAAGAATTAATGACTTACTTGTCTATGATTATGTGTGTGCTTGTATGTACATCTGTCATACTCCCCAACTGTTCCAATTTGGCAAGGACATCCCCAATTAATCCTCTGTAGTCCTACTTTTTCATCTGTTTCTAAAGTGTCCCAGTTTCTCTTGCCTCCTAATTTCCTTCTCATCATCATCTCATTTTTTTATATGTTCAGGACTCACAGCATCTTATAATAGACTAAAAACACATAATTAACAATTCATTTGTCCTCAGTTTACTTTAACTGATGCAAGCTGATTTCAACAGGTAGGAAAGGAGAATAGGGGTGGAATCTTTCCCTTTCCTATAGGCTTAGGTAAAAACAAACTGCTGCAGCCTCTCCTAGTTCATCTGTTATTCCTCATTAATAAATTTTGCCATCTGTACCACACTCTGATGCTGCTTGCACACACATATCCCAGTTTTCATATGTGAAAGGTTAGAAGGTATGGCATTTATTTGTATCTGGACCTTATCACATAGGGGAAATTCCATACAGAAACAGGATTTAAAAGCTGGGGAAAACCCACAAAAGCGGGTTGATTTTCACACACATCATTGTTAAACTGTTGTTAACCCAAATGGAACGTAGTCAAAAGCCACTCCTTTTTACTTTTCGGATCTTCCAAAAGTAAAAAGAATCAGCTTTTGACTACTTTCCGTTTGGGTTAACAACAGTTTAACAACAATATGTGTGAAAATCAACATGCTTTTGTGTTGTTGTTTTTCCAATTTAAAACCCTGTTTCTGCACGGGATTTCTCCTGTGTGATAAAGTCCTATGTCTAGTGTGTGCCTTCAAGTCATTTGTTGACTTAGGGTGAGCCCACTAATTTCATAAGGTTTTCTGAGGCAAGGAATATTCAGAAGTGGTTTTGCCAGTTCCGTCCTCTAAAATATAGCCTACAGCATCCATTGTTAGTGTCCAATCCAAATGCTAACCAGAGGTGAACCTTCTTAGTTTCCAAGATCATATGGGACCTGGTGCCTTTTGGCTATTTAGACCCTAAGTCTGTCTATCTATAGTTTGCTTCAAATCTATGTGTGTGTGTGTGTGTGTGTGTGTGTGTGTGTGTATACATATATATATATATATATATATATATATATATATATATATATATATATATATATATATATATATATATATATATATATATACACATACATACATACATACATACATATATATATACACACACACACACACACACATGCAAGCAATCACCCTGCACATTTGTGAAATTTACCTACCTTACAATCAATATGCAAACATGCACATAGTGGCCAATAAATAGGATATTCAAACAAGTATCTGACTTTTTGGCATAGCTCAAATCTATACTCTTCTAGGGGTTCCCCAACTCTTCAGAACATATTTAAGGGTCATGGGAGAATGGGAAATTCCCCACCAACCTTCATCAGTAGGTAAATTTTGCAACAATGATAGAGAATGGCATCACTGGATACCACCCAATAAATTTTTGCTACTGAAATTAAACAAGCATGAAGTTCGCTCTGCATTTTCTGCAATTGGGACAAATATATTCTATTTACTTAATGTAAAAATGTTTCACTTTGGCATAAAATACATAAAACAATTTAAAAACAAAATTTCTACAATCTATTTGATATAACAAAAGCAAAGACAAGATAAAATGATTTAACATTAAAATAGGTCTGAGTAACTTGCTTAAATCTTAAGAGAAAGGGATCAAATTCAACCTCTCTATTGAAGGAATGGCACAAAGAAAAAGCACTGTCCTACATCCCAACCAATCATGATGAAACATATAGAAGGGCCTCTACTAATGAATGATAAAATGGACAAGCACAGCCATATGGGACAAAATGATAATTCAAATATTTCATTCTGGAATTTTTAGGCTTTGTAGGTAAGAAGAAGTATGGTAGTTTGTGAAGACCAGGCTGCCTGCTTTGCCCCTGAGAGCAAGCCCTCAAGACTCTGACTGTCTTCCTCCCCCATCCCCACTCCATTGGGACTTAGGAAGCAGCAGCAGCAGCATCACCAGAAGCAAGGCAGTGAGCTGGGCGTGGCCTGG
>CM034708.1:34876461-34899984 GCA_020142125.1 Phrynosoma platyrhinos
ATTATTATTATTATTATTATTATTATTATTATTATTATTATCTAAGGGTGGGATCCATATTACCTTTTAACAAAAGATGCTAGTACCTCAAACATGAAAACACACCACGATGGACATATTTCCATACCTGAACTACAGCCCTCTCAAAATGATTGCTAAGCAATCTAGGCAAAGCTTAGATCATGCTTTGGGTCATGAACAAAATACTTAGATAATTTTAATGAATGCTTCCCTTAAGGACTATAAAATAAGAAGGAAAAGAGTTTTTTCTTTCTGTTTTCTTTAAATTCAGAATCAACTGCTCAGAGTTCTTTCTGTTATTTTCATGTAAATGCAGCCACTTTAAGGTGTGTGTGTGTGTGTGTGTGTGTAAAAGTACATTACATATGTAAGCTATGATTGTGCTGTGTATGCAAGTGTGTCTGTCTTTCAACAGACTCAGTCATCCTGTCTGTGTTAGAAAGAACAGTCATCATTGTTTCACCCCGCAAGAACTCTGGTTATTATTATTACTTTCATATGATTTATGGCTAAAAATACAAAAGATGCTGCAAAGATCCGGTGCCAAATTCCCAGATGGCATATAACATGAGCCAAACTGTGAAAAATACTAAATATTGGTATATCTGTTTCATCATGTGTTGGGTGGGAAAGAAGAGGGAAAGAGCAAGGGGCTACTGAAGACTAGGCAGGAAACCAGCCAGATAATTTTTTACAGTCTTGCAGTTCTGAAGCAGCAGCAGTCAAGGGTGCAGCCATGCCATTGAAAAAGTAACCCAGGGTCAACAGTAATGACAGGCATTATAGAAATTAGGACAGG
Source organism: Phrynosoma platyrhinos (assembly GCA_020142125.1). NCBI lineage: Eukaryota > Metazoa > Chordata > Lepidosauria > Squamata > Phrynosomatidae > Phrynosoma > Phrynosoma platyrhinos. The sequence goes on from CM034708.1 coordinate 34,877,282, forward strand.
CAGATTGGAGCTTAAATCACACAGCCAGGGTCTCTTAGTGGAGGCTGAATGTGAGGTTCCACTGTCCTTTTAGAGCAGGGTTTCTTCTGCTGCTAGCATTTAAACTGAAATGCAATTCAAACGTTAATCCTTCTCTCTGTAGTCAAAAAGATATGGAATGACTACAACATCACTGTACGTTTCCAATTTAAAACAAAACAAATCAAAGAACCTACTCAAAAGAAGTAGGGTTTGGGTTAATTAAAAGAAACACCAAACAATAACCAGGAACCTGTTTATCATCTCACTATCTAGGCTATTTGCAACAGAACACTAGCTAATATAGTTTGCAAAATTTGAAGCTCTTGTTTCTAAGCATGCCAAAGAGTACTGACCTATCACTTAAATGAGCAACAGCTGTAAATCTAAGCCTGGTAGAGCTGTAAACAACAACAGCAGACTGGTTTTCCTTTGGTTTGTTTGCTTTTTTTTTTTTTTTACCTTCTTGTGATTCTTGTAAACATTTCTGTGGGCAAATCCCTTTCCACAAAGCTTGCATTTATAGGGTTTATCTTCACTGTGTATTATTTTGTGTGCAGTCACTTGATCAAGTCGTTTGAAGGACTTATGGCAAACCTCGCAGGTGTAGGGGCGTTTTTCTGCAGAAAATGAGTGGGGGGACATTTAATCTCCTGTTTATACAGGGGTAGAAGATGAAAGGCAGAGACAGCCATCTTCTCAGAGAGATTTCTGCAATGAAGTCAACCCAATTAAGATTAAACCAATTAGAAAGACATCTAATGCCCTTTACGTTACACAGTTAAGTCGCTTCATAAAGTATAAGCCATGGCGCATCTCGAAAAATTGGCATGTTCTTTGCAACTATCACAGCAAAAACTAACTCTGATTAATTAGCTTAAATCAAAAGAGAATGACTTCAAAGAAGCAAAGTCTGTTGCCAGACTACAAATGTGAAAGAGGGCATGGCAGTTTTAATATCTCAAAACTTCATTAACAATACACATAGCATATTTGTTTTCATATTTAAGAAAAAATGTTGGTATGTATAAGTTTACATGTTTCAGTTGCTAGTTGAATCTAGCACTACAGCATTCTAATCTAGAACCTCAAAGGCTAGCTGCTTGTCTCTAAGAACCAATGGTAATTTGCTTTTATGCAGTCACATGGAAACTGCAGAAAAAACCAACAGTGCTTATGTTGAAAAAATGGGGCCATGTTTTAACCTAATAAGACAAGGTATAGTAAGTCCTGCAATTACTATAATGACTTTCTTTGCCAGTCCATGAATACTTCCATCTGTACATGTCACTTGTGCATCACTTACATTATCTTTTTTTATACAATAACCTTACTAGGATTTGTTTTTAAAACAGTTTGATCAAGTTTCAGGAACTGTCAAGAGTACACAAGGTGGGATGGGGTTCTATGTAAAGGAGGAGGAGACTATATAATAAATGTTAAGCTTTCAAGAAAGGAATGTACAAGTGATTAATTTTAAGTATTTGACTTGTACATGAAGGCTGAAACCCACAGTAGGCTGAAAGATACACTGCTTTAGGCAGCTACCAACTGCAAGCACTCTTACATGGAAGCAACCATTACAAACAGCAGTTTAAGACTGCAGTGCCACTCTTGTTCATGTCAATATTGCTATCATCTTGAATCCAAGTAAACCAAGTTAACTAGTTTGCATAAGCAATTACACTATAGCCTCATAAGGCTCCATCGCTGCATATAATCCAAACTCACAATGACGGCTGACGTCCAGCTGAGCTGAAGCTGTGTTGAATCCCAACCCTCTCACCCTAGGAATGCTAATAATTACTTAGAATTATCCTCACCTAACACTGTGCTAGGATAATGACAGTCAGTAGCATCCCCATCCCTAGTATCAGGTAAAGGAAGTGGGGCTACCCAGGGTCAGGGCTTCCAGATGCAGTGCAAGGCAATGGCACCAAGATGATGAGTGTGTTCAGCCTTCCTCAGTTCTGACGTGCCATTCTCCTCATAAGGAAAACGCAACAGCAGCACCAAGGTGAGGAGGGGCAATCAGGTATCACTCCTCTTCTGGGTTGTCATAAGGTGCAGGCCACACTCCTGAACCTCTCAGTGATGCCACTGATGACAGTGTCCCTCAGTGCAGAAGGTTTGGAGGATCTCGTATAATTCTGCTCCTCCCTCACTGTCCCCTGTTCCACCCCTGTGGATTCTTCTGCTAGATGACCTCAAATGGCAACTTCATCTGCCATCTAATCTCTGAGATTAGCAGCAAAAATGGATTATCCCAGCATAAAGACAACTGAACCAGGATGCTGCCCATTTCTTTGCTCCTACAGCCAACACATCTTTGAGTTGGGACTGCACTGTTGGTTGGTTTGTTAATTAGCCTCAAGCACCATACAAGCATATGTTTAATATTTTAGCACAGGCATGAATTCAAGCAATAGGTGAAGTTTGGATGGAGTGGCAAATGTGATTCTTGTTTTTTCACTTACCTGAATGTGTTATCATATGACGCTTTAGCTGGTTTGCTGAAATAAATTTCTTGTCACATTCCTGACACTCAAAGATCTCATGAACCTGTAATATAGTATTTAATTATAATTAAGTAAGTGACTTACAAAGGATCACACATCTTAAGGTATAAAAAAAAATCTGAAATAGACTGTAATTGTTCCTTAGCTCAGAGCTATGCTAATAGTCATGAATATACTACTTTTATAATTATCCCTTCCTTAACAACAACATATATCTCTAAAATTAAAAGTTCCTTCCAGTGAGTAGAAACAACTAATATTCACAATTCACAGCCCACTTATTTTTAACAATTGCATTAACATTAATGGAATAGATAGTGGCCACCAGAAAAGCATTCCCTCAGAGCAAATCATGTAATTTTCTACACAAAAATGATATAAGATACAGGGCCTTTTAATTGGGGGAAATGCTGTTTTGAAGATCAAACTGTGTCATAAGTATAAACCTTGAAAACATGGCTTTGAACATTTCAGTCACAAATATTAACTCTGAGAAGAAAAGTGGAGCTTTGGTTTTTTGGGTGTTCATATCCTATGCTTGGACAGAACCACTCTTTAACTTCCTAGAGTAAGGCTAGCATTTTCTTGAGCAACTCACCTCCTACTTCAGCATGCATGCTGCTATAGCATGATTCCTAATGATGCACAGTCAATTCCTAATGATGCACAGAGCAATTTATATAAGAAAACATCAGATGTTGAGACCAATGATCACTCATGGTAAATCAGGATGGTGCAACAATGTACTGCAACTGATATTGTTGCCTACTGATCTACTTGTAGATCATCTACAAGGGACAATGGGCCTATTCCTTCAGTAGAAGTGATGGTGTATTGGTAAAGGTAGAAAAGACACCGTTTTTGTCATTAACAAAAAAAAATGCAGATCATCATAAGCTCAAGTTCCACTTGTTTGAATATGTCATCATTCAGCTGAATTAAATACAAAGTCAAGAAATACAGAGCCAACACATGCACAATATCTTATCCCCCTTTGATGTGGATCTGATTATTTCAGCCTCTTCACTCATTAGAGGTTGAGTTAACAGGTGCTTCAGATCAAGAATCAATTAGATCAAAAGGCAATTAATATTCTACAGCACTGAAATATAGTATTCTAATAACTGAAGAGGTTGCTATAACACTGAAGAGTGGTGAAGGGTTCTTATGTAAGAATTGAACTGGTCAGTACTGATGGAGCTATCCACTTTTTGTTTATAGGATCTGTTAGTCTTGAGAACAATGAGATGCTTTACATGGCAGAAATAAACCAGCTTCACCCCTGGCAAAGATGAACTAGTCTGGAGAATGGAAGGCTCAGACAATGGCATTGTGAATGATGGACCCAAGGAGAAAACAGAAAAGCTTGTACCCCAGTGACAGGCAGATTTATAGTCAAGCCTCAGAAGACCACTGTCTGCTTAGTAAGTGCTGAACACATGTGCTGAGAAAAGGGACAAAATACTCATGAAATGCTAACCAGGCTCTAGAAAGTTCCAGAATGAGGTTCTGCACAGAACTCATATACAGGACTGCAGAGAGAGCAGAAAGAATATGAATATGTACACCTCTGAATCATTCTCCCTAGGTACTTCTAAAAACAACACTTATTTTTAAATTGTAAACTACTTCAAGTAGAGATCTCTTGGTTTTATTTTTTGAGAAATCTCTATTATGCCTTTGGACAATGTGTGAAATTATGGAATTCTTCATCTTAGCAAATATCGTTTCCTAGTTCATCTAGCTAAGGATAGCACATTGATGGACATTTCTTCTAATTGCCCATTAAACAATGTTAGTATGAATGTAAATGGTGGTCTTATTATTATCATGTTGTTAAATGGTTACTAAAATAAATAGCTGGGAGTAGCTCCTCAACTGTCATTAATGTTCATCCTACACTCTGAAGTAATGTCCCTTCAGGTTTTGTATAATGAAACTGAAAGTTCCAGATGCAGAAAAGGAAAAAAAGATTCCAAAACTGGAGCAGCCCCACAAACTGGGATCAATAAAAATATTTTGCATAAGAACTGTCCAGGAAAATCCTTTCATGCAGGGAGTGTATTGGGATTTATCAACCATCAGATTGGATAGCCGAGTCACCACCCCGAGACAATAGGTAAGCTGCAAGTCCACTATTATAGACTGATGCACTGCAGGGAAGAATGATGATTCTTTAATATAAGATATTATTGACATTTTTTTTGAACCAAGATATTCATGATGTGTCCTCTGAAGTGAAACACAGGAAGCTACTTTATACCAGGCCAGATTACTTGTCCACATAACTCAAAGTAAGTCTGATATGCACTTCAGAAATAATGTTATTTGAAACTGCTTTAAGTGCCATGGTTCAATGCTATGGAATTATGGGATTTGTAGTTTTGTGAGATCTGTAGCCTTCTCTTGTCAGCTCTGGTGCCACAACAAACTAAAAACCCCAGGATTCCATAGGATGGAGTCATACCAATGTCAAACTGCATTATTTCTACAGTGTGGATGCACCCTCAGATTCAGTGCTGTCTGGGAGTTATGGGAAGTGCTAGGTAAAAAGATAACTTGCTCCTATTTTGAATAGCATCAGAGACTGTGAAGATTACTTTAATCTAGTATGCTCATGAGACCCTGAAGACAACCTAAAACCAGACTCAATTTTTAGAAGTACTGGGACCCAATCTTTATGTGCTTTCCAGCCATTCTCCTAAGAAACAGAATTATATGATATAAGGTTATAGAAACAAATACTTTATTATTTTTGAAAAACTTCTATATCAGAAAAAACCAAAAAAAGATAAATTAAAACAATAAAATCCATGACAGAATAACAACCTGTTCCTTTCCAATATTTTATTACATTTGAAACAACAGAAAGAACTCCTTCCCATCTCAGTTTTACTGCCATATAAACTCCTTAAGTACCACTGAAACTATTTTTACCACTTAATTTACCACTGAAACTATTTTTTTAGACAAGACATTAGTATAGAGTAGCCATAGTTGATTGCAGAGAAATTAAATTTTATGCTGTTGCTGGAACCCTTATGGCAAGTCCATTGGCATAAGAAAGGCTGCAATGCTTGGCCAATTACAATACAAGCAAAAACAAACAAACAAACAAAGATAACAAAACAAAAAGGCAACAACAGGAAATAGTCCTAAAAGCAAGTGCCAAAGGGGAGTTTGTCAAGGCATTTAAATTCACAATGTATTAAACTAGGCATTTCCATTATGGACAACAGTTGCAAATTCTTCTCTTATCAAAAAGTGTCTTCCAGTACAGAGGTCCCTCCGGATTCACGGGGGATACGTTCCGGGGGGCCACAAATCTGAAATTTCACAAATATTCAAGTTCCATTGTCCCCAATGGCATCATTGGGGCTAATGGGACTTGACTATTTGTGAAATTCCCTCCCTCCCTCCCTTACTGGCATCTTCCCCCTAGTGCTGGGGACTTTAATTGGAGCCCGGGTCACCGGGGCTTGTAATCGGCCCTGGCAGCCATCAGGACTCATTTTCCCAGCAGCGCTCAGGGCCCAGCGTATGCACACCCCACCCCCTCTGCCGCAGCCAATGGCGCACAATACGTCAATTGTCTGTGGCAGAGGAGGCAGTGTGTGTGTACGCCAGGACTGAGAGCTGCTGGGAAAGTGAGTCCTGAAGGCTGCCAGGGCCGATTACAAGCCCTGACAACCTGGTCTCCAATTAAAGTCCCCAGCACCAGCAGGAAGATGCCAGTAAGGGAGGTAGGGGAAGGGAGGGAGGCACAGCCTTGGCCTCATGAATGACTGAAACCATGCGTGCCAAGGCCGCAAATCTGGAGGAACCACATTATCTTCATTTATGCTAGCTAAAAGAGTTTGGGAAAATATATAAACACTTCACACTGTATAAATTGTTAAAAAAATCATACTAAACAGAAATCTTCACAGTGTTGCTCTTCATTTTAAAAACATGTATGTTTCCAAACCTCAAGACTTCAAGATTGACTTGAAAAATGTGCAGGCAACGTTTACCAAAATGGCAAATGTGAAAGGGAGTTTGAACAAGATTTTCAAAATCAAGGCTTCAGCATCCTGGGTAGTTTTCTCTGTGTGTATAACTGGTGCACACAGACATCTGTTTGCTTAGTCTGCATAATTAACTAAGGTCACGGCAATATTTTTCTTCCCTCAAAATCCTGATCATAAATAATTAAAAATAAACATGTTTTCACTGCAGAGCATACACTGCTCTGACTGTACATTGTAACAGTTGTTAATAGGACAAACCATTAAAAGTAGGCTATGGTTAAGAGTGGAAAAAAAATCCTTTCTGTATTTTAGCTAGCTTTCAAATTACCCTTGTAGGGTATTTAAAATAAGTACATTGAGGATATATTCATAATTTAGTGGAATATAGCTGAAAAACAAGATTTCAACAGAAAAACTGGAAAGCAGAGGCAGAAATAAACTAGTAAAAGAAGAAACAAACTATTGTTCATAGAAAAGGGAAAGGAGCAAAAATACGAAATGATTTTTGCTTTAATTTTGATCTGTTGCTGTCATGAAAATAAACATTCAGGATCCATGTACTGTCATTTTCAGAGTGAAAAAAATCTGCCCAATACTTTGCATCTCAGAAACTCTGCAGTGGCAGTACCCTACTGCCTTATACCTTAACAAAGTCATGGCCTGCTGTGGGTCAGTCTTCATTTTACTGACCTTTCGATGCTCTTGAAGATTTGTTGCTGAAGAACACCTCTTATTACACACAGAGCACATGAGCCTTTTCCTAGAGTTTCCTAAAACAGAAACAACAAAAAATTACCACCAACTGCTTTAATAAAGAAGTACAAAGGGAAAGGCCAAATGTTTTTACTGCCTGTGCCATTTTTCACAGGCCATTTGATGGGTACAAGAATTTTTTCACTTTTATCCCACCTCCAATGTATTAAGTTACAAGACAGCTCTCTATGGGTTCCCTACAGAGGATTCTGCCTGTGGAATGTCAACCAATTCTGCCTGCCTGTGGAATGTCAAAATAAAATTTTGTTTGTTTTCCTGCTTAAAAAAATAGAGTGATCCAATTTATCTAGTATCACTTACTACAATCAGTAATAGTTAGAGATACCTTAGAACATGTAAGATATTTAGTTCTTGATATTCTGGGTTGTCATGATTTCTGGTGTCCTGATTACTCAGTTTTTTACTCAGAGGAGGTGTGCTGAAAAAGTGTGACTTGTCCAAAATCTCCTAGTGGTTTTCATCATTTATTCAGAGGAGGTATGCTGAAAAAGTGTGACTTGTCCAAGATCTCCTAATGGTTTTCGATGGCTGAGTCCTGGTCTCCTGGATGCCTAGTCCAATGATGGCATATTAATTACTGTATATCAATTACTTATTATTTTCTCAGAATTCCATAGAATGTATTCATTAAGTTGTGGCTAGGATTTTTGGGGAAAATTCAGGATGGCTTTCAGAAAATTCAGGACAACTGTGGCCCAGTTGGGCTGCATGCAATCCACAAGCCCACCTTGCCTAAATTTAGCTTTCTAGTCTTATGCGAGTCTCGCTGAATTTTTGTGAAGTTGTGGAAAGGGCAAAGCAATGTCTCGTTATTAATGAACCAGATCAGGGCCACTAAACTGAAGCTCATACAATACAACATAAATGTACTGTGCATCTTGGAGATATCCTTAAATCCAGTCCTGTCTTTGGAGGCCCAAGCGGCATCTGTGGCATACAGCAACTTTCATCAGATAGGCTGGAACACTCAGTGTGACCTCTCCCAAACTAAGACCACCTAGCTGTTGTTGTTTTTTTCTGCTTGTGTAATCTCTCTCCTACTTTATTATAATGTTGTGGTTGGGAATGCCCTCCAGACATGATTGGCATTCAGCTCCCATCATGCCTGACCATTGGCTGTGCTAGCTATGGCTGATGGAGTTATAGTTCTACAATCTGAAGAGACAGACATTCCCAGCCCTAATGTATTGTACATTGGGGTATCCTTCAAGGCTACTAGGAAAATTGAGCTTTTTTGCAAAACAGTAAGTAGTTTCTTGATTGGGTCACAGAGAAATACATATGTTTTAATGAATCTGAAACAAAAAACAAATTTACTGGATGCCAGTCCATTTCAGACTTTAAAAGTCCTAAATGTCTTGGACCCTAGATAATTGAAGGGCGGCCTTCTTCCATGTGACTTGTCCAAGTATTGAAACTATCCCAGATCCCTTCTCTATGTTACTTGTTTTCAGCAGAAAAAGTTGTGGCTGAGGACACGGCTATCTGCTGCACATCATCCCAATTGTGAGTCTTTTTTCTGTAGGCAGGCCTACAGAGTCGCCATAAGTTGGAAACTACTTGAAGCCATACAACAACAACGATGATAAATAAAACTATGCACCCAATAGTCAGTGATTTTATATTTCATGGACAGTTATTTTTATACATTTGTTGTGGAATTAAATTCAGTGCTTTAGGAAATTAAAAACACAAAAATAGAAAACGTTATTTCAGGATTTAAGGGAATCTGTGAAATATTTTTTATTTATCCATTTCACAAACAGAATACCAACTGTACACACAACTTTTGTCACTCATTTGTGGTCAGTTCTTCAACTTCTATTTATACAGGGAATGATGAACTGAAAAAATATGTCAACCATCTTTCCAAGTCTAGAGTGAGAAACAGACTTTTACTAACATTTTCATAGTCAATCACAAAAGAAATTTGAATCTTTAATGTATATTCTGTAAAAGGATGAAGCTAATAAAAAGTTATCTATCATATGTATTTCCCTTCCTTTTTCACAGAAAGTGGCAGAGAATTTATTAGTCAGTTTATTTGTTATAAAGGTTTAAGTTCCTCTTATCATTCTACGAAAGTTATTTTATTACAAAGAAAGATTAGATGTGCCCCATTATTTGTTTGTAGGGAAGGAAATGTGTAGAAACATCAATAAAACAAAAAAGTAGTTCCAGCTATCTATATTCAGATTTTCTGTATCCAAAAAGTGAATGAAAAAAAAACACCCTTAGAGAGATTAATAATGGGGCAAAGCAGATGGGTCAAATGGAGTGATCTGTGGCTGCTCCAGCCATGATTTTTCCAGGACTGTGGCAACCAGATGCTGCGGTCCTGAAGCCAGCCATTACCATGATTCTGAATAAGCCACCAGCAAGAGCGGCTTTTTGCTGCTCTTTTTCGGGCCGGCTTCAGGCCACATTAATCAGTCCCAGAGCGGCTTCCAGACACTTTTGGGATGGGTGTCATTTGAATGCCACACCCCCAAAGCGCCTGGAAGGTGCTTTATTTGGTGCGTCTGCTTCAGGCCAATGATTAACAATCCTGATAGTAGGTCAGAGTTTTCCCAAAATCTATCTCTCAAAGTATTCACTGCAGATATGGGTAGGCAGATGGGCCAAAGAAGCACTGACAGCAGTGCCAGTGAGCCTTTGGACCCCAGAACCTGCTCATGTGTGCCCTAATGATGCCAACAGCCATGTTCTACTGTTTCTTACCACACATTGGTAGTCAAAAGCATCCTACTTCTGTACTCTCTTTGAAATTTAATTTTATCTCACACCTAATGGCCATTGAAAGACCATTTCCTTGAATGCATCTAAGTCAGCCTTCTCCAGCTTGGTACTCTTCCACTGTGTTGAATGGCCATGCTGGTTGTACAACACATGTAAAGGGCATTGAATTGGCCATGAATTGGCTAGGAATTATGGCTTGTAGTCCAACACAACTGGAAGGCAGTACATCAGTCTGACAAATTTTGACCCCCAATAAATACTAGTTTCAACACTTTGCTTACCACTATGAACATTTTCCTTGTGCTTTTTCAAGGCATCTTTGCTCTTGAATCTTTTCCCACAGCTATCAGCCTTGCATACGAACCTGGCATCACCACGGCATGCTTCTTTATGTTGCTCATAGCTGAGGTTGAAAAGTCAGGAAGAGAAAAATAGTACATCAAGAAACAGCTACCAAACAGACAAAAACATTCAGCCCCTCAGCAGGCATTTGAGTGCACTTAACACATGCTGTGCAGCACACTTCTAGGGTCGCTTCATGCTTTTTAACTTACAGCAGGTAGGAATGAAAGCATTTCTTGTCTTGCACAGTTAGGGTTCACAAAACAACTATGAAACTTGAAAGCAAGCAAGCATGCAAAGGGAGCTCAGCAGCAGGATGAAAGCAGTCTGGTAATTAGGACAGGGAACCTCGATTCTGAGCTGAATGGTGTGTTACAAACAGAACACTGAAAACTCCTTGAACGATCTCCTGGATTGATGTTTTCTGTGCACTGCAGAACACTATGAGAAAAGACAAAAAAAGTGGATGGGAATTAAAACATTCTGATATCCATTTGATTTCAGGGGTTTAAGGGATTTTGCAAATATTAATGCATTCAGAAATATTAATTTGCAATGGAACTATACAGATCTATTGCACTCTGGAGAATAAATTGATGTATATAACACTAAAGAGCATTCTGAAATTACCACTATCAATGTTTTTATGGGAAGCACTAGTCATTTTTTTATTTTTTTTAAAAACCCAGATTACAATGTAGATTGCAAATTAAAGAAGAAAATGTACCGTATTTTCCGGCGTATAAGACGACCCACGTATAAGACGACCCCCCCATTTTTCCAGTCAAAATATAGAGTTTTAGCACCTCTATCCTCATTATCCTTATATCCGGCATATAAGACGACCCCCCCACTTTAGCCACAAATTTTGCAGGTAAAAAAGTAGTCTTATACGCAGGAAAATAAGGTACTGCTTTTTTCTTTTTCTTTTTTGGACATGCTATCTGGCATAGGGCCTGCATAATTTCCAAAAGTCTATTGTGCTCCAATTCATATTATTTTTATTTCATTTAAGGCTTTTTATCCCATTATTCAAAATGTGTTCCCAGGGCTGCTTATGAAGTTGTAAAATAAAATACAGCTTTTCACATACTGACCATCCTGAGGAAATGGAAAAATATACCCCAAAGATTTAAATGCACCACCACTTAAAATGCACCATTTTCTTTCTTTATCTATAAAGAATTTTTATCTTGCTCCTTATCCCAAAAGGAACCCAGAATGGCTTACGGATCAATGAAAAAAAGACAGTTTGTGTTCTCAGGCTTCAAATCTAAAAAGATACAAAAGGGAAGAAGAATGGCGAGAAGAAGAAGAAGAAGAAACAAGAAAACTCCGGCATCAATTTCTTAATGGTATGTTTTTATAATAGCCAGCTGTGATAGAAATGGGCTGCTCACAGTTTACATAAAAGGTATTAGTTAGAATACATGAGAAAGAGAGGCCAGAATAAACACATCTAGTAATACTACAACAATGTTTTGATGTAATGATGTTCAATAAAACTTATATTATATATAAAAAAAGCTTAAATGGCATCAGTTTACGTAGACTGTGGCACTCAGAATGGATCTAGTAAACCTCTGCTAGAAGGATATTCTCAAATACTCCTGAAAATCCATAAACCTTCAAAGATGGCATGGGATGAAGTTCTAGTTCCCTGAGAGCAACAGCTATACAATGTACATGCTTGTACACAAGTTTTGTCACAATGTTTTAAATGTTAGAAGTTTTACGTTGACAACACAAGAGGTTCAATGTAGAAAAACAGCCCTTGCTCTGGTATATGTTTGCTTGGGTCTACAATGTCCATTTGTAGGTAGGAGAGCTATATATTCAGGGTATGAATAATTTCAATTAAGAGTATAATGCTATAGACTTACTGCCTCTGCAAAGCTTGCTTAACTGGGAATTTCTTCCCACAGTTTCTGCATTTAAATTCCTTTTCCTCACTGGGTTTTTGGTGCAATGTTTGAAGATGTTCAGCTAAGATTTCCTGGCTGGCAAAACTGGATTCACAATTAGGACAGGCATGGTCCTCTTTACAGTTAAGAGAATCTGCACAGCAGAGATAAAAAGTCATAGAGAAATCATTACATAATGACACTAAAATTAGTTAGAGCTTTGTAACACAGCATCTCATAATGTTTAGCAGATTATATCTAAGAATTCTCTATGATGTAGGATCCACATTATTTCTAATATTTTCAGAGATAAAATTTTTGCAATTTTGCATTTTGCAATTCAACTAATATCTGAAAACAGAGAAGTAATTCAATTGTGCTCCTTTCTTTCTATCAGGATAGCTTTTGCTCTTAGGAAGTGGAATTTGTCAGTAATTTGTAAGTGTGAGATCCAATTCACAGTTTCCCCATTTTTCTAAATTTACCCTGCTGAATTAACCACATCTAATGTCCTTCATTTGTAAGAGAAATATGTTGAAACAAGAGTTCAGAAAAGTGTAGTCCAAGTATTTCATGGATTGGATTCAGATTTAGTCATTCTGAACACAGAGCCAATGAAATTAATTGGATAACTTTCAATGGTTTTACTGTAAGTATAACTGGCTCTGAGTTGAGACCAACTGACTTCAGCCATCAGTTCACTAATAATCTGAAATGTATGTAGAAAGCTCCATTTTTATTAGTGCAGATAACTACAAAGAAGGGGCATCACTGAAATCTGACGATGTTAGCATTAGTGAGAATTAACGCAACAGTAACCAGAACATGAAACTAGACAAAACCCGTTCCTTTTTACTTTTGTCTATTTTCTGGGTTAATGTCACATTAACTGCATTGTGTGTGGAAAACTACCCCCTTTTGTGGGTTTTTAAATCTGCTTTTAAATCCCATTTCTGCATGGGATTTTTGTAGTTTGTCCCCATGTGCAAAGTACAAACCTACTAATGTTGCTGGATCCCAGCTCCTCATAGCCCTAATCAGCACAGGCAATGGTAAGGAATGCTTGGAAGTGCAATTCAATAACACATGAAGGGCTGCCCTAAACCCAACTTTAAGTTGAGAAATTATTACTGTGTGGCTCTAAACAGAAGTGGATGCTTGCCATTCTCCTTAATTTCACCATACCTTTTTCACTACTTTGTTGTAAGTCCTTATGGCTGCTGTTAATGTTGTTGGTGCTGTCCTCTTCTTCTTGGTTAATAATTACTTCCTCCTCCTCTTCCTCTACCTCTTCCATATCACTGTCAAGGTAGCCAATCAAAAGTTCTGTATCTGTTTCTATATCCTCAACAGCTAGATAGAAAATATTTTCTCCTTCCTGTTAGAGAGAGTAAAAGATTGGATAACCCCTTTAGAAAAATACACATTTAGATATATTTTGCAAGCTTTCAGCTGGAAACATGAAAAACATATTGCTCTAAATTTCCAGAGGGGCAGGCTTGTCAGTCTGTTGCAGAAAAAACAACAGAGAACCTTGTGGCATCATGAATGTTTATGTCATAACACATTTGTTAGCCATTACAGCACTCTGCTGTTTTTATGTTGCTTAAATACTGCTGCCAGACCAATCTATCTTTTTTTATCAGACACAAATGGACTCTGGATACACTGGAAATAATTTAAATATGGTTTTGCTACACTGTAGAGCTTGTAAAAGTTACTTCACAACTCCCAGATTCTCCTAGTCACTAGCTCTGTTGGAATCCAAAAAAACCTCCTTTTTGGAGCGGCAAACAGATGCTCTTGCCACTGCAGCAGTTCTTCTGTGCCCCTGGTGCCGCCCGCTGTCTGTTTGGGTGGGCAGCATGAGGACAACATGGGTGTGAGGACGACATGCCCCAATTCCACCCCCCAGACTGGCTCTTTATGCCAGCCCCAAGTCTCTAGATCAGTGGTTCCCAACCTGTGCTCTGTGGAGTCCTTAGGGCTCCGTGAATCAAAAAGGTTGGGAACCCCTGCTCTAGATCTTTATTGGAATCACCAAGACTTTTAAGAACCAGTTTGTATGGCCTCACTTTCATGGAATTGAGTCAACATTTATGCAGAGCATACATGTTTAGGAAAGAATAACAATACAGTCAGACAAATGCTTTTGGTGCTACCCAAGGAAACAAAAGGGGAAATACATTTACCTAGTGAAGACTGCCAAGTGCTGTCTTAAATCATAATACATATCCGATTAACGTCCAGTGAAGTTAATTGAACCTTGCTTACAGTGTACAGAGTTATATATTTTATGACAAGCTTTGTGAGAGATGATAACAATATTTAATTTTCAATTGCTAGGATTCACTGAAACTGCCAACAGAAGATATCACACTTCTAAAGCATACTTAGATCTGCAATGGATTAAAATGATTTATTTATGAAATAAAAAAACTATTTAATTTGAAAATTTGACAAAAGCAGCCATGTTCAAGAACCAGATGCATATTTGCTCTTAGATCAGTGATATAAAATGGGAGAAGAAAATTAATTACATATTTTCTTCAATATGTGTCTTTCACAGTAGAGTCCAGATAGCTATCATAATACCATGCCTTCATCAAAGACTTATTTTTTACTTTTTTATAGCACTGTTATATATTCCAGGAAATTCTAATTTACCACAATCTAAATTTAAGATAAATCAAGTTATAAGGTACTGACTTTTCTTCTGATGTAAATTTACTTTTTCTTGTTTCAAGGCAACATATGCCTTGGCACAGAATTTCTTCAGTGTAGCACTTTCATTTTTTCCCAGTTTATCTGAACACATGCATGCCTATGCACAATGATCCTCCTTGAGTTCCATGGGTTTATTCCTTGGTCCAAGTTTATTGTATCATCAAGAGCAATTTGTTTGCTGCTGGCCTGGATATATGAGGAAGCATTCTGGGAAAAGAGTGGCCCTGATTTCCTAAACCCCCTATGTCAAAGCAGGCAGCTTCAACTGGCTCAGGGGAATATTTTCTTCCCTTAAAACCCTTTGGGGGCCACACAGACTGTGAAAAAGGGTGACCCAAACCAGAAGTGTCTGGACATCCACTGTTGTGTATACTACTTATGAAGAAAGACAGGGGTCCAAAACACAATGAAAAAATAATCCAGTTTGAGATTGCTTTAATTGCCCTGGCTCAATGCTAGGGAATTCTGGGAAGTGTAGTTCTGTGACACATTTAGAGCCGATGCAGATCGGCCTACAGGGCCAGCCTGGGGGTGGATTTGGAGTGGGGCGACCGCACGCCGGCTGTCCTGACTCCGCCCTGATGCCACCATCACGCCTCATGAGCTGTCAGGGTGGCATGTTGGCACAGTGTGCACACACACTGCACCAAAGGGGCACAAAAGAGCCACCGCCACAACTCTAAGGGCGGCTTTTTGCTTTCCCAAAAAGAAGCAGCATTTGTCAGCTCTTTTTTGAGCAGCAAAAAGGAGGATCGGAGCTGTGGCATGTGGTTGCCACAGTCTCAATCTGGTGCTCCCAGGGGCGGCGCAGAGCCGTCCCTTAGGGGCCATCTTCATCAGCCCTTAGTCTTCTCTGTCAGAGAGCTCTGGTGCAACAATAAACTACAATTCCTAGGATTCTCTAGACTGAGTCAGGGAAATTAAAGCAGTCTCTAACTAGATTGTTTCTGCAGTGTGCTTTAGACCAGGATGACAACCTCAGAAGGATGACTAAGGGCCTCTACAGAGCAGCAAAAAGCACCAGCATCGAGGTGGAGTGGGGCATGGCAACTGCACACCACACACCCCAACTCTTCCCTGATGCTGGCGGCATGCAGCACAATCATGAAAGGGCATTTCTTAAGCTCAGCATTTAGATGCACTGTGCTGAAGAAATGCTGAAAAGCTGGCACCACAGTGGCAATAGTGGCTTTTTGCCATTCTAATAAGGAGCGGCATTTTGCCACTACTTTTTAAAGCTGGCAAATTGCTAGATCGGGATGCAGTGTATGGTTGCTGCAGCCCCAAATCTGGCAAGCAAAGGGGCAGCCAGACGCTGTTCTATTGAGGCTGTCTGTTTAGCCCCTCAATCTCTGCAATATCTTTAAAGTTTCATATGGAACCATAGGTTGGAATGACTTAATTCCACAGGGGCCACCTAGTTGAACCCCACCATTATATAAAGGTGGACATAATGTGGCCTTCCAGATGTTCTTGATATGCAAATTGTTCCCCAGGATCCAGCCCTCAGTCTTTTGATATCAATTTAATATCAAAAAGGGATGTTTTAGGCAGGTAGCCAAAAGGTTCAGCATGGGAGAAGCCAAGGCACTTAGCTGAGATGAGATTGCTCAAGATCAAAGTCAGCATAATCCCTTTACTAAGGGGTGTGGTGGTGAGTGCTGGACCTGGTGATTTTGTGCATATCACAGGCAAAGGGAGTTTCCTTCTGGGAATGACACTCTTTCTTTCAGGACATTCATGATGATTACCCAATCGTTTTTGCATATCTCATTCAATTCTTTTCCTCTGGGAAAGTAATTTAATTCTTGGAAAAGCCATTTAACTCCTGAAACACTGCTCCATTTCTTGCTATAAATACATGTGCCTGAACAACAGCAACTTGATCCAATTTGCAATCAGGCAGAAACTCTGTTAGATTCAAGACACCTCGTTACTGCTTTCTGTGCCACACAGCAAGCATACTAAGTCGCATTCAACTCCCAGTGTTCTCCCAGATTGGAGCCTGGCTAATAATAATAATAATAATAATAATAATAATAATAATAATAAAATTATTTATACCCTGTCCCTCTGTTAAAACAATCAGGGCAGCTTACAACAATTAAAATTACACCAATAATACAAACTAGACCCCACAACCCCATCCTCCCCCATTAAAGGGAATCCGCTTCCGGGCTCAGTACAAGGTGTTGGTTATCACCTTTAAAGCTATCCACTTCTGGGCTCAGTACAAGGTGTTGGTTATCACCTTTAAAGCCCTAAATGGCTTGGGTCCAAGCTATATCAGAGACCGCCTCCTCCCGTATAATCCTCCCCGCGCGCTCCGTTCTTCTGGGAGAAACCTTTTAGAGCCTCAAAGAACAAGGCTTTCTACGACCTCCCAGAGGGCTTTTTCTATCATTGCCCCTAGACTCTGGAACGGCCTGCCGGACAAGATCCATCAATTAATATCTTTGGTGTTTTAAAAAGGCCGTCAAGACAGATCTTTTCCAGCAGGCCTTTCCAGACTAAATGACCCGGCCCTGGGCACTTCCCTCCTTCCTTCAAGCTGGGTTCCCTTTCAAATGTAGCAAGGAGATTACCTGCTACGATTTGTTAATTTTTAATTCATTTTATATTGTTTGACATTTTAATTGTATTTCTATTTAATATTGTTTTAAGGGGGGTGGGACATCTTGTTATTGTAATTGTTTTAACTTGTAAACTGCCCGGATTGGGTAACCATTGGGCGGTATAGAAATAAATTTTATTATTATTATTATTAAAAAAGTATTAAACTGTACATATTAAAAATTGACATAAAATCTCAAGAAAAAAATATGATAATTAAACCAATTACAGACAAATACAAGCCATGGGCAAGCCAAAAGCAAAAAGAGGTAAGGAGACACAGCTCCTGAGGCTGAGATCTAATTGTTGGAATATGGATGGGTTATACAGTCAATGGAGAAATGTAGAGATGTGTGTGGAAATTTCCTCATGAGAACAACATCTAGAGAAACAAAGAGAACTCGACAGCAGGTAGCCAAGAAGACATAAACAAGTACAGTTTTGGCTGGGAAAAAGATAGCCAGTATATTCACAAGGTGAGCTAATGGGAAAGTAGTTACATGGGGAATGATAGACAGCTAGAGGCTGGGTTAAAACACATCATACAGGCATTATCCAATCAGCATCACCTTTAAAGGCCTAAATGGCTTGGGTCATTTTAACACCTAGAAGCTGGAGTATGGGAAGGGCCAAGGTATCCTTTGTTTGGGTTTGTTTATATATGCCAGGTCTGTGTGTGCATGTGTGTTTGGCAGTAGTTAACTATGGAGTTAGTTTTTGGCTTTTAGTTTTTGAATATGCTTATACTGCTTTTACAATGTAACTCCTGGATCTGGAAACATGGGTCTGTAAATTTTCTTTTCTACAACACCAGCAAGATGTGATCCTATGGTGGATTGTATGTTTTCTTTTCTTATTGACTTTATGGAACAATAAAGCTCTACTTTAGAACTACAAGAAGTGTCTGCATGCTTTTAGCATGGAAAGGCTGATGGAGGAAGCTGTTCACTATAATCTGCTATACTCTGCATACCACATCCGAATAGCAGGAAACTAATCAGGAAAGGCCTGCTGGAAGAGATCCATCTTCACAGCGTTTTTGAAGCTGTTTAGGCTTGTAATCTGACGGATCTCGTCCGGCAGGCCATTCCATAATCTGCGGGCGATTACTGAAAATGCCCTCTGGGAGGTTGCCGACAGCCTAGATTTTAATGGCTGGAGCAAATTCCCCCCAGAGGACCGGAGAGTGCGGGGAGGATTATATGGGAGGAGGTGGTTCCGAAGATAGGATGGACCCAAGCCATTTAGGCCTTTAAAGGTGATGACCAACACCTTATACTGGTCCTGGAAACTAATAGGCAGCCAGTGGAGAGATTTTAATACCGGAGTTATGTGGTCTCTCCTAGATGTTCTGGAGACCACACTGGCTGCCATATTTTGTACTAGTTGAAGTTTCTGGACCAAGCATGAGGGTAGCCCCATGTAGAGCGCATTACAGAAATCCAGACATGAGGTTACCAGCGCGTGCACCACAGTCTCAAGGTCCCTTACTTCCATGAAAGGGTGCAGCTGGTGTATCAGCCGAAGCTGATTACAGACACTTCTGACCGTTGCATTTACCTGATTAGTCATCAGGAGTGGTGAGTCAAGGAGCGCCCCCAGACTGCGAACACAGTCCTTTATGGAGAGTGTGACCCCATTCAGGACTGTAGGGTGCAACCCAATTCCTGGTTTCGGGGACACTACTGTTAGCACTTCCATTTTATCTGGATTCACTCTCAATCCATTTTTCCTCATCCATTACTGCCTTAAGACATTCATTGAGATGGGAGATGCCATTGGGAGTCGAGGCCGACGATCGAGACATGGAGAAATAGATCTGGGTGTCATCAGTGTACTGATAACACCCAGCCCCATGACTCTGGATAATCTCACCCAGTGGCTTCATATAGATGTTAAACAGCATCGGGGACAGAATGGCGCCTTGAGAGACGCCCTTTTGGCAGAGCAACTGTCCCCAACCAGGACCCTCTGGGACCTGCCCAAAAAGAAGGAGCAGAACCAATGCAATGCAGTGCCTCCAATTCCTAACCCACTCAGGCGGTCCAAGAGGATGCTATGATCTATTGTATCAAAAGCTGCTGAGAGGTCTAAGACCACCAACAGGATCACACTACCCCTGTCGATGCTCAGACACAGGTCATTGCCCAAGGCACCCATGGCAGTCTCAACTCCAAATCCCATCCTAAAGCCAGTTTGAAATGGGTCTAGATAATCGGTTTCATCCAAGACAGCTTGAAGCTGAAGAGCAACCGCCCTCTCGATTACCTTGCTCAAGAATGGTAACAAAGAGACTGGCCTATAATTATTCATGTCCAGGGAAAGTTTTTTCAGAAGCTGCCTAACCACCACTTCCTTTAAACAAGATGGAACAGAGCCTTCCCTGAGGGATGCATTGATGATGTCCGTAAGGAACAACCTCAGTGCATCCCCTCCCTGGACGACCAGCCATGATGGGCAAGGGTTGAGAAGGCAGGTTGTTTTCCACACTCTACCAAGGAGCTTGTCCATGTCATCAGTACTCACAGATTGAAACTGATCCAGAATAATTTCATCAAAGGAGTTGCTGGATGCCTCGTCAGTTGTTTCTGTCAAAACACTGGCGTCTAAGTCGGCTCTTATCCGAGAGATTTTATCTGCAAAAAAGTTGTTACATGCGTCACAGCAGGCCGTTGTTGGGTTAAATAACGGGTTCTGCGCAGGAGGTACCTGCGCAGCTCCCTTACCACCCTAAACAGCTCTGCTGGACGGGACTCTGCAGACGCAATACGTGCAGAGAAGTATCTCTGTGCCGTACGCATTGCCTCTCGATAGGACCAAAGAAAGTTCCTATGACGAGACTTGTCAGATAAGAGTCAAGTTTTCTGCCAGGTACGCTCTAGTCATTGTCCAACCCACTTCATTCTCCTACTCTTCTGTATACCACAGCTTACGACTTGAAGCTGGTTGGAAAGGACGCTTGGGAATGATCGTGTCGATAGCCTTGGTAAGATCGGTGTTCCAAGTATTAACCAAAGCTTTGCCAGAATCACCTGCATTACCAACTATTAAACCCTCTAGAGCAGGGGCCGGCAACCAGTTATGTGGCTCAGACCCAACTACTTGGTACTAATCACAATTCTTGCTGTTGCCACCACCATTGCTAAGCAAGACCATCAGGACTGACACAATGAGGTAGACCCATTGGGTCTCCTACAGCTCAGAGGGTCAGACCTTCATTGAAGAATATAGACCTTATGTCTATCTTTGGTGTGTCTTGTTATTACCACTTCATTAATTTAACTGCTTATGTGCAGCACTAGATATTCATGATAAATATTCTCAAACTTGCTTTTATCATTCATATGTATCTAGGATTCCTCCATATTGACTTTGTGGATTACTATTCTTCCCTACCCAATTCCTGATTGTCTTTTAAATTGAGAGATGAACCTGTTGTACTAGATTTATTATAGTGTGGACTGATTCTCAAATACTAATATTCCATTGTGACATTTGTTAAATATGGCTTTATACCACTCTGCTGCATCACAGCAAATATCTCTTTCCCCATTAACCTTTGCCATTACATTATTCCAGTTTGCTGAGCTTATCCAGACCACTAGAATGTCTGGAGGTTAATGACAGAGGGTTTCAATACAGAGGGTTGGCTGTGATTCTGTTTATAGACATTTGACATTAACAACCAAGGGGCCTTCGCCACACAGTAGTCATCAGCACATAACATTTTAAAAATAATACAGTGTACAATCAAATGCAGGATTTTTTTTATTCAGACAGATTATTCAAAACAAAAATTTCTCAGCAAGCTCAAACATTGTAGTTTTTATGTTCATCGATCAGTTGATTGACAGGAGCAAAGACTCAAGGTTTATTGTGGCTGTCAGATTGAAGAAAACTTGAAGAAAAGGGCCATGACTTCATGGCTATGTGTCTTATCCAGTCTTACAACTACTCATTCAATTTGGCAGTTTTACAATAATTTGATTAACCACTTCCCTACTTTGCAGGTCATTTGCAAAAATGCTTTGAAAAAGGAGTAAGACAGCACAAGTGCAACATTTTCATTATAATATATCTACAACTTTGGCTTCAAACTTTGAAAGAGTTTATACATAATTCCTATAGTTCTCCAGAATTCCTAGGGCATTTTGGGCTACAATTTTCCCCTCCCCCCAAGAGTAAACAACACTGGAATGAAGCAGATGGGCCAGGAAACCATGGGCTGACTCTGTGCTTTCCTGGCTCCAGAGCTCACCCAGTTTGGTTCCTGGGTCAGCACAGGCACTTGTAGCTATTCAGACACCGGCCCCAATGCTGACCAGTTGGCAAGCTGTCTCAGAAGCACCCCACCCCCCAGGCACCATGTGACATAGAAACAGGGCACTGTTTACCTGCACCCACATGGCCATGCACCCCATTTCCATATCAGACATGGTGACTGGGGAGCTTCTCAGATGGATTGCTGAGAGGGAAGGAGCACCAGTGGGGGATATAAACATTATGGTTTTGCGGCAGATGTTTAGTGGTTAAGATGTGCAAAACTAGATATTTTTTATACTGGGGTAAAAACTATATACCCTGGGATCAGGCTGGATTCTCCAAATCCATGTCTTAAAAGGCAGGATCAGGCCCGATCCTGCCCTAGATATTTAGGCCTGCATCATTGACACGAGGCCAGAGGGAAGCCAGGGCTTTTTGGCCCATGCAAACTAAGCAAATAATATTTTCTTCTGAGTAGATAAAGGTAAAGATAGGGGGGATGCAGACGGTGGAAAGGGCCGTCTTTAATCCCATAAAGGGGAGGGGCAGCCTCACGTCGGGTGCCCCAACCCCTTCCCAAGGACGTCATTGGTGCGCAAGCCATTCCACACGGCCGGCACTCCAATGTCATCCTTCCAGCTCAGCATCCAGATATGCTGAGCTAGAAGAGACACCGAAGAGGTGCGTAACGCCTCTTGCGGTGCCCTTTCCATGCTTTGTGGAAGGAGTGCTATTTTAGCACTTCTTCCAGGGCCAGAAAAGGAGTGGATTGGGGCTGAGGCATGGGGCAGCCT
>CM034708.1:34916116-34928715 GCA_020142125.1 Phrynosoma platyrhinos
GAGGGGGAGGAGGGGGAGGAGGGGGATGGGGCGTGTTCCTGGCTTCCGGCCCCTGCCCTACGGAGTCGCCTCCACAGCCAGGATAACCAGGGCACTGGCAGCCCGCTGAGGAAGGGAAGGAAGGAGGAGGAGGAGGACGAGGAGGAGGAGGGGAGGCTGAGGGAGTGGTGGCTCCTCTTCGGAAGAGGCGTAGTTTTATACGGCGAATATATCCTAAACTCTATATTTTAAGTGGAAAAGTTGGGGGTCATTTTATATGCCCAGTTGTCTTATACACCAGAAAATACGGTATTTAGACCCTAAATACAGAAGATGTATTTAGGATTAATTTCTTTACAAACAGCCAACTATAACATCACTGTGTTACAAAGAGATATATAACTATACTGGTGTTACATTGTACAGTAGGCACTTGGTACTCACTAGGGTTTGGTTCCAGGACTCTCCCATAATAATAATAATAATATGACAATATTAGTATTTCTCGCTGACCTTAAGAAAAAGTGTCATCTTTCCATAGAAAGCAGCTATTTAAACATAAAAACCACTTATAATAGGAATAGCAGTAAAATAATGTACTTCAAGTGAATAATCAATGTATATTATCATTTACCACCACACAGATACATCAAAATTATACCTTTACAACTTTTGATAATATAAGAGATGTATATATTCTGTGCTTAAAATTATACACCTCTGAATCTGAATGATACAAATTAAGTGCATCAATACATAATAATTTATTTTGAACAGTTTATGCTGTTTTACTGTCACAAAGATGATTAAGTAATTTACTGGGTATTGGCATCACACCTCTGTGCTGCCCTTTCCCTGAATTTGAAAGTTCATTAATGAACTTAAAACATGCCTTACTTAAAACATCCTTTTTGAAAAAGTAGAAGCGGTTTTATGATACTGAATTCTGTGTCCTTATACCAATTTCTGTAACTGTGAAATAAAATCTCCTGCCCAGCAGTCCTGTAATTATTGTTTATTAAAACCACCAAGGTGATGAACAGCATATCTAAAGCAATACAATCATTGCCAAAAAATACTACCTAGAGAGCAATTAAAAACATTTACATAATCCTAAATAAGGCCAAGTACAAAAAAACAGCTAAAAATGAGATCAGCTGCTTTGATATGATAACCCACAGCAACCCTATCTTCAACTTACATGGGAAATAATCACACTGAGGGCCTTTGCAGACTGCCAGAAATAGTGCACATTAAATTGAGGCACTGCCCTGGCTCAGTGCTAGGGAATCATGGGAACTGTAATTTATTGTGGCACCAGAGCTCTCTGACAGAGAAGGCTCAATGTCCCAGAAAAAAATACAATTCCCATGACTCCCTAGCACTGAGCCAGGGCAGTGCCTCAATTTAATGTGCACTATTTCTGGCAGTCTGCAAAGGCCCTGAGTCACACTATTCATCAGTGTGCCACTGAAAAGCTAGCAGATAGAACTATCTATGAACTAAAATAAGCCACATCACATTATATGTATGTGAATTAGGCATCCAGTCCAAATTACATCAATATTGCCATTAAAAAAAACACAGCATGGTGTGGAGAGCAGGCAGAATTATGCCAAGGTAGCAACAGCCAATCAGGAGTAAGCTGGTGACAGTCAATAAAAATCCTGGGCTGTTGATGATAAAGAATTCCATTGATGACAGTTGGAGACAGACCAGTTCTGGGTGTGTAAGAGTCCAGTAGTGAGGGACTTAGGGCCTTTGCAGACTGCCAGAAATAATGCAGCTTGAGACCACTTTAACTATCCTGGCTCAATGCTACAGAATCATGGGAATTGTAGTTTTTTCTGAGACATTGAGCCTTCTCTGTCAGAGAGCTCTGGTGCCACAATAAACTACAGTTCCTATAATTCCCTAGCACTGGGCCAGGGCAGTTAAAGTGGTCTCAAGCTGCATTATTTCTGGTAGTCTGTAAAGGCCCTTAGTTTGAATATAACACTCCAAGTGAGGGATATGCTGGTATTTGTTATCCTGTGCAATATAGGGGGAAGAAGACGGGTGGCATGGGGCCGCCCCAGGAAGCTGCGGATCGGGGCTGAGGCATCCGCATTCGACGACGTCTTTGGGAAGAGGTTGGGGCACCCAGCGTGTGTCTGCCCCTCCCCTTCCTTGCCCTGAAGACGGCGCTTTGCACGGTCTGCTTAGGCAGATAGTTAGCCTGAGGGCTGATACAGAAACAGGTCAGAAGGATAACAATAATTAAAGACTGTGTGAGGATCCCAAATGAGAGTATCTGGTGTTCTCTAGAGTTAAAGAGTGTGTAACAGAGTATAACAAGAACAAATTGTGCAATTTTCTAACAAATGAAACATTGTTGAACTTCATCCAAATAAAATTACATTTTTGTATTCATACAAGCATGTCTGAACCTGGAAACATTATCCATGCTACTAACAAATATAAAAACAAAGTTTGGGAAGTAAACCCATAGATATATATACATAAAAGTGGTCTAGTAATCTCATTAAGAAAAGTAAGCAATGCTTGTGACGAATGTGGTGGCAGAGGTGGGATGTTAAAACCCATAGGGCTGCCACAATAGGAAAATGATTGAGTGAGTGGGACTCACTGTGACAACGTGGTAACAAGTGTTGGGATACGGAAAAATACAATGCCTAGAAATATGCTTGACGGTCGGTGTTACAGAGTCTGAGTTAGAGGAACCAGAAAGCCATGATTTGGTCTGAACTGGAGAGATGAAAGTTCAGAAGTTTGAGTTTAAAGTAAAGGCATTAGTGTCAAGGGAGTAATCCCTGAGGTAATTGTGAAAGGTAATTTGTAAGAGATTACTCAGAAACTAACAACGCTGGGGAAAAAAGTAGTATTACCAGTCCCAGAGGTAATTTGCTGAGGTAATTGTAGGCAACTGTGAAAGAAACAGAGAAAGCAACAGAGTGGCTAAAGTCACTCCATATCTGAAAAAGTACCAAAGCCAGGGCACACTGAGGAAATATCTTAGAAAAGTGATTTCTGAGGTAAAAATTTGGAGTAAAGTAGGAAATCACTGGTTTGCTGTTAAGATCCAAATGTTACCTTAGTAAACAATTGATTAAAAAGTAGTTAAGAGTATGTCCTGAGGTAAAGGTTTTAGGTAATAGTAAGGAAATACTATAAAGATGCCTCCTAAAAAAAGCAAAACCCACTGGGACAGAAACAGAAGTGGTGGGAGAAGAATTGGTAGAGAGTTTGGACATCTCAATATCCAAATCTCAGGAGAGTGTGGAGATTTGGAAAATAAAAGAGAGAATAGAATTAGCCAGACTTCAAGAGGAAAGGCTTTTAAGAGAAAAAGAATTGGAAAAAGAAGAAAGAAAAAAGGATAAAGAAAGAGAACAAGCATTAAGAAAAGCAGAGATTGAAAATGAGAGAATTTTAAGAGAGAAGAATTTTCATTTGAGAATGTGATAGATGGATAGGGAACCTCAAATATAAATAATTACTGAGGTAAATGGGTTGGCTAAAATTGAAATGAAGAGAATCCCAAGATATTATAAAGGAGATAACATTGACTCCTTCACAAACTTTGAGAGAACTTGTGAAGAATTAAAGATAAAGGCTGGGGAAATATGAGTTATTTAAGATCACAAATCTGTGGAGGATTATCAGAAATATATGTTGAATGTGGGGAGAAGAATCCCAAAACTATGACTTGTTCAAAGAGATGGTCAAACAGAGATTTGGGTTAACTCCAGAACACTATCAAAGAAAATTGAAAGGTTTAAAGAAAAGAGGGGATGAAACCTATGCTCAGTTAGGATGTAGATTTGATTACCTGTTAAAAAGTTGGATAAATGGGTCTAAGGTAAATTCAAAAGAGGAATTACAAAAATTAATAGGTTTGGAGCAATTTTATAATATCATCCCTCATGAATATAAATGGTTGGTTCAAGATCAAAAACCTCAGATAGTGGCTGAAGCAGCCCAGATAATGGACCATTTAGGGTTTAATAAGAGAAGAAGGGAGCAAAAAAGTATCAAAATCTGAGGTAAAATTTCATTGGAATGATAAGAAGAATCATAAAACTTTGAAGGATAGATCTGGGGATGAAAAAATGTTTAAGTCCTGGCAACAAGATTGAAAAAATGAGGCTGAGAGGAAAAATTTTGGATCAAGAGAGTGTGACTCTGAGGCCAATAAGAGAAGTAGTTGGACTAGAGAAGGTCACCTAGATCTGAGCTATAGAACATGTTATGAATGTGGCAATCAAGAACGTTTAAAATATAATTGTCCTAAGATACATAATCGAGAAATAAAGGCAGGTGCAAAAACAGCATATTATATAAAGTCAGTCAAGCCTACAGAGAAAGACTGTTGCCACAAGGAGAGTTCTGAGCCAACAGTTGCCATGGAAATGACAGTTGAGAGAGTAACTGACTCTGCAAGCTCACAGCTCCCAAGAGCTTGCTTATATGTATCAACTACACCCCAGGAACTTAGCTAAGAGGAACACAAAAAGTTATACAAATAAATGATATTTGTATGTGGGGCTAAAGAGACTCTGGAGCAGAAGTGTGTATAGTTAAACCACACCTAGAGGAACATCAATACATGTACCCAGATGAGACCATGATTCTGAAGGGTTTAAGAGGGCCTGGATTTTCAGTTCTGGTAACCCAGTTAAATATCACATTCAGAGGAAATAAGATGCCATGGAAATTTGCAGTCCATGATGATATTCCAGTGCCCTGTCTCATTGGGAATGATTTAGATAGACACCTTAGATATGCCTTCTGTAAATCTTGTGATACTTGCCAGAAAATGGGCACAGGCAGAGACAAGACTAAAGCAGAGCTTTGTCCCATGCCAGTGATATCACAGCCATTTCAGAGAGTAGGCATGGACATAATAGGACCGTTACCTCAAACAACTCAGAGAGGAAATAAATAAATTCTTACAGTAGTAGATTATGCTACAAGGTATCCAGAAGTCGTAGCATTACAAAACATGGAAACTACTACAGTAGCGAATGCCTTAGTAAACATTTTTTGTAGATTAGGATTCCCACGTGAAATAATTTCAGATTTGGGGAGTTCTTTTACTTCCAAGATAGTGCAAAAACTATGGAAAGCTTCTGGAATTAAACATCTGACTACAACAGCTTATCACCCAGAGAGTAACAGGCTTGAGGAGAGTTTTACAGGACTCTGGTCAGAATGACAAAAGCATAGATAGGAGAGAATAAAAATGATTGGGATAACAAGTTTCAACATCTTTTGTTTGCTTATCAAGAAGTACCTCAAAAGAACCTTGGTTTTAGTCCATTTGAACTATTGTTTGGTCCCAAAGTGAGAGGACCTTTAGACCTTATTTGACATGAGTAGGAGGATCCAGATGAAAAAGAGCCCGAAGATGCAGTGAAATATGTCCAGAACTTGATAATATCTTTAAGTGAAGCTTTATAGTGTGCAGGAGAGAATTTAAAGACTGCTCAAAGTAAACAAAAGACCTCATATGATAAGAAGGCAAAAAATAGACTTTCTACCAGGAGATGAAGTTTTGATTCTTCGGCCGGTGAAATGAAATAAACTATAATACACATGGACTGGTCCAGTTTTGATTTCCGAAATAATCAATGATGTGAATTATATAGTGGACTTGGGAAATGAAATTGGTTGGAAATTGGTTCATGTTAATATGTTAAAACCCTACCAAAGAAGGGAAAATTTGGTACTTTATGACATTCAAGAGGTAGAGGAAGTGGAAATTCCAATTCCAAATTGGGAACCTGAGAAAGTTTTGGGAGGAAGTGCACAAGAGGTTACTCTTGACCCTTCCCTTACTTCTCATCAAAAGGAAATAATTGGGCTTATAAATAGATATAAGGACATCTTTTAAAATCTACCCAGTAGAGTAAAAGGAGTATACCATTGCATTAGAACTGGAGACGCTAATCCCATTGCTACTTCTTCATATAGAGTAACTGGTCATTTGGCTAATAGCATTGCTAGAGAAATAGAAGTGATGCTTAAAATGAGGATAATTAGACCATCAGAAAGTCTTGGGCTTCACCTTAGTATTGGTCAAAAAGCCTGATCATACCATCTGATTTTGTGTAGATTATAGGCAACTTAACAAAGGGGGGGCTGCACGCTGCAGCCCCGATCCTCCCTTTTGCCGCCCCTGAAAGAGCGGCAAAATGCCGTTCCTTTCAGGGGCAGCACAACGCATCAAAACGCTGTACCAGAAGGGTGTCCTGATGCCGTGTGGGGTTGGGGCAGCTGACATGTGGCTGCCCCTCCCCTTGGGGCCGGTCTGTAGAGGCCCAAAGTAACTCAGTAAACTTTTGTGGTAGCTACTGATGCCTCTAATGTAAAAATAGGGGCATACTAAGCCAAGAAGGTAAAGATGGTCAGTTGCACCCAGTGTTGTTCCTAAGTAAAAAGTTGTTGCTGAGTGAAAAACATTTGGCTGCTATTGAGAAAGAATGTATGGCCATAGTCTGGGCCTTAAACAAGTTAAAA
Organism: Phrynosoma platyrhinos; assembly: GCA_020142125.1. Classification (NCBI taxonomy): domain Eukaryota; kingdom Metazoa; phylum Chordata; class Lepidosauria; order Squamata; family Phrynosomatidae; genus Phrynosoma; species Phrynosoma platyrhinos. The sequence continues at coordinate 34,922,618 of CM034708.1, forward strand.
CCATATGTGTGAAAGATAAAATTTATGGTAAGAACAGATCATTCTTCCTTATGTTGGCTGAATCATACAAAAGATCACAATTTGTCAAGACAGCCTGAAGATCTGTACGAAGGGAGAGATATACCAAGAAATGTTGTGTGTGTGAGTAATTGAGGGGGAAAGCAGACGGCCAATTGGGCTGTTTTGGGGTCAGGGAAGGGGAGGGGCAGCCGCACGATCGGCGCCCCAACCCCTTCCCCAGGTCATCCTTGGAGCAGCCGGTCCTCCACACAGCCAGCAGTCCGAGAAGGACCTCCTGCTGCAGCATCCACACACGCTGCAGCAGAATGGTAGCAGAAGGTGTGCCGCAAACTTTTGTGGTGTACCTTCGGCGACTTGTGAAAGGAGTGCCAATTTAGCGCTCCTTTCCAGGGGCGGCGAAGCTGCGCCGCGGGGCTGAGGTGTGGGGATACCTTGGCCCCACGGCGCAGCTTCCCGGCCCACGGTCGCCCGTCTGCTTCCCCCCAAAGTAAGTATAAGGAACGTATTATATATTCAAACATATATTATACAATGTTATGATTAGTTTTGATGTAAAAGGGTAAGTATAAAACTTAATAACTGGTTAGAGAATGGTTCTCATTGACGCACAAACCTGAAAAGGACTTATATCTGTCAATGACCTTTCTAAGGGGGAAGGTATGTGGAGAGCAGGCAGAATTATGCCAAGCTAGTAACAGCCAATCAGGAGTAAACTGGCAAGAGCCAATAGAATATTGGCTGTTGGTGATCAAGAACTCCATTGCTGACAGTTGGAGTTAGACCGGGTCTGGGTGTGTAACAGTCCAGTAGTGAGGTAGCACTTCAAGTGAGGGAGTTGCTGGTATTTGATATCCTGTGCGATATAGTTAGCCTGAGGGCTAGTATAGAAATAGGTCAGAAGGATAACAATAAATAAGGACTGTGTGAGGTTTCTAAATGAGAATATCTGGTCTCTGGAGTTAAAGTGTGTGTAACAGAGTATAACAAGAACAAGTGAATGCAATTTCCTAACAAATTAAACATTGTTAAACATCATCCAAATAAAGTTACATTTTTGTTTTCATACAAGTTTGTCTGAACCTGGAATCATTATACATGCTACTAACAACTATAGAAACAAAGTTTGGGGAGTAAACCCATAGATATACATAAAAGTGGTCCAGTATATCTCATAAAGAAAAGTAAGCAGTGCTTGTGACTAATTTGGTGGCAGAGGTGGGATGTTAAAACCCATGGGGCTGCCACAATAGAAAAATGATTGAGTGAGTGGGACTCACTGTGACAACTTGGTAACAAGTGTTGGGATATGGAAAATTCCAGTGCTTAGAAGTGTGCTTGATTATCAGTGTTACAGGGTCTGAGTTAGAGGAACCAGAAACCCAAGATTTGGTCTGAATTGGAGAAAGGAAAGTTCAGAAGTTTGAGTTTAAAGTAAAAGCATTAGTGTCAGGGAAGTAATCTCTGAGGTAATTGTGAAAGGTAATTTGTAAGAGATTACTCGGAAACTAACAACGCTGGGGGGGGGGGGGAAGTATTATTACCAGTCCCTGAGGTAATTTGCTGAGGTAATTGTAGGCGACTGTGGAAGAAAAGAGATAAAACAACAGAGTGGCTAAAGTCACTCCATATCTGAAAAAGTACTGTTACACATGGACAAGTTTAAGTCTAGCTATTCCAAACACCAAAGAAGCTTGGGTAACTGATATAACTGCACTGTTTTCCTTTATTCTTGTTCCACAGAATGAGAACAGGAGATAAGTGTCTGTCTTGCACTGTGCCAACCTTCCTTTCTAGACAATTCAGGTAAGAATAGTTCCAAGCCTCCCTATAAATATGTATTTCTGAAGAAGGTGCATTCCTTCAAGAATATTCTGGCCTCAAGTTGCAATCGTTTAGTGACAAAATAAATTCACTACTACAGTTGGCCCTCCCTTTCCACAAATTTTGTTATCCATGGATTCAACCATCCATTATCTTAAAAATATATTAATTTCAATCAGCAAACCTTTATTTTTCCATCTTAGATAAAGGGGACACATTTCACTATGCCATTGCATTTAATAGGACTTGAGCATCCATGGATTTTGGTATCCACGGGGGCTCCTGAAACCAAACCGGAACAGATACCATACCCACTGTACCACTATCATCACAACGACCCCCTTCTCCTTCTCCTTTATTATTATGTGAAATGAGAGCAAAAAAGAAGAAGAAACTTCACTTTCTTCTTCCTAAAATTATTCCTGAGCAACACAGTCCTGTTCTTTGGTTAACAAAATCTGTACAATCTGATAAAATGAGAAACATATTCTTCACTTTATTGGTTAAGACAAATTTCTCAGACAAAACAGCAATGGAAAGCCTGTGGGCAGCTCAGTCAGTCACAACTTGTAATTAGTAAAACCAAATCAACTGCTGGGAATTTTAAAAATATACCATCCTTCCTCACTATTTTAGTCAGAACTAACAATTGGATTTAGGACTTAAGAGTTCCATATCTATTAAACAGTGTGGCAATTTTGCTACAGTATCAATGAAATCTATTTAGAGCACCATCAAGATGAAAGACAGTGTTTTTCACATCAATGACAATCCCTAAATATGGAGATTGGAACTAGTGCTGTAGGTATTTTTAGATAGCCGCTCCTATAATCCCCATGATTAATTATGTTGTCCACCTCTGAACACACGCACGCGCGTGCACACACACACGCTGCATCTGCACTGCAGAAATAATCCAAGTAGACACCACTTTAACTGCTATTGATAAATGCTATGGAAATCTAGTAACTGTAGTTTGTTGTGGCACCAGAGCTCTCTTACAGAGAGGCTAAAGGTCTCAGAAAACTACAATTCCCAGAATTCCAGAGGATTGAGTCATGGCAGTTAAAGTGGTGTCCACCTGGATTATTTCGGCACTGAGGATACGGCCATGGTTGATTTACACTGTATATGTCTAATCCATGATTGCAGACAATGTTTCTTTTTTTTATTTTTTGTTTTGTATTTGTAACTATAAGTCAATAATTATTTTTTGGGAAAAAATAACATTTACCTAATGGTCTATTGGGTTGAGGGGCATGAACAATATGGCCTTTCCCTGTGGTGACACCACCCCTATGGAATGCCCTATTATGCGATGTGCACATGGTTCTTCCCTGACTGCTTGTTTGGAGACTTTTATAGTACAGGTGTGGGTCATTACAGTTGTAGAAATGTTCACTTTTTACATCATTTTAAATAACTTCATTTTATTATTCTAATTTCTTACTCTACTTTGGGGAGAATTTGCTTCAAATGGCATTACAGAAATATTTTAAACAAATAATTTAAACACACTCACACTGTGTATTGCCTAGCCCCACTAAACATTAGCGGAGACTGGCTTTGAGAGTGTAGCGATACACAGTATGATGGCATCACATCACACATTGAATTCAAGTCAACTCCTTCAGTAATAGAGTGGGGAGAGATACAGAGAAACTGAATTTACATCATTATTAACATCTAGACCAGTTATCCTCGAACTATAGTCCTTCAGATGTTTTAAAGTTCAGTTCACTAAGACTCCAGCCAGCTTGATCAATGGCTTGGAATATTAGGAACTGAAGTCCAAACCAGAGAGGGACAAAGTTTGAGAACCACTGCTCTAGACCTAGGAACAGCAATTTTATATCTCATTTTGCAAAACAATGTTGTAGATGATTTGCTACATATACAAAAGAATGGCTCATACTGCAAGTCTCACCTCCCACATCAGCCTGCAATCTGTGTCTTCATCCAGCTCCTGGGGCATTCTCTTCTCTCCTGCAAATGGCCCAAATTTTTCACCCTAAATAATGGTAACATACAAAACAACATTGACAGTTTTCATTATGTCTCAAACAGTTTGTTTCACATGTCTGTTATCTTCACATGTATCTATCACAGTCAAACTATTGCTACATTCCAACATCCCTCAGCATAGCGTAAATATCTGTATGTAGAGATATCCTATGCCAGTACTATGCAACCCCCATGTGGAACAGCAATACTGTGCAACATGTGTCAACTACTGGTTGCTGTACAATGAGCAACTGCTGTGTGCAACATTGCTATATGCGTATGTTGATATCAGCATTATGCATCTGTTGCACCAATGTCAAATAGTTCGCCTCATATACATATCGTGACTTATATATGTATAAATCAGTAACAGGATGCCAGCATGTATGGTTACATCAGTTCTATATTAATTGGATTGCAACTCCCATCACTCTAAACTGGGCTGTAGCTGTAGTTGTAATCCAAACCAATTGGAAGAAGACAATTTGGAAAAGACTAAACCAGTGATGGTGAACCTATTAGAGACCGAGTCCCCAAACATAAAGATGTTCCGGCACCGGGTATTACTCTGTGCCAGGGGGCGGGACATCTGGGGAGAACTTCCAGGGGTGGGGCTTCCACTTTCCGGGGGTGGGACTTCTGCCTTCTAGGGTTGGGACTTCCTTTTCCCCCCTCCTGGGCCCTCCTTCTCTTCCCTCACCCTCCCATTGATTCGGCTGCCTCTCTGGAGACAGCTGAAGGCCCAGAATGGCAGGGAAGAGAAGGGACGGGCTCCTCTTCCCCACCCTCCCGGCCCTTTAACTGTCTCTGGAGAGGCAGCTGAAGCAATGGGAGAGTGAGGGAAGAGAAGGAGCTGACACATGCCTGTTCCCCCCTTCCTCCACCCTCCCATCTGTCCACATGCCCTCCAAAATGGCTCTGCGTGCCAGAGAGGGCATGCGTGCCATAGGTTCGCCAACACGGGACTAAACTGGACATTATAACAAACCAGTAATGCATCACTTAAAATTGTTTTCATATGGCAGCTTCCCATCAAAAACATGGTGCTGCTATATGCTCCAGGAATAAATACACACAAGGCATACAACTACTTTGTGTGTTTTTTCAGCCAAACCAAAAAGAAGTTCTGGCGTCTGGCAGGCCTTCATAATGAAAACATCAAAGAAACCCATGAAACATCCATAGCATACTTAAAGAAATGGAAATGCAATCGTGAACCCTCATCATCATGTCTAGCTTGAGACATGACTCTTTGACAAGCACATTACTTTGTATAGATAAAAATGAACAGCTCACTGCTATGCACTAAAGCCTTGGCTCATACAGGATAAGACATGCAACTCTTATCCTCTGCATAGGTGTATTGTCCATGAACCAAAATTAGTCCAAATAACATGTCACAGTCTTCACACTGTTGTCATACTGTATACAGGCTGCAGAAAGGCAATTTGGGTGATACTACATAATACACTTCTAGTAATACAGGTGTTTGAGCTTGCCTAATTTATGACTTTGTGAACTGAGAACAAAAGGAATATATCTAGAAACATAAGATGATAAGCAAATATGTCGTAAGTTAATAACAGCCAAGCTTTGGCTACCTGAAGAAGTGCAAAAGAGGTTCTGACTGTAACCACCATTTTCAACAGTATACTGCTTTTCCCAAAACAGCATAATGCCGCCACCAATAACTGGAGGCTTACAATGTCTATGATTATGTTCTTGTCTTTATTTACTTTTTCCTTTCTGTGGAAGTTTAACAGCTGAAAGACACCAGCTGCATATTTTGCATGAGATGCATGTCCTGGATTTGCATGATGCAGGAGGAATTCCTGCCCCAAGGCAAACCAGTCTTTCCTGAAAATTGAGTTTTGTTATTTAAAGCTTTCAGTTGCTGCTCTTCATCCCACACACACCATCCCCTCAAAATGTAATTAATGGATGGTGTCCTTATGTGCTTTCAGGTTGTTTTCTGCACAGGGTTTTTCTGAGTCTGAGAGTGTGTGACTTGCCCAAGGTCACCCAATGGGTTTCAATGGCCAAGTGTGGATTCAAATTCTGGTTTCCAGAGTCGTAATCCAATGCTCAAACCACTATGCCACACTGGCTTCAATTAACCGTTGTTGTGTGTCTTCAAGTCGCTCCCAACATATGGCAACCCAAGTTTCTTAGTAAGTTTCTTCAGAAGGGATTTGCCCTTGCCATCCTCTGGGGCTGAGAGAGTGTGACTTGCCCAAGTTCACCCAGTGGGT
>CM034708.1:34948992-34967894 GCA_020142125.1 Phrynosoma platyrhinos
GCTGTGGAACGGATTAATTTCGTAAGTAGAGGTACCACTGTATAGGGTCTCTACCTTTTAATTCACCAACTGAATCCAGCAACCAAGTGAAGCCTTCCATGGTGCTCATGGGCAAGGGATTTCCCTGATCCCTTTCTCAGTGACACCAACTTTGGGAATTATCTAAATGCCTTCTAGGAACCTGAGGGTTTATGCAACTTCAATCTTCAATGGATACAACTCCTTTATGTGCAATGCTGCCACTACAAACACTTTGTCTGAATCCAAGCTCTCAAAACAGATAACATTTCTGGAGGCAAAAAGTGTATAAAAACAAAAACAAAGATTTACATTAGATTAAATGTAACAAAACAGATTTATTTATTACATTAAAAATACCAGTGAATGCATATATTTACAATATCCTGATAGAATGTTGAACTGAGGCCATTGTTGAAGATTTTATATATATATATATATATATATATATATATATATATATATATAAAATGGCAAAGGTGTTATATTGTATCCTTTCCTCAGGGAAAAGGGGTGTTTGTGGTTGTGGCGATGAGCATTGATGCTTAAAACCATCAGAGCTGCTTGAGGGCTTTTTAATATCTGTTAGATAAAATTGTTTTTCAAGCCATGCACTTTCATGCTCCTTCATCGGTAGCTCAAGCTCTTCTAAACTGTGCCTTTGAGAAATGGATCAAGCATTAAACAGAGTTAGGAAGGCTAAAGAAACACCTGAATTAAAAATGAGATAAATTAAATTTCGGTTTCTCTTTTCCTCCCATGCATGAAAATACCCCCATTGTTACAAATATGACTCTTAAACTAGAGAATTTAACATAGAATGGATAATTAAACAGAAACTACTTGAAGTAACAGGACTGATGCAGAAATAATATCTCCCCAGACTCATTACAGTGCAGCACAAGAAAGCTAGAAACAGATTGTATGGATATTCATTCTAGTGTTGTCTCAATTGTCCATTACTAGCTTCTGAAAAGCAGAGAAAATTATATTACACAGGAAAAGGCTGAAAGGAAAATAACACACTCTTTGACCTATAGCAAGAACAGTCCCAGAAGACTGCCATATAAAAACTGGTCTATGCTCGTATAGCTTGGAGTATAAATCCATACAGGTTTTTAATAGTATAAATATAAGTTTTGGGAATGGAACAAAAAAGAAATGACTATTGCTATGAAGTAGTAGCATAAGAAATAGTATAGGAAATAAAAGCCCACAAGTGATATAGAGAGGGGTAAGGACAGAAAACCATATCCTTCAAATGTCCCACTTTGGCAAGAACAGTCCTGATTAATCCTTAGCTGTCCCACTTTTACAGCTGCTTTAAAAATGTCCTGGTTTCTGTCTCATCTTCCCATTTTCCCTCTTTGTCCTCAGCTTACTTCAATTGTCACAAACTTAAGTATGAAGGGCAAAAGTTGTATTCAGCTAACTTAGCAGGAGAGAAGGCAAGGAAAGGAGAGAAGGAGGCAGAATCTTGGTAAGTATGGTAATATGGTAAGGCAAAAGTAATTTTTGCAGCATCTCCAAGCTTGTGTGTTCTTTCTCATTTATAACTTTAGCCATATCTTGACCACACCCTGATGTTGCTTGGCCACATATGCCCAGGTTTTCATCAGTGAAATTCTAGAAGGTATGGGATTCTTTATGGTAGTACTCTGCATGTTAAGGATTTACGACCAGGGTGTCATTTGTAGTGGCATATTAGCTATGGGGATCAGGAAAATGTGGCTTATTTTAGATTGCAACTCCCATAATCCTTTACAGTTGACCAAGCTGCCTGAGGCATCTGTGACTTGAATATCAAAACATCTGGAAGGCCAAAGATTTTAGAATTATACTTACTTACTTTCCATCACATCAGGGCTCATTGCCATTGTAAGAGAAATTAAGAGGTTTGATCTTTTCTGGATAACAGTGGTGATTTATCAACTTATACACTTTATTACATTCATTTCAGTTTCTCTTACATCAGTCCATCCTGTGAAATCCTATTCCATGCATTGGAGAGACATAGTCATTTGTCTTCCAGAATTGTTTGGTACTATTAATGTAGAGTTGTTGAATAAAACTAACTTTTTTTTTCTTTTTTATTGAATCATTGATGTCAGCACAAATTGCTTGCGTAAACTCAGGACCAGATGTGTCCATAAGCATGACAATGGACAGTTGATGCCAACATTAAATATGGAGTGACAATCTGGTCCCAACGTAGTTTATTGTTTCAGGCAAAGCATGAATTTCCATCAAGAACTGGACTGCCGCTGAATGTTTATAAACCACTTTAAAGATGACTTTGTGGAGTAGGCAGAATTGTTTCCAAGTTGTACCACTTGGTGACTGAAGCAGACATTTGCTTTTGTCCTGAGCTATTAAATGTCCTGTAAAATTTCTGTTGCAGCCAAGAAAGAGTAATGAAAGGCTTTCCCCCAATAACAACTATAAACAGCAAACTACTGGAAAAAGTTAGTAAAGCTATTTTGCAGAAATACAGCTTATAACTAGAATTAAAATACTTAGCCAAAAACGTCTGCTGGTGGTGTTTGCACTGGAGAACAGAGAACAAAACAACATCTTGAAGGAACAAATAAACAGAAGTAAAATGCTCTCAAAATAAACTGTGTATTATCAAAGCCATGTAAATCTAAAAGTATACATCATATTTTTCCTATGTTCAAATGTGCAACAGTATTCTTGCATTGAAAAAAGTCAATGTCACATGTTTATAGGATCATTTTTGCTGGAACTATAATATCATCTATCAAACTATTTTCTTTTGCTACTATTATTTATTTATTTATTTGTGTGTTCATTTATTATCCCATCTTCCTCCTTGTATGGGACCCATATATCTTTATGTCATGAATGTACATGGCACTACTCTAAGCACAAAATGACAGTGCCTTGTTCCATTTGGAAAAAAAAGAGAGAAAAGTTGATGGAAGAAGGGATAACAAGGGAAATACTGATCATTTATTTCTGTTACATGTTCTTAAGTATGTATTCACTCTAAGTAGATCCATACAATTCTGGCACCAATTTAATTTGGTACCAGTTTAGTTACAATGGCCTGATTCTATGGTGTCCCAGAATTTGTAGTTTGGTAAGGTACTTAAAATTAAGATTTTAAAAAATCTGTTTTGTTTAAAGCAATTGTCTGACTGTTTTTTCCCCTATGGGGGACATTTTGGCAGTCTGTGGTTGTTGTTGTTCTTCTTGTTGTGTGTCTTCAAGTCATTTTTATTTATGGCAACCCTAAGGCAAACCTATCATGGGGTTTTCTTGGTAAGATTTGTTCAGAGGAGGTTTCCCTTGCCTTCTTCTAAGACTGAGAATATGTCACTTGCCCAAGGTCACACAGTGGGTTTTATGGCCAAGCTGGGAATTGAACCCTGGCCTCCAGAGTCATAATCCAACACAAAAACCATATGACTCTTTGAGAGCTACTTGATTCCTGTATTTCTATACCATCAAAAATGGATAAAAGAAATATTTTCAGTTGTTTACTTGATTTTCCCAGAATCATTTTGTGAGTTATTTCATCACAAGATACATATCCCAAAAAAGAGTGTATAGTAATGGGGGAAACTCAATATGTTATTCCTTCCAGAGCTACTTTGAAAAGATAAGAGAAATAATCTTCTGGAGCAATGGATCCTACACCATAGACTTCCATAAGGAATTGCAAAGGCTGATTGCTTTTAAGAATCCTCGTTCCCTTCCATAAAGGTAAAGGTAAAGGAAGAGATCTGTCTTATTACTACATTAGAAGCCTTTAACAAGGCACTTAAGACAGAGCTCTTCTGGCGGGCCTATCCATTTAATCTCCTTAATGAATCTTAAAGTTAAATAAGTATTATCTAATATGACCTCCCGGGCGATGAATGACGATTGATTATTCACTGTATTGTATTGTATTGTATTGTATTTATTTGTTGATTATCAATTATGGTTATGTTTTTATATACCGTATCTTTGTATATTGTTGTACATTTTATTGTGTAATCCTGCCTCGATCCATACGGAGAGACGGGAAATATAAATAAAAAACATCATTATTATTATTATTATTATTATTATTATTATTATTATTATTATTATTATTATTAAAGGTAAAGGCCATTGTGTCCCTTCCATAACATATGCTAAAAATCCTTCCAAGATCTTGAACTCCATAGATTCAAACCAATGGATGAATGAAGTATTGACAAGGATTTTGATAGCAACCAAAATCATTTTAATGGTAACTAAAGCAGGTAGCCATTCATTAATCACAAATCAAGCCAAGAGCCTATTTCATGGTGCTGGAGCATCATATTCCCCTAACTTACTTACAAAGAAGGTCAGGAGAGCTACAGCTGCCAGCCAGTGACACCAGAGGAGAATTCTCCCTGCATATCCCTCCAGCCAAGAAATTATTATTTGTCATAGCTGTGGAACTCACTTTAGCACCATATAGCAAGCATTGCACAAATAGGAAAAAAACCTGTTGTACATAAAGGTATTGGATACCTCTATGTGCAATGTCTCTAAAAGTGGTTAAAGAAGCATAATTTTTATTACACTAGTATAAGCCACCAAAAGGACTGTAGTAGTCACAATTTTAAAGAAAGAAGAAGCTCCTTGAAGACGTGGTTCATTCTTCATGTTTTCAAACTTAGATTCTGTTTCTATGACCATTGTTTTTGTCTTCCTTTAAAAAGAAGTTTATGAATATTTCAGAATCCCTATGCCATTTGGGACTTCATTTTAAACTCATAACCATATTCATTTTAAACAAAAATTTCTGAATTATAGTCAAATTACTGGAATGGCATGCTAACCACAAAGGGACTTCACATTTCCCAACCTTATTTCAATATTAACCAGTCTTGAAACAATATACAAAGCAATAGCAAACATTGTGAAATCAAATAAGGCATAAAAGAAGAAGTTAATCCCTCTGAGGTACTTCTGTCCTTCCTAACTTTCCAAAGTGTTCAGTGCACCTTCTGTAAACAGTGGCACCCTAAGGATTTATCAAATATTTTCTTTGCAAGCCCCAGGAATTTCTCTGTGCATTTGAACCTAGACCTACAAGAATGCTTCCACTGTAAATTTAGAAGAAGAGAAACAGTGTTCAGAAACTGCTTTTATCACAAAGAAAGCAATTAATTGATTGTTTAAAATAATATTTAACAATTCAATGCATTCTCAGGAAAGACAGTATAGGTTTCACACATCCTTCTGCATTTATTAAAAGTGGAGCATTGTCGTGCAGAATACGTTCAGGAGAGCGTTAATTAAATTTGCCATAGAAAAACTGCGAATAACTATGAAATAGTCTATGAAAAACTATTAATAACCTAGTAATAAAAAGACTGTATGTTGCAATTGACTGCAACAATAGTGGTGGCTGGTGACATCCGTGTTAGGGAAGTAGTGAATTAGTGCAGGATTTAAAACAATTTTCCAAGGTGCTGAATATATTTGGGGGATATAACTTAGCACCTTGGATAGTCCCTTTAAAGCTGGGAATACAACCCAGAGGGAATTATCATCATGGAAGCCACATGGAAGCCAGCAGCAGTCTCTGCCAGAGCAAAGGAAACCTTGTATCCAGATCAAAGTGCATAGTAATCAAGGCTGGCCATATTGTTTTGGCAAAAAAGCCCGCATGAATCTTTGCAAATCCCTCTCAATAAAATTAGAAAAATCTGGCAAATTGCTGTCTTTTCTTGATATTCAAAATCTGTTATATGAAACAGCTGCTTCAATCTGCCTAATGGTAGAGATTCTCATGCTAACATGTGTTTATGACCCTTCTACATGTTATGGCCCTGTACAATATGGGCAATGGCTGCTGATTTAGAGCAGGAGACATCTGGTCACATGCCCAGAGGGTCAAACTATGTTGTTATTATTATTACTATTATTATAGTTTATTTCTAAAGCGCTGTCAATGTACACAGTGCTGTACAAAGAGACAATCAAGCATAAAATAGAATAAAAACCTGCCAAAGGCGTACAATCTAAAATACCAAAAAAATAGGTAAAATAATAAAAGTCAATTAAAGCAAAAAACAATTACAACAATTAATTAGCAACATCCACTCTCTACCTAAATGATAGAAAAATTAAATGTATATCAGACAGTGCCTGGGAATGCCTCCCTGAACAAGGTGGTCTTTAACTGGAAGGGAACCAGGATTTTTAAAAGCAATGACCCGTGTTCGAGGGGGAAGAAGGTTCCAGGAGTGAGGGGCGGCAAGTGAGAAGGGGCGAATCTGGGATGGAGCAGTGGAGATCCTAGGTTGGGACAGCAGGCCTTGAGTACAAGAATGGAGTGTACGGGTGGGAATGTAAGGAGAGAGAAGAAGATAGGTAAAGGGGAGCTAGCCCATGCAGGGCTTTGAAAGTTAGCAACTGAAGCTTATATTGGATATGGAAGGGGAAGGAGAGCCAGTGAAAAGAAGATAGCAAAGGGGAAACATGGTCAAGACAGCGAGCAGAAGTAATGATGCAAACGGCTGAATGTTGACAGAAATTAAAGGGTGAAGATGAGATTGGGGAGGGGGAAGCCCAACATAAACTATATGTTATGTTGAAATCATAGAATTGTAGAACAGTTTTCTGTCTCTTTTACTTTATTCAAATGTAGCCATGGGAGAGGGAATCTACATCATTCTCCATTGTACAGTTGCCAAACCTCCAAGAATAGTTTGATATCTCAAATAAGGGTACTCCAGAGTGGAAAAGTTGTACCCCCTCTACTAAAGGGATCAACAACTTGTAAGACTAGGGGATCATATAAGGAGAACCACACCGCTTCACTGCACCTATGCCCACTATGTATATAGAGTCTGTGAGAGTGTGTGCGTGTGTGTGTGTTGCCCTCAAACACCCTCTATGGCAGGGGTAAGCAACCTTTCCCCTTTAAGGGCCGAGGGACTTCAGCTTCCAGAATCCCAGGAGCTATTGGCCAACATGGGACTATTGGCCAATATGGCTGAGGCTTCTGGGAGCTGAAGTCCCTTGGCCCTTAAAGGAGAAAGGTTGCCTACCCCTGCTCTATGGGTATGGGGATACTTTGACCATGTTTAGGGCCTTTTCTGGCCCAGGAGAGGCCTTTTTTAGACCACAAAATGTGGTAGAAATGCATCCCACATCCCCAGTAGACATTTTGTAGCATTTCAAGACAATCTTTTTTAAAAGGTTTTTTTAAAAAAAACAAATCCCTGGAAGGGATGGCCTGAGGGCTACATGTGGCCTGTAGGTCCCCTCTTTGCTGCTCTACTACAATAGAAAGAATTACTCTGACAATACAGGTAGTGGCCATGCTGTCAGTGGAGTGCTGTGGATTCAGATAAAAAAAGAACTTTTCCAAACTCTATCCCAGCTTCATATCTCCAGCCAAGATACGCACTCCCTAGATCAGGGGTAGGCAACCTTTCCCCTTTAAAGGCCGAGGGACTTCAGCTCCCAGAAACCTCAGCCATGTTGGCCAATAGTCCCATGCAGGCCAACAGCTCCTGGTATTCTGGGAGCTGAAGTCCCTCAGCCCTTAAAGGGGAAAGGTTGCCTACCCCTGCCCTAGATTGTGCAGGCCACCAGTTAGAAGAAGTAAATCAAAATGGCAGCGTGCTGTTTTACTCTTTTTCTTTCTTCACAGCTTCCATGCCACACTCTCTCTTTCAGTTGGCTATCCAGTCCAAATATGGAGTTCTGCCACTTATTGTCTTAATGTTCATTTAAGAGAGATGCCAGAAAAACTTGCAGGGTTCTAGTCTAGATATGAGCCAAAGGCCCTTGTAATGCTCACTTTGGCAACATTTGGTTTTGTGCAATGAACCTTAATTGACAGATTCTCCCAGCAATAAAACTATTGTGGCTTAAGTGGTGGAAGAATGGGATGTCTCAGTAACAGGAACAGCTACTTGTATTAGGAACAGTTCATGCTCCTTAATTATTTAAAGCTACTAAGGTGCAGAACACAGCTTGAGATGCAAACCAATTAATAATATCCTATGTACGGTAAATCTTTATAGAAGTCATGCTGAATTTATTTATATATATCCATTAGAATCAACATGGTGTAGTGGCTTGAGTATTGAGCTATAACTCTGAGAGACCAGAGTTCAAACCCCATGGAAACCTTCATTGTGAACATAATAGGATCACAATAAGCTTGAGTCAACTTGAAAGCAGATAAGAATATCAGCAATTAGGCCCATGCATTTCCCTGGAACCACGTACATGTCTGAGGTGAATAGTGTCACCTTGGTGCTATTCAGATTATTTTGGGATCCAAGGGGACATGGGCCTGTGGTAGTGAAGGTAGAGGTGGGAAACTCTGCCTGGTATGGGAACATTCATATGGCCCAGCAACCCTGGGGGGCACATGGACTACTGAAAACAATAAAACAACAGTCATCACTTCTGGTTCTCAAAAATGGGTATTTTTGAAATACTAAACAGTGATGGAAGCCTTGACTTTGTAAAAATATTTGTAAAATATTTGTAAAAAAAAATTTTATTTGTAAAAATAAAAAGGTATCTAGAGACTTCGGGCCTAAGCAGACTGCCACAAATAGTGCACATTAAATTGAGGCACTGCCCTGGCTCAGTGCTAGGGAATCATAGGAACTGTAATTTATTGTGGCACCAGAGCTCTCTGACAGAGAAGGCTCAATGTCTCAGAAAAAAATACAATTCCCATTACTCCCTAGCACTGAGCCAGGGCAGTGCCTCAATTTAATGTGCACTATTTCTGGCAGTCTGCTTAGGCCTTTCCTTTTTTTAAAGCTAGAAATACATCAGTCTGGGGATTCTGGAAATGTCAAAGGCCAGAACATTATCCTTGTCAGAAACATATGGCCTGTGAGCCACAATTTGCCCATACCTGGTCTAAGACAATATGGACTGTTACCTTTTCTCTCCTCAAATGCAGCAAAAGTGGCAAATGACAAGTGCAAAAACAAAGGAAAGGGATTTGGTTCTGTAGGACTGACTCTTCCTTCCAAGCAAGGGATGACTAACAGGAGTTTCTTCAACAGAGTGTTGTGGAAGCACAGTGGGCCCTTGTTATCTGTTGGGGTTTGGTTTCAGGGTCCCTCATCGATAATAACATCTGTGGATTAAAGTAATGGCTTTCCCTATGCCTGTCCACATGCCACTGGAGGATTTCTGTCCTTTTCCTGAGGGAGACGGTCATAAAAGTGTGCCTTTTGTCATGCTGGAAAAATCCTTTCAGCAAAATACTTGTTTTTATGATCATCTCCCTTGAGAAGGAGAGCAAACGTGCTACAACAGAATATGGGTCTTCTGCTCCATTTCTGATGTTGTTGTTTTTTCTCATGCAATAAGGCTATCAGACAGTTTGTCATGTAAGACTATATTAATCAATAGAGTGGCAAGTTTGCTTGACAAACTGTTAAACCTCACAGCCATTCTTTTGTTTTCATGTTTAAAAGTGTCCTAGTGAATCCTGTATACTTTATAAAAGCAGTATGTCACATCCTGACTGCTACATGCATGTCCAGACACTGAACTCATTCCCAAAGATTGAACTGGAGTCTGTTCAGATACTGAACTTATTCCCAAAGATGAAGTCCATGGGTAAAACATTGGCTCTTTGAAAACTTATGGGAATTTTGCCATTGACTTCAAGGGACTGAAATTCCATTTACATGATTCTGTATTTACACCAGATGTCACACATGATAACCACAGCAGCCAGAGATAATATTAAGTGATGTGATAAAGTGAAAAGCTTGCTACTTTGGCACTGAGGGTGGATTCTGAAAACCAAGGGATTCTTTCTTCCCAAGAAATAATAACTTCTGAAGTTCAAACTGAGTAGAATAAAATTACAGCCAGCAAGTGTGAGGGGTGGGGGAAAATGTTATTGTGACTACAGTTTGAACTGCAAAAGTGTTGATAGCTAAAACTATGGTGGCATTTTAGTCCTCTGCAATTGTTCATATAGCCTATCTGGACTGGATTTACTATAATGCTGATCATCAATGAATATGAAAGAAATGTGCCTCTAATTATTTAAGCTCCAAAAAAGAGCCTTTCAGGGGGAAAACCTTAGCAGTTCATGTTATTTAAGGCTTTGTTTTTGCAAATTGGTGTTCATGGATATACTGATTTTTTAATTTAAAAATCCTTATTTTATGAATCCTTTCCTTCCATATCTGCTTTTTGCATTTTACTGCAAAAGTCCATTGCTCTGATTTCATGGTAATTTACAGGCAAAGGGGTTCAAAGTTGTCCCTATATTCTAAGAGTCACCCCATTTATTTCACATGTCCCTATGTGTAAATTTCTTTGCATGGCATATTTTTGCTCTCTGGCATTAATTTATATTTTAAGTTTTATTTGAACAAAGTCCAGAATTCTACACATAGATATAGTTTTTACATGCTGCCCTTCTGACTTTAGTCCTCTGTGCTCATCAGTACTTTCAGCACAGTGAGATATATCAAAAACAACTTGCATAAATCTTACTTATGCAGGTGCTCTCTCCTTACATAAATGGAAATGCCTTTGTACACTTACACTAGGATTTGCTGGATCCAAGATACAATTCATATGATATTGTTGATAATAAAATGTGTGTTTTATTAAAAATAAACTTTTAAATGAATGGGAACTATATAAAGATTAACTTAATTCTCCCACTGAAATAATGGAACACTGGAGTGAGTGCTTAACATTGGCTCATCATTCCTAAATGTATTGTGAAACAGGAATAGAGTATCTCTAGATAACTTCTACATCTAATTGAGAGTTAAGAGCTGCAACCCAGGATGTGTTGCTAATTTTTAAATTAAACATTTGATTGCTAGATAATTCCCTATTCACCATAGCTAAAAGATGTATTCAGCAGAAATAATCTGTATCACATAACTCTGAATTAGTGCATATCAAAAACAGTAAACAAAATATACAGAAGTATAGTTTAGCGCACTCATTGACATTTGCTTTTATATATAATTAAAGATTATGTGTTTAATTAGTTATAAACCACCTATATATGGAAAGCAATTGCTGGAAATTGTTTTCATAAAAATCGAAATGACAGGGATTTAATTCAAAAAGATTGAAATTTTAACCAACTATTTCTGATAAAGTATAGAAAATCAGCAGTTGCTTTTTAAAAAAATGCACATTTGATATCCTGTTGTTTTGCATCCAAACTGTTCTTTTTTAATTAAATTTTATTATGATACTGTTCTTCAAACTGTTCTTCAGATTTAAAATTAGGAGGCACAATTTAAATTAGCTTGATCACACACTGATTTTTGCCCAGTGTATACAGCCATGCTATTATTATGTATTAAAAGAGAAACGTTAGTGGTTGGTGGATTTTTTGTTGTTGTTTTTACATGCTTATATGAGATAATCCTCAAACTATTTCACACTGCATCCACTAGTTCAATGACTGTTGAGTTTTATTAACAGATAGCAAAACATTTCCAAGCTGCTGGTAGTTGTAGTGATCTTCAGATATAACATGTTTACTAATGAAGGATGCTCAAATGTGTCAGGGTAGACAACTATATATATGAAAACATTAATGTGAAAGAAACATATAATCTAATATTTTAATTTATGTACAGGAATGTAACGTCTGACAATTTTGTACATGAAATACATACAAGATTTTAAACACTTAAAAATTAGACAGATAGGAATTTACATTACAATAAAAGTGACTCTGGGGCAGTCCAGTTAATATTTAGTTTAGAACTGTGTTTAACAGAGAAAGAATTTTTATAGTTTACAATCATGGAAACACAGACATTTCAAACAAGACTTTATAAAATAATTTACATAACTCTATATTCTACATAGAGATAGAGGTTGTGTGGGAAGTTTGTGTGTCTGCGCACAAGGATAACAAGATAATTGAAGGGCTTAGTTTAGCCTCTGAAGTAACAAAATAATTTAGAAGCACTTCATGCAATATGGAAGCAAAAAAGGAATAATCAAAATTTCTTTCTGCCTGGATTATCTACTGAGCATCAAACGTGGACCACCAGACACATGACAATGTAACTGTCAGATACCAACTGAGAGCGCCAGTTTCAGTCCCTTCACTTACTTTTGTAAACATAAATATATAATTGTTATTGTTAATATCTTCTCTACATAGTACCAATAAGTTCACAACTCCTCTGCTGTATGTCAGTCCAGGATTATGTGGGATGTACTAACAGAATTTCCTCGTTCTCACCAATTTGCTTTGATACTTGACAGAGTGTCCACCATGTCCAATCACATAAACATCCAGAAGGTAGGATTTGCCAGGCTGTAGACCTTTAATTGTCTCTGTAGTAACTGCTTTTTGTAGATTCTGACTATGAAAATATTTACAAAGGACTTTTTCTGATTTTTTCCTCAAGTCTGGCCCCAGACACTGATTTTGTTCTCTTTTCTTCTGCAGCTCATTATAGTTGTCATCTACCTCTTTTCTGTAGATGCAAAATTTGTTTCTTTCCTGTGTACCCAACCATGCCACTGTGACTGAAGAACATGTACGAAGTTTATCAAAGGCTTTAATTCTTGTGTCTTCAGGAAGAGATGGAAATGATTGCTTATTTGGCCTTGTGGTAGCCAAAATCTTCAACATGGAAGCTCCTCTCTTATTTCCTTTCAGTCTAATGAGGTATTTAGCTTTTGGCTTTCCCCTGAGTTGGAACTGACGGATGCCTTCAACATTTTGAGATAAGAGAAGTTTCCCATCTCGTCTGACTTGGATTTGTACAGCATCAAGGCATGAATGAACAAAAAATGTAACCTTCTGGTGTGATGAAACAGGAGCAAAACGTAAAAATTTAGAGCCTTTTCTCTTGACAAACACATCTGTAACTTTACCATCTTTTAGGTCAACAGTCTTCTGTTTAGCCTCCTCTTTGGTTCTTGCAAAAGTGCCAACATATGCAGTACTCATATTTGAGTTAATATTTACAGCAAATATGTCAAAGTAGTACTGTGTGTCAGGTTTCAGTTCAGACACTGTAAAGATGTTCTTGTTCCCAATGCATATCTTTTCCAGGTCAACTCGTGGCTTTGAATAAATTTGTCGGCCAAACTTTGATGGTTTTAAGAAGCTACGCTCTTTTCCAAAGTTACTATTGGAAGAAAATCCAAAATGGGCAAAGTCAAAAGGACTAAAGTCTAGGCCAGGTTTGGGGGCCCTCATAAATGTATCATCAGCACTTTGTTTGGCTTCTACTGCACAGAGACTTTTAAAATTGTGTTCCTTATTAATGACCACACAATATTGTATTGGTTGTTTCAGCAACGAGGCTGTAGGACTAGGTTTCCATGCCAAAGTGACGGTTGTGCGTCCAAGAGAAGTGACATCAACTCTTGGATCATAAGGTAATTCAGGATATGGCTGATCTGACTCTGGAGTTGTAGTGGCATAAACTTTAAAGTTCGTATCTTTCTCTGTTGACAGAAGTTCTAACTGGTATAGGCCAGAAGGTGAACTAGAGGACACAAAATACTCAACATCATTTCCCCTATATGAGAACAGCTCTGTGCCTTCTTCATTGATAATCTGTTGTTTCTGCTGCTCAAGTGGCTCTGGCTCACCTAGAGAACACAGAAAGAGATTGTTAGAAAGGGGTTTGGATGTTCTCAGAAGAAATAAATTGTAATAACTTGTTGCCTAATAAATCTAGAAGGAATTCGTTCCTTCTGTCCATTTACTCTTCCCTTACTACGTACATCCCATGCTCCATTCTCCAGATACACTGAAAACTGGAAAAAGGAGTTTGTGAGACATCGTAAGTTCATGATGGTTTTATGAACTATGTTATTACAGCATTGATTTTTAAAATGAAAAACATTGCAACTCTTCTAATATACCAAATGTAGCCTGATTCCACAGATCAGTGTATTCAGAACATATTTATCATTTTATTTCAATGTCCGTTAATAGGTTCCATTGTTATCACAGATAGTCTCTCCTTCCTCTGAATAACAAGCATAACCTGCTCCAATTCAGTGACTTTTTATTATATGTATACATGCTCCAAGAGGTATGTTTACTTCTTTCTTTTAGGCAGGTCTCAGATCTTTCTGTTTCATTTATCTTTTTAAAAACTGTTATAGGTCTTTGTGTAACAATGTTTTTTTTTTAAATTTACTGGTGGAATTGATGGTCAGAAGTGTTTTATGTGTAATATTTTAAATATTGATGTTATTTTAAAATGTTTTTAGAGTGACTGTACCACCTTAAGAAATTCTGTTTTGAAAGCCAGTATCTACATCCTTGAAGAAACAAGCACACATACATTTTCCTTAAGACACCTGTTCTAGAGGTGCCTTCTTCTATATACTGTTAATTTCTCTTTGAAGCAGATATTACAGATGGAACTCTGACTAAACTGCTGTCCCCACTACAGATTCAAATCACTAAAATTTTCTTCAGGGTTCTCAGGTTGTTTACCTGAGCCTTCTCCGCTGGACTCTTCTGGGAGCTCCTGTAAACTCAATTTCCATTCCAAAGGAGCATCACAGGGAGTTACAGTAACTGCTAATGGTGTGTTGTCTTCCTCAACCACGAAAAAATATCTATGGAAAGATTAAGAAATGTATTACATTCTTCATTGGCACATTTTTCAAAACAAATAAGGTAATTTGTTTAAGCAGGTTGGGCAATTGTGGTGAGGGAGGAACAATTGTCCCACCCCAACCCCAGCCTAGTGCCTTCTGGTTTTGATTTCATTTTGCTTTTGGCTTATCTGATTGGGAGGGTCATGGAGAGCAAATAAAGCCAAACTCTTACATTCCAGTGCATTTTGCAATAGTTTTGAGTGACTGGGGTGAATTTTTTCACCTGAAAAAGGTTGGGGGTGCAGGGGTTGTGGAAGGCCCTGGGGTCCACAAAAAGACCACTCCTGTTTTTAAAGTATATAAATCATAACCTGAAGGGAATACAATAGAGAATGCTATCTTCTCATTTACAACACATTCCTAAACTACTCTACCCAGAAATTAATCTCACTGAATTGCAAGTGAGTAATTCGTCCATTAATTGTCTAATTAATTGACTCATTAGAAATCCTGCAGCATTTTATATTTCTTTACATCCCATTCAGGGTATCAACTCCATTTACCTTTGTATGCCATTAACAATTTATTAGTATTTTGTTTTCTTGTGATGTTAAAAATATGGACATGTTTTATCTTATAAGAATACATATTTCTTGAGTATACAAAAGACTAACATTTGCATGTCTTAATAGCAAGAGCTAAAAAAAAAAAATCAGAGCTCCTTTACATAATGCACTGTGTTGGCCTTCCCATCATCATCACTTTTTATAATGGTTAAAACTTCTTTAGTTAAGCAATAACCCATTCTGCTATTAATGTATTTTCCATAGACATAATGTACTTTTATTTGCCCTCCACTGTGAAATGTACATATGAACAACATGATGTGGTACTGAATGAGAAACCATAACCACCAATGCTGGACTAGAGAAACTGGTGAAGCATTTTTTGTAACCTTTGGTGGTAGGGTGACAATGCACACTTCCTCAGTACTGAGTTGCATCTGTCTTTTGGGTTAGAGAGAGAGAGAGTGGCTGAAAGCATTTTCTTCCTTCATTCCTCCCCTGCCCCCATACACATACAATCTTTGCCACTGCTTCACCAGTGACTTGCCCTCATCAGCCTCATGGCATTCTAGGAAAAGACTATCCCTGAGAAATAGCTATGTTCATTCCCAAACATCTTTCCCACATAGTAGTTCACATCAAATGTGCTTTAAGCACTAACAAAGGCTTCTCTCCCTCCACAAAAACAAAGAAAACCTTTGGCCATCCAATTTTTTAAAAGGGATAATATTTCTTTCCCCAATTTATTAGTCATTTCCCACCACACCTGACATTTTGCCAAATGTCTCTTTTCTTTTTCAGGGTATAAATGGTAACACATGAGTGTCCATGTGCATGAGTTTAGTTCAGATTTAGTAAACTGCACTGTTTTAATACAAGATATTTTGCTATTCCTCTTCCTGCCTGATAAGGCTATTAACACAATCACTCCCAAGCATCCTTTCCAGCCCGCTCCTAACTGTAAGCCCTGGTATTCAGAGGAGCTTAGGAAGATGAAGCGGGCTGGAAACAACTAGAGCATGAATGGCAGAAGACTCGACTCTTATCTGACAGAACTCGCCATAGGAAACATCTTGATTCCTATCAGGAGGCAACGCGCGCAGTGCAGAGATCTCTCTCTTCTGCACGTATTGCATCTGCAGAGTCCCATCCAGCAGACCTGTTTAGGATGGTGGGGGAACTGACACAGGTACCTCCACGGGATTTGGGGTTGAGACTGCCATGGTTGCCTTGACCGACAACCTGTGTCTGAGCATCGACAGGGATAGTGTGACCCTGTTGGTGCTTTTAGACCTCTCAGCAGCTTTTGATATGATAGATCATAGCATCCTCTTGAACCGCCTGAGGGGGTTAGGTATCAGAGGCACTGCATTGCAGTGGTTCCATTCCTTCCTCTCAGGCAGATCCCAGAGGGTGCTGCTCAGGGACAGTTGCTCCAGCAGGAAGGAGCTTACTTGCGGCATCCTGCAAGGCGCTATCCTGTCTCCGATGTTGTTCAACATTTATATGAAGCTGCTGGGTGAGATTATCCAGAGTTATGGGGCTGGGTGTTATCAGTATGCTGATGACACCCAGATCTATTTCTCTTTATCTTGATCGTCAGCCTCAAATTCCAATGACATCTAACAGGCACTCCTCTCAATGACTGTCTTAAGGCAGTAATGAGAAGGATGAGGAAAAATGGATTGAGACTGAATCCAGACAACATGGAAGTGCTCACGGTGGTGGCCCCGAAACCAAGGATTGGGTTGCAAACTCCAGTCCTGGATGAGGTCACACTCTCCACGAAGGACTGTGTTCGCAGCCTGGGGGTGCTCCTTGATCCGTCACTTCAGATGGCTAGTCAGGTGAATGCGATGGTCAGGAGTGCCTGTTATCAGCTTCGGCTGATACGCTAGCTGTGCCCTTTCCTGGAAGTAAGGGATCTTGAGACCGTGGTGCACGCACTGGTAACCTCTCGTCTATATTTCTGTAATGCGCTCTACATAGGGCTACCCTCATGCTTGGTCCGGAAACTTCAATTAGCACAAAATATGGCAGCCAGAGTGGCCTCAGGTACATCGCAGAGAGATCACATAACTCCTGTATTAAAATCTCTTCACTGGTTGCCTGTCAGTTTCGGGCCCCAGTATAAGGTGTTGGTTTTGACCTTTAAAGCCCTAAATGGCTTGGGTCCAACTTATCTTCAGGACTGCCTCTTCCCATATAATCCTCCCCACACACTCCGGTCCTCTGGGAGGAATTTGATACAGCCAATGAAAACCAGGATCTTGACAACCTCCCAGAGGGCTTTTTCCATCATCACCCCCAAATTATGGAATGGCCTGCTGGATGAGATCCATCAGTTGACAACTTTAAACAGTTTTTAAAAAGCTATTAAGATGGATCTCTTCTGGCAGGCCTTCCCTGATTAGTTTCCCAGCCTCAGGAGTCCTTTTATCCCTCCTGCATTTGGTTTAAATGCTGCCTCGCCTATTATTGTTTGTTTGATTATGGTTTGTTTTAATTATGTGTCTGAATCATTGTTTTAATGCAAAAATTGTTTAATTCTTTTTTAAGGGGTGAGGGGGCTGTGGGATTTGGATGGTATTTTAATATTGTATGATGTTTTTAAATTGTTGTGAGCCGCCTCGATTGCGTGACAGAGGGTTGGGATAGAAATAAAAAATATTATTATTATATTATTATCCTGCTCAGAACCCTCTACTTAACCCAACAACGGCCTGCTGTGATGTGTTTAACATCCACTTTGCAGATAAAATCTCTTGGATAAGAGCCGAGCTGGATGCCAGTGTTTTGACAGAATCCATAGATGAGGTATCCAGCAACTCCGTTGATGGCATTTTACTGGATCAGCTTCAATCTGTGAATACCAATGACGTGGGCAAGCTCCTTGGTAGAGTGAGGAAGATGACCTGCCCTCTTGATCCATGTCCATCTTGGCTGGTCATCCAGGGGGCTGACACGTTGAGGGTAATCCTTCGGGATACCATCAATGCGTCTTTCAGGGAAGGCATCGTTCCATCTTGTCTAAAGAGACGGTGGTTAAGCCACTCCTGAAAAAAGCCTTCTCTGAACCCCCTGGACCGGAATAACTATAGACCGGTCTCCTTGCTGCCTTTTTTAAGCAAGGTCATCGAGAGGGCAGTTGCCTCCCAACTCCAAGCTGTCTTGGATGAAACCAATTATCTGGATCCATTTCAAACTGGCTTTAGGACAGGATATGGAGTTGAGACTGCAATGGTTGCGCTGGCTGACGACCTCCGCTTGAGTATCAACAGGGGTAGTGTGACCCTGGTGGTGCTCTTGGACCTCTCAGCGGCCTTTGACACAATAGACCACTCCATCCTCTTGGATCGCCTAAGAGAGTTAGGAATTGGAGGCACTGCCTTGCAGTGGTTCCGCTCCTTCCTCTCGGGGACAGTTGCTCTTCCAAAATAGAGCTTAATTGTGGCATCCGTCAGGGCGCCATCCTGTCACCGATTCATATTTAACATCTATATGAAGCCACTGGGAAAGATAATTTGGAGGCATGAAGCACGGTGTCTTCAGTATGCTGATGACACTCAGATATATCTCTCCATGACTCGGTTGTCGGCTCAGACTTCAGATGGGATCTCACATCTCAATGATTGTCTTAAAGTGGTAATGGACTGGATGAGGGAAAACAGATTGAGACTGAATCCAGACAAAACGGAGGTACTAAGAGTCACAAGCCCGAAACCAGGTCTGGGAATACAACTCCCAGTCCTGGATGGAGTC
>CM034708.1:34967994-34978492 GCA_020142125.1 Phrynosoma platyrhinos
CAGCTGCGCCCTTTCCTGGAAAATAGGGATCTCGAAACTGTGGTACACCTTCTGGTAACCTCACATCTGGATTTCTGTAATGCACTCTACATGTAATGCACTCTAATGCACGTCTGGATTTCTGTAATACACTCTACATACCCTTGTGCTTAACTCGGAAACTTCAATTAGTCCAAAACATGGCAGCCAGGTTGCTTACTGGTACATCTAGGAGAGAGCACATTACACCAGTACTGAAATCTCTCCACTGGCTGCCCATTAGTTTCTGAGCACAGTACAAGGTGTTTGTTATGACCTTTAAAGCCCTACATGGTTTGGGTCCAATTTATCTTTGGGACCACCTCCTTCCCTGTGACCCCCCCTCCCCTGAGCACTTTTGTTCTCTGGGAGGAACCTGTTATAGCCCATAAAAACCAGGCTGTTGGCGACCTCCCAGAGTACCTTCTCTGCCTCCACTCCCAGATTATGGAATGGCCTGCCAGATGAGATCTGTCTCATTACTACTCTTGACTGCTTTAAAAAAGCAGTAAAGACGGATCTTTTCCAACAGGCCTTCCCTGAAGAACATCCCGGTCCAAAAGAAAGTATAAGGAGAAGACAATGATTCCAGCTCTTTAACTGCCTCTGCCAAGCTGCTATTTGTATGACTGCACTATACTGTTTTTATCTTGTATTTTAATTTTGTAATAGTTTAATATATTTTTAAGGGGTGGGTGGGTTAGGGAAGGGATTGTTGGATTTGTGTTAACTTGTGATGTTGTTTTAATTTGCTGTACACCACCCCGATTGCACTGCAGAGAGGCAGGATAAAAATAAATATTAAATAATAATAATAATAATAATAATAATAATAATAATAATAATAATAATTTGCTTACAGTAATTCCCTGTAATCCCTGTCTTTCTATTTTTCCCATTTCTAGGGAATATACTATTCAATAGCTATCTGAAATAACTGACTTCCCCCAATTTACTTCTGGACATCCTTATTCTGCCAAATACTTTATGTTACAAGATAAGGTTCCACTGAAAGGTTTAATAAAAAAAATTTGACTGAGAGGATATTTCTCTTTCAAAATGCAAGTGTGCTACTGGAAATCTGACTATATCTTTCTCTAAGCGTTCATTGAAATTTGGTGTTTAAAGTTAAAACTTTAATGTGACAAAGATTCATTATAGTGCGGTATGATAAGGAAATATTTTTGTCTACTCATTTTGTTTATAATAATAATAATAATAATTTTTATTTATAACCCGCCCCTCTGCATGGCAATCGGGGCGAGGTACAACAGTTTAAAAACAAACAGAGTTAAAAAACATTCCCTCACCCCATAATCCCACCCTCCCATCCCCTTAAAATAGAATTAAACCACCATCAAATTAAAAAGTTTGTTTTTAAGTTTTCTGTATTGTCCATTTCTGAAATTTACATGGGATACAGGAAAGTTGATTTTAGACAGAAAATCATACCTGAATCCAAATTTAATTAATGCAATCTTACACACACCTACCCAGGAATAAGCACTACTAAACTCAGTTGAAGTCCCTTCTGAACAGATATGTAACTGATGTCACTGTAAATTAACCCTCAATCACTAGGATGGGAAATGTTAGCCCAGCCTCCCTCCTCCCAATCATATTTTATTGTAGAATCTGCACAAGATCTACAATAATCTACAATATAAAAGGCTTTCTAGGGCTTTTTCACTTGCACAGTTCTAAATGGTATCTGCAGGCTTCAGCCATTTGCCATATAACAGGGTGTTTTTACAAACAAAAAACAGGATAAAAAAAAGAACAATGACTAATTGATTGCTTTTTGGTATTGGTGTACTTTGTCTAACATAATATATGAGAACTAAAAATGACTCATGCTATTTCTCCCACACACACATACACACATACACAAAATCATAACACAGAGATCAGATGGTTGGTCCTTACATGTAACACTAATCACAGAACTCTAGGACCTCATCAAACTGCAGTCTCCATGATTCCACACAAGGTAGCCACAGCAGTTAAACTGAAATCATAGTGCTATAATTTGGTAGTGTGAAAGGTCTTCTGGTGCAGGAAATGTAAAATCTGTATAACATTCCAACTCTTCTCCATGAACTTTTATCACATACCTTTTGGGTGTTTCTCTGAATAGATAGCTGCTGATTTCAGCTCCATCTGGAAGTACAGATGAATGATGGAAAAAGCTTTTGTCCTGTATCTGCATCTGAAAAAGTTCTTCATCTCTAGTGGGCAGTTTCTGTGTCCAGGAGCTTAAGGGTAGCAGGAGAAGGAGGTAGGACATGGAGCAATGCAGCAAGAACATCCTAGAATGGTATAAAGGGAATGCAATGTAAGTGACAGGACAGCTAAAACTTTTATACAGTTATTTATTGAATTTATATCCTGCCTTTCTCCTACGATGGGATTCAAGGATGGCAATGGCAAACCCCTTCTGACTAAACCTACCAAGAAAATCCTATGATAGGCTTGCCATAAGTCAGAAATGACCTGAAGGCAAGCAACAGCAACGTTACAATGATTACTGTAAAAACTATCTCTGTGTTATGGGATGTATCCATAGAAATGCTGGCAGAAAAAGATAAGTAGAAAAGAGCTTTCTTCCTCCGCTTCCTGCCTTTTGACAGCCACAGTAAACCTGGATCCACCTGGATAATTATACAGAGATGTACTTTCTGTGAGCAGTGCTCAGGGAAACAGCCTCTTGATTCTCAATTATTGTCCCTTCCCTCTCAATCTGCCACACCACGGCCCACCACATCCAACAGGGTGGGAGAGGTTTTATGAGGGATGGTATTTGCCAGGTAAGAGAAGGAAAAGGGACCTTCTCACTACAACCTTCCTCTTGATCCAGTTCGCATAATATGACAATTTTATAAATGACCACTAAACGAATATAGAGCATTTGGTTGTAATCCATCTTAAAAGCAACTTCATCATTGCCATTGCCAGCATCATCTGAAATGTACAAAGTTCTTTAAATGATCCTACTAAGGATTTTCTTTTAAAAATAGCAACTAAAAGGAGAGGGCGGAGAGAGAGAGAAAGAAAAAAAGCTGTGGGAGTTTTTCTCTCAGATAAATGGGTACAGAACATCAGATTCCTATTATTTTCTCCTTCTTTCTGGTTTTCTGATGGATAGTTCTGCTCATATGGAAGAACTTTAACTAATTCAGAAAAAGAAGCAAGACAGACATATTGACAGACATGCAACAATATTATACATTAAAAGACAGTATCCTGTCACTGCTGAGAGGGTCTACATGGGAAAATACAAATAGGGAACTTATTAAAGTATATTTGAACTTTATTTTCTTTGGTACTGTAAGAGGTAGTTATAGATTTTGTAATGAGGGCATACTGTAGAGTACCAGAATATTGTAAACCATATTCCAGTACTCTACAGTGTGCCTTCATTACAAAATCTTATTCTTTCGATCATATTTCACAAAGTGTATATTTTTCTTTTCCCTGTCACTAAATGATCTGTGTAAAGGTATAGTAACCACAGGACCAATGTAATATAATCTAGAACAGAAAAACTGTTGTTGTTTTTTTAAACTATATAAATACTCATCTTTTCCTAGCACACAAACAATAAGCTTTTTCTCTTTTCTTTCCCAAGGTCAGGGATGTACAAGGTGAGCATTAGAGATGTATTTTGGCTGTGTTTGTGATACAAATCTTTCTCTTATGGTGGATCCTTGGAAAAATATATGGAAGGTGTTGATGGAATACTAAAATACAAAACAGAGTAAAAATAATATGAATTGTTTTTATTTTTACTGTTTTGTATTTTAGTATTCCATCAGTATTTTCTTTTTCATCTTCTCTTTATTGCCATTCTAATGACTACAGTATATAGATTCTGTTTGCAACATATTGGCAATGCTAATCTATGTATGTCTACTGAAATTTGAGTTCTACAGCATTCAGTGAAACTTAGGCCTAGTTGGCATGGGCAGCCTAGAGTATTCTGGCCCCAAAGTTGCAACAATGTGCAACTGTTCACACACATGTCCTGCTGTGCCACCTGGAGTTGCCACTACTGGCACAAATCAGTCACTCTGAGGTCAGAATGATGCATCCAAAATTGATCACATAGCTGGACGCCTCATTCTGACCTCAGAGCAAAGGACTCACACAATGGCACCAGCAGCAGGTGGCACAGCAGGACACATTATGAACTGCTTCCCAGCATTGCAATGGAGAGCTCCGGATCTTCCAGGAAAGTCTGGAGCAAAGGGTGATTTATTTAAAGGTGTACCTTGGGTTCAGTGCTGGCTGGACATTAATTGGGCCTGGTGTTGTTGGAACTGATCACTATGGGACAGGGGAGGACATTTTATTCGGCCTGTAAAAACAGGGGCCACAGGAAGATATGTATAAAACAGATACCTTTAAAAATGGAACAAAAATTACAGTGCTAATTACGGTATGTCCTTTAAAAGCTCAGCAGCTGGAAATCTTGCCTATCCATCAAGATCTTTGGAAGGAGCTCTGCTCCAGGTCTACTATTATCTGAGATGCGTTTTGTGAGCATTCAAAACAGGGTCATTTCAATGGTGGCACCTAACCATTAGAAACCCTCATGAGAAAAATGTTTTCCCACCCTTCTCCTTTCAGATGCCAGATGAAATTTATCAGTTTCCACATGGCTTTTAATAAGAATTCAGTTCCTTGTTTCTGTTCCATAATCCCTTCTGCCTGTGCAAATTTTACTATGACAGTTCAGGCTTTTAACGCACATATTCTACTAAAGAAAAAGTAAATTTAATAAACTGAAAAGCAATATAAAATTTGATAGAAAAAATTATTAGCAAGAAAGTCAAGCAGTTGTAGATAAAATGCTAAATAAATAAAATAAATAAAGCAACATCAAGTTTCTGCTGTCATCTTAAATCATACCATTCTAAATCAATGCAATATACCTGATTTTCATAAAATATAAAACAGGAAGCCACAAATCTTAAAGGCCTCTTACAGGTTTCATTGGATTTCCACCCTACATGTAGCGGAATATATTTTGTTCTTGTAGAGATTTCCATATTTTTAACTGGGTCAAAAATAGATTAACATACATCTCTCTGAATATCCCATAACTACAGTGTACAAATATATGTCACTCGTCACATATATAGCATAACATGTACTACATTTTTTAACTTATTCCTTCCTATAAAAATACTGTGCAACAATATCTGTAGAGCCATACAATTTACATCCTGCTGTAAGGTGAGCCAATGCATTCTACTACTTAAAGTGTTGTAGTCCAACTTGGGAGATCCAGACTGAAGTCCTCAATCAGCCATGAAACTCATTGCATGACCTTCTACCAGTTGTTTCCTCTCAACCTGACCTCACAGTGTTGTTATGGGGAAACAGATCCATATATGCTGCCTTGAGTTCTCTGGAGGATAGGCAGGATATAAAAACATTATCACCATAATTCAATGTGCTGGGAGGGAGGGAGTAAGTGAAAGTGGCTTAGCTAAAATGACAGACTGAGCTAGCTCATGGCAGGCAAAAGCTGGATTTGATGAAGAGACTGCATAGCTTAGCGTTATAGCGACTGTACCAAGTTTCATATTCATATTACTGACACACTTACAACAGTGGTGGGCAAATTCTGGTAAGTGAATGGTGGCCACACTTTCCCCACAAATCTGCCAGGGCTACAGCTAACCACTGCTGATGCCAAATGTAATTATCACACAAGCACAGTGATAAATAAATACAGTAGATTTAGTGAAAAGATGTGCTGTGCTGTATTTCTTATTTTTTATTAATCATTGGTTTAAAGGTGTTTTCAATGTGGTTTTGTATTGATATTTAAATATTGATATTTAAGTCTTTTTTAATTTTTGTAAAGTAAGATATTAACTTAATCTTGTTTTGAATTACAAGAAGGCACACAAACACACATGCACACACCACCTCAGAAGAAAGGCAGGGTATAAATTCAATAAATACATAAACATAAATAAATAATGCCACAGTGAGACATTTGCATTTTTTTTATTACAAGCCTTTTTATAAAGTTGAATCATGGAGGACAAAATCAGGAAAGGCTGCATGCCATCCTTGGGTGTATATTGCTCACCGTGCAATTTACAGCAAAACAGTTGCAAATAATAGAGTGATTTTGACACAGATTTCACAGTTAAACATACACGACAACTTGCTCTTTCACACTTACCAGAAATATTTTTAAATCTTATTTTATGACTTATTTTATGACTAAAACAAAATACTTTGTTTCTTAAATTTTCAGATACTGTCAGTCAGTATTTTGTCTCTTGAGCTAATCAGAACAATTACTGCTAATCTTGGCTGCCCTAAATTCTTCTGATCATAGTGTCCCTTAAGTGAACCAGTATGAGATTTTGAGTTCTGGTTTCCAATACATTGTATTTTTATTTAAAAAGAAATCACTCCTGATGGTAGGATTATCCTGATTAAGTTTCATTTATTACATTTTTTAACCACATGATCCAGCTTGTAGACAGACGTTTGGTTCATATTAACAAGTAGAATATAAGTAGATAGGATCTAGTCTTAATTTATTATAGATGCTTATCAGATTAATCTTTCACTTAACAGCAACACAAGTCTTATATAACATTCAGTCCTCACTGATTAGCTAGCCATGACCCATAAGAAGACACGTGGAATTTTGTTTGAGTTAGGAAGGAAGAAAGCTCTTTTGCTGTGTTCTCCCCTCTTTTCTCTCCAATATTATACATATAAATTAAACATTTACATTTTAGGTAAATAGTCACCCAAAATAGTCCTAGTTTCCCCCTATTTCTTTATGTGTGAGCATGCATTTATGCATATCTTTTCCAAGGCTGCACAACAGAAATATTAATTGATCCTAAATTGCAGTACATTGTTAAACACTCTTATCATACTAGAATTCCTGAACTTACTTTTTCGTTATACTACTACATATACCGTATTCCATAACACAAAATCATGCCTAGTAGA
Organism: Phrynosoma platyrhinos; assembly: GCA_020142125.1. Taxonomy (NCBI): domain Eukaryota; kingdom Metazoa; phylum Chordata; class Lepidosauria; order Squamata; family Phrynosomatidae; genus Phrynosoma; species Phrynosoma platyrhinos. Next base: position 34,975,006 of record CM034708.1, read on the forward strand.
CTTTCTTCCTAGAAAAGACTACCTAGGCACGTTCACCTAAAATGCAAACGGTTAAATATTTGAGATTTGTCCCATTGGCAATCATTGCAAATTTCTAGTAGGACAGTCTTCCTAAAATCCCAGTAATCCTTTCTTTCTCCTTTTTCTTTTAATGCAAATTTACAGTTTTAAGCACTGGGAAGAAAAATGTGAAAATATAAACTGTCATATACTGTATACTTAATTATAAGTCGATCTCATGTATAAGTTGAGAGCAGGTTTTGGGGCCAAAATTATGGATTTTGATATGACCGATGGATAAGTCGATAAACTTAGGGGCGTGTAAGAAAAGATAAAAAGCATGAAGCAAAGGGAAATGATGTCAAAGAACTTACAAAATTCTGGCAGGCTTTTGCCTTTTGCCACTCTACTCAGAGAATGGGATAATCCCTTATTTTCATAAGAGTTAAAGTTCAGTACTTACACACATATATATACTTATATACGGTACATATACTTATGTACTTACCGGTATCTATATTGGCCCAGGGACAACTCAATCCAGATTTTTTGGGACAGCTTTTTGACTAAAATTTCTAGACTTATACATGAATATATACAGTAGGTGGTCTCCCTTCCATGTTTTTCAGAGAACAGAAAACAAATACATTGGTGTTTCATTGTCAGATTACTTATCTGTTATTTCCCTTTTTATTTTAATGCAGCTATAGTGACAACTGGGGAGAGGACCATGCTAAAATTATTTTATTCAAATGTATTTGTTTAAACTTCTTTTATAAATGATATCTGTCATATTTGCAAGGTACAAAAACAAATACATACAATACATAAAAAACAACTAAAGAGTGAGAACATGAGAGAAAATGTGGGAGGCTTCTGATAAGACCAGGGGTAGGCAACCTTTTTGAGCTGGGGGCCAGGTTGCTGTCCCTCAGACAATTGGTGGGCCGAAGCACCAAAAATAAATAAATAAATAAATAAATAAATATTAAAAATTATTTTTTAAAATAAAAAAAATATGCATGCACACTCTCTCAGCCCCAGAAAAGCCATGGCAAAACCCTTGTGGAGATTTTGCCAAGAAAACCCCAAGAACAAGTAATAACAACAGTAATCAAATATCATTATGGCGGGCAGTGGTGGTGGCGGCGGCGGCGGCAGGACTGGCCTTGGGCCGGTTCAAAGGCCTCGGGGGGGCGCATCCGGCCCCCGGGCCTTAGGTTGCCTACTCCTGGATAAGACATAGAAAGCCTAGCCCTTACTATCACTACTTTTGTTGTTGCTATTTGTCATCAAGGTCACTTTGGGATACAGTGGCCCTATGAATAAAAAACATTCCAACTGTCCCAATCATCAAGAGATATGAATGAGAGATACCCAAGAGTCATTTGTACTTCCTTCTCTGCACTTCAGTGCTTTTATCATATTTGTAAAACTTTCTCAAAAGTCCAAATATGCCCACTGGTCCAAAAGGCTACCAATTCTGATGTGTGTTAAAACATGTTTGAGTGTTATATCTGAACACATCTCCTGCCAAGAACAAAACAGTACAGTACTGTGAACATTGCATAGAGACAGCAGAGGAAATGGCTTAATGCAAACACAGAGAAATGTACAGGTGAAAGGGCGGGGATGGGACAGATAGAGGTTTTGCTGATCAGGTTTTTGTTCTGTTTTATTGGAAACCTGAGCTATATTTCCTATTATCATATATAATTTCATTTCCTTTGTTTATTGTTTACATCTTTCCAGAGACCTTTTAAACTGAAAAATTAAAATATTAATACAGGTAAAATCAAAAATCAAAAAGGGAATAGAAAGGATAGATAATGCTGGGTTGGATATTCTCTTCTTTTCAAAGCCACTTAGGGCCTTTGCAGACTGCCAGAAATAGTGCAAATTGAGTCCACTTTAAGGGTTAGGGTTAGGGTTAGGGAATCATGGGAACTGTATTTTATTGTGGCACCAGAGCTCTCTGACAGAGAAGGCTCAATGTCTCAGAAAAAAAACAATTCCCATGACTCCCTAGCACTAACCTTAACCCTTAAAGTGGACTCAATTTGCACTATTTCTAGCAGTCTGCAAAGGCCCTCAGATGGCTGATGAGTCTTGGAGACTGAGGGCTGAAACAAATGGCTCGTTTGAGCCTGCTTGGGGCTGGCTTTGAGGTGTGGCATTTAGACACACCATGCCCCCAAGCGGGATAGAAGTCGGACCAGGGATTACATGCCAGCCGGCTTCTCTCCTGCTTTGGGGCGTGGCAATTTGATGCCACTTTTCCCAGAGCCGGCTCTTCCAGGGGAAAAACTGTCTCTTTGGGAGAAGAGGAGGCTTTTTTCTGCCCCCAAAAGGAGCGGATCTTATCTACTCCTTTTGGGAGCAGAAGATGGCTGGATTGGGCCATGCATCTGTTTGCTGTGGCCCCAATCCATCTTAAAAGGGACGGCACTGAGCTGAGGCAAATATAAAGTCAGCAGCAGATGCAAGGGATGCCTATGTTAGTGTAATGTGGTTGCAGCATTTGACTGCAGTTTGACCAGTAGTCCTAGTCACAGTCCTTTTATCAGCAACTTGCACCTATGCAGGACACTTCCACCCAGTCAGCAATTATGCAGATGCATGGTACAGGTGCTGCTGCAGTAGCATTACTCATTGACTGGCCCTTGTATGCAGTAGTTGGGTGACCACCCCTAGGATGATCAGATGTCATCACCACAAAGGAGGACAAGTCACTGCAAAATGTAGGACATTAAAGAGAAATGTAGGGCATTCAAAAACAAAAGGTACAAGTGCTAATATAAATATAAATTCATTTCATATTGTTTATTTACAACTATATAACAGATACTGCATTTTATTATGGATTCAACCATATTGTCCCAATGAATTAATCTTTGTTAATATGCCTCGTAGGGTTGCAACACACTTACAGAACTCTGGACAAGACAAATGCAGGATATTGTACAGTTGGCCCTTCGTATACGCACGAGATCCATTCCAGAACACACACACTTGCATATGGCAAAAAATGTGGGAACACCAAGTCCCAGTGCCATGCACATACCAGAAGCACATACACCATTTTGGATCCCTGGGCTTGCCGCCTGCGTGAACTCAAAGCCATGGATGGCAAGCCTGCATATGGTGCAGGCACGCTGTACTTGACTAGCAATGAACACTTGAATGAAATTACTGTATTACTTTCATTTGTCTATTGTGCTGAAATTAAGGGGGGAGAGCATTCAACCTTTGTACTGCATCCTCAAGCAGCCTGTTGTCAAACATGTTTGCTGTTCTTTGCCCCTCCAAGAAACAAACATTATCCAAACTCTGGGGGCAAGTCTTGACTGCTGCTGCTCCTAGAAAAAAAAAAAGAACTTACAAGGATCCATCCTCTCTCTCTCTATTTGCGGTGAGGACAGGTTGCCAAGTAGATACATTTCTTGAAGGGGAACAGTAAATGTGGTGTTACTCAATGGGCTTCTTA
>CM034708.1:34979388-34996869 GCA_020142125.1 Phrynosoma platyrhinos
ATTATTGTAATGTATATAGGTTTACCCTGATGCCTTATTGATAATATTCTCATTACAGCCTGCCCAATTTACAACTGATTATTAAAATACTATAAATAAAGCAAACTATTCTTTTACTTGAACATCTACACAAGATGTTCATGTAAGCACATGCCCCGATCAAGCTTTTCAATAAACACATCCAAAAGGAAAATACCAGAAATTCCTAGATAATAATGTCCAGAGAGCAATTTACAAGATTTTTACCTTATACTACACAAAATGAAAACCTGTACGAACTACTAAATGTCCTTCTTGTACTATCAATTCCAGTTTGTGCTGCTACTTCAGCAATCCAAACTGATAATAGGTGTGTAAGGCTATAGTATATCAGAATAAGAAGTTTGAGTTTTTCTACTTAAAATAATAAATGCATAGGTCACCACATAAAAACCTAATCAAAATCTGAATAATTTTAACTAATCTGTAAAGGCAAAGTCATGTGAAGAGAAACCTGCTCAATGTTAATCATCATTACATCTTTTTAAAAATAAAAACATCCAGGGCTTGCTTTATTTTACATCACCTACTTACTAAAAGCATGACTCTAGTGTTTAACACATCAAACTCTAACCACAAAACTCTCTTATTTAGATTTAAATAAGTGGAGCCATGGGAACAACTAGTTATTCCCCTGTACTTTTACACAATACATTAATCCACTGCTTCTTAAAGCTACATTTATGAGAAATTCTAAAAAGAATACCCCTTCAGGTTCAATCAAAACATGAATAATCAAAATGGGGCAATAAATATGTGCATTATGCCTAGTGTTCGGGTTTAAGTCCTTTCTCCTTTCAGGATTTGTAAAGTTGTTGCAAAAGAAACTAATAGTTACATCAGCCATTTTATTCCTTTCCAAGATATCATGAAGCATTCACCAATGGATGAGCTACAAGCTGAGCCTAAAGAAACAATTGACTATATAATAGTTATAGTTATATCAACCATTTTATTCCCTTCCAAAACATCATAAGAAGCAGTCACCAACTGATGTGTTGCGAACTAAACCTGAGGAGACAATTCACTTTATTTTCTGTATATGTTTAAGTCCTTGAGAGCTGTAAAAGAGATACTACCTCAACAAAAGCTCTTGATTTACTTGAAGCAAATACATCTGGAATAAATAAAACTAAATGTTTAATTACAGAGAGTTGAAAGTGTATGATTGTAATTTAGTAAGGATAATTTCAAAGAACCGCCTGCCACAGGCATTTTTGTATTGTATTTCTTTCTGTAGCCAGGAATGTTTTTATATCCTTCAAATCCTATTTTTAAGTCAAAGGGTATTCAGTTTTGCATGAATTACGCAGTGCTAAATTTGATAATAAATGTATAGAATACAGTTTAACTAGAGCCTTCGAGAAATTATAGGGGGCCATGTGAGCAAGGTAATGTATTGTTAAAATTAGACTTTAGGAATTACACAGTTCCATCAAACAACCTCTAGGCTGAACATCTGAACTGTAGAAACTGGATTTAAAAGGATGCCTTAGAAAAGTAATATCTTTTACAAAAAGGTTCTTAAAACTGATTCTCTGCTGTACATGTATCTGAAACAAAGCAACTTATCTACTTTTAAAATATTTGACCATTTACGGTATATAAATTGAATTCACAAATATAACTTGACCTTTGTTCAGGACACACCTGTGACTTGTGACTCCTGACCACAAAGCAAAATGTCCCCTTTTTTACTTGGGACATTGTCTCCAACACTTTCTTATTGGTAGCCCCAAAATCTAGCCAAGGGTTTCCACATCTAACAACCAGAAATTAGTCCACTTGGGAATAGCCATACTAAAGAACCTCATGCTCCAATTTAATATGCCATCATGAAATCCTAAGCATATCTACTGAGAGGTTTGAAATACTGAGAGGTGCTGAGCTTGAACAGTACATGTCACTTTAGAAAGTATCTAGCTTTCAAATTATAATGTCCACTCATACATTTGCCAAATCTCTCACAAGTGGTGCTTGACACTGCAACTCGCATTACTTAACTTGGTCATTTTTGAAAGCAGTTATAGAGCACACGCTCACCATCAAGAAATGGAGTGGAAATATGTAATGAGTTTGATAGTTTTTTATCCCTCTAATTTTAGAAGATATTTATTTATGACCATCTCCCTCTGGAAGGAGAATGGAAATACTACAACATCATGCAGAGAGGTAAGTAGAAACCCACTTTTCTCTTACTCATCTTGGCTTGCTTTTGACATATGATAAGGCTCTTAGATATGATCTTCTTTCTCTGCAGACTAGAGAATAGCAACACTGAAGGTGGTGCACATGGTATGCCAAACTTTGAGGTAACATATGCTTTTAAGATCTACAGTCCTAATTCTGACAGTCAAGAAGTAACATAGCATGCTGAAATTTAGAAGCAGCAAATGTTGTTGTTGTTGTTGTTGTTGTTGTTGTTGTTGTGTGCCTCCAAGTCATAAGCTGTGGGCTTATGGTGACCATAAAGCAAACCTATCATGTGTTTTTCTTGGCAAGATTTGTTCAGAGGAGGTTTGCCATTTCCTTTCTCTGAGGCTGAGAGCATGTGACTTGCTGAAGGTCATCCAGTGAGATTCATGGCTAAGCATGGAATTGACCTCTGGTCTCCAGAGTCATTGTCCAACACTCAAACCTCTGTACCACCTTCAATTTGAATATTTTAAAGATGTCATTAATTTATTTTAAACCAACCTATTGCAAAAGCAAATCCTATGTGTTTTACAGATAAACGCAGGACTCAATTCCATCTATCTCTTGTTGATTTGTGCCTTACCTCTCATGATACAGACATAAAACAGCAATATCACCCCAAATCAGCATTTCTTTTATTTGAAGGAACTTTGGGCTTTGGTGTTCAGAGCAGCAAAAGTGAGATTCAGCAACTGAATACAGGCTATAGCCACAGGTTTCATAACCCAATGTACATCCCTATGGATCTTGTCCCCTAACCTCTACAATCAGTCTGTCACTACTAATGCATATCATTCTGTCTAGTCTAAAGGGAAGCATATAGGAAAAACAAGAACATCTAGATAAGTAGTCCTTGCCACATAGTGGCCTAAACTTAACCCACCAAGAAAACTGATTGGGCTAAAAGACCATGAGAAAGTGACTTATGAAGAATAGGGGAGAGGGTGCCATTTTCAAGTTAGTAGATCCAGGCAGGGTACAGTAACAAGGTCAATGTGCTGTATCAGAAAATATTTGAGAATATGGAACAAATGCAAAATAAGACTATGCACCAGAGCAGACGGGAGTGAAAGAGTGGTCCGAGTCCACTTCAGCTGGAAGAGATTAGAACCTTGCTGTCCACATGGCCCACTCCCAATGCAAGTCCTGTATGCAGGGGCCAACCAGTACCACCAGGATTCGGGTTATCCCATCTCCTTTTCCTAAGGACCAGAGCATGGCTTCAGCACAGCTTCCGGCACTTTGGAGGTGTTATAGTCTAATCAGCATGCCTCCAAAGCAGCCGGAAGCTGTTTCATTTGACCCATGTGTTTCACCCCATATCCTAAAATGCCTTTATGGCTCTCTCTCCATGAACCTTTATATAGAAGAGAAACAGTATTTAAAGAGAAATTGGTAACTTTTTAAAATCATTTTATGTTGGAAGAGGAGCATTACATAACAGAATGAAAACAAATGAAGAATTGCAGTCAGAGGAATAAAAATTTCAGTGACTCTTTTAGAGACACATATTTGAGAGACTTCAGATAGATAAACATTTATATGGTTTGTAAATAACAAAATCAGAGATGAAATACAACTGTGTAGAGCAGGGGTAGGCAACCTGTGGCCCGGGGGCCGGATGCAGCCCACTGAGGCCTTTGGACCGGCCCCAGGCTGGTCCTGCCACCGCCGACGACAACCCCTGCTGCCACAGCCGCCCGCCATGATGATATTGATTATTGTTGTTATTACTTGTTCTTGGGGTTTTCTTGGCAAAATCTCCACAGGGGTTTTGCCATCATGGCTTTTCTGGGGCTGAGAGAGTGTGCATGCATATTTTTTTTTAAAAAAAAAATTTAAAAATTTATTTATTTTTGTTTCGGCCCCACAATTGTCTGAGGGACAGCAACCCGGCCCCGTGCTCAAAAAGGTTGCCTATCCCTGGTGTAGAGAATATCAGCATTTAATTGCTAAAATGTATGAATTAATGTTGAGAATGGAAATGGAAGATGAACAGGTAAAATAATACATTGGCCCAACATAGATGAATCAATTGGAGAGAATGTGGATAAAGGATTTACTTTAAGAAAATTTTCATAAAATGATGTATCGATCATATTTATCACAAGAGAGGTTTTCCAAGTTGTATAAAGGTTCCATTAACTTATGTGGGAATGTAATTTTTTTTAAAAATGGGGGGGGGACTTTTATCTTATGTAGTGGACTTGAGCTAAAGTGAGAAAATTATGGTCTCAGATATACTGTATGATGGGACGACATTCTGAAATTCAAATTCCAGTTGAAGTCAGAACTTTTATTATTTGGTTTGATAGATGAGCAGATGGAGAAGGAATATGGAATAATCGTCCAATATATCTTATGTATGTACTTAGAGGATATAGAACAAATTGATGTTTACAACCAGCCAGTAACTTGGAAGTCATATGTCTTCTTTTCTTTTGTTATTTTGTGTACTGTTATTTTGTGCAGTTTGTGGGAGTATATTAGTTTTATGTTTGTAGATTGGGTGTATGCTTTTTTGTAGTTTTGATATGTTGTTTATATTATCAAAATTTATGTGTTAATAAAAATATTCAAAAAATGCAGTGCTCACTTTGTTCAGAATGGATTGAATTATGTTTCATATGACATATTGTATGTATGGAGGAAATGTATTTATGCATTACATAGTACAACAAAAGGACTGAATGTGTAATAATTGGATCCTCCAATGATTTTACAGCATATTAAAATACTTCATAGATCCGAAGAATATTCTGTTACAGTTTAATTCAAAATATCTTTTTCCTTTTTCTGAGCAAATATTGCAACAAAGGAAATCACATCTGCATATCATATACATGTTGTAAAATAGCAAAATACATTTATGAACAGATTTATTTTTCTAGGCCATCCGTAAGTGGTACTATGAGGACACATGTTATAGCTACTAAGACATTTTGTTAAAATCATTTCTAGAACAAATGCAGTTTAGTGATAGTGAACAAACCAAAGGCTGAAGAAAACAAATCATCTTGAAAAGAAATATTTAGTTCCCAAGATGAAATTTATTTTTTCTTCTTTTGCAAAAAATATGTTATTGGGGAAGCTTATCAGTTTTTATAGCCATATGTAATAGGTTCATTTAATCTCAAACTATATGGCATAACAAGATCCTCATTTTGAAACCTGGATTTGCCAAAAACATGAAAAAGGGGAGGGAGAAGTGACCTGATTTCAACAGCAAAAGAGATAAATGAGTGAGCAATGTTAAACTCTCACCCATGACATATATCCCTGAAAGTAGTCTTCTATGTGGTTTATAGTGGAAATGTTACTTTTGGATAGTCCTCCCAAAAATAACCATAGATTTTCTCTCAACAAAATTGATTCAGATATTGAAGTTCCACTGAAGAAGAATACATAGCATGCATTTGCTGCTACATTTGGATCCTCCTTTTCTACTCTTGACAGATTACAGATTACATTTACACATCTATTGCTGTCTAGTTTGGCCCGTCCTTAGATGGCCTGCATTAGATTCCTGTGCAAGAATAGTCAAAGGAGTTTACAATATAAAGATGAAAAGATGCACATAGAGACCAAAACGAAGCTTGTTAAGTCTTATTTATCTTGATTACAAACCTCTTATCTTGCTTCAACTGATCTGTTTGCACAATCAATTTTGTAAACAAGCTAACTTGTTTACTCATTTAATGGGGTTAATCAAAGACTGAAACAAAATGAAAATGAGCCTTTGCATAAGCAGCTGCAAAGACATTGATTGAAAAGGAAACATAGATGGTTCTCTGCTGTTTTGTTTCTCGCGGATATTGCAATTGAACATTGGAGCATAATCCTGCCTGGAATAGCAAGGGATGGGGAGAAATTTCCCCCTTGAAAGCTAACAATACATGTATTATGGTCCACTAGCATTCAATCAGGATCCCAATACTTCATGTTTTGCTAATGAAGTCTATAACTTGGAAAGTTACTTTTAAGGAGAATGAACATATAGGCAAGCTGAAGACATCCATAACAGAGCAGCAGCTCTGATTAGAACACATTCAAAAGGAATTAGTTTCAATGTGTCTGCTATCTCTAGAACCATATATCACAAAATTTCCTTTGTATTAATGTTTTCCAGTAACAGAAAAACAGAATTCTTTTTTAACCTTCTTACAATTTCATTCTCTCTAGCCTTCTCTCTCTCTCTCTCTCCCTCTCAATCTGTTTGCCTTCAAGTTGCTTGTCACCTTGTGGTAACCCCATGAATTTCATAGGGTTTACTTCAGCAAGCCATGCCTGTTACTTCCTCTGAAATATAGCCTACAGCACCTGGTATTCCTTGGCAGTCTCCCATCCAAGTACTAACCATGGCTGACCCTGCACCAGATAACATCTGGTGCCAATAGCATATTTAGGCAGTATAAATTCTTATTGAAAATTACAGATATTCATCTTTACAGCTATCATTAATGTTCGGGTCTGACATTTTTCCTCTATGAAGGAAAGACTAAGGGCCTTTGCAGACTGCCAGAAATAGTGCACATTAAATTGAGGCACTGCCCTGGCTCAGTGCTAGGGAATCATGGGAACTGTAATGTATTGTGGCACCAGAGCTCTCTGACAGAGAAAGCTCAATGTCTCAGAAAAAAATATAATTCCCATGATTCCCTAGCAATGAGCCAGGGCAGTGCCTCAATTTAATGTGCACTATTTCTGGCAGTCTGCAAAGGCCCTAAATACATGTGAGAAAGGTGAATACATGTTGAATATATGTTCAAAAATTAAACTAGATTTTACAAAAAGAGAAAGAAAGAAAGACTATGATACTGCTAATTATTATTATTATTATTATTATTATTATTATTATTTATATCCCACCCCTTTGAGATCAGTCGGGGTGGCTAACAACAATAAAGATATCTAGCAGCACTTAGGGATGTTGCATCCAGGAACAGTCATACCTTAAAAAGATCAGTTTAAATGACGGAGGGGCTGAACAGACTGCCCCTAGGCAAGGTGCCCGTTTCCTTGCTGGATCAGGGCTGTGGCACACTGCACACCATGCCCCTAATCCACTGCTTTGCCAAAAAGAGCTGGAAAAATGCTGCTCCTTTTTAGAGTGGCAAAAAGCCGCTCTTGCTGCCACTGCAGTGGCTTTTCTGAGACCAAAGCAAAAAGCAAAGCAGCTTCATTTATATACTGCTTTATATGGGGTGTCTAAGTGGTTTACAACTGTAAGCTCACTGCCCTCCAACATTTGGGTACTCATTTTAGCAACCTTGGAACGATGCAGGCCTGAGTCTAGCCTGAGCCCTGGCTAGTATTGAACTTGGACCCTTGTAGTTTATGAGTGAGTGGCTGCAGTTGCAACCTTGTGGTTTATGAGTGAGTGGCTGCAGTACAGGCATTTAACCACTGCACCACCAGGGCTCCTAATTAATTGGTTTTACTGCAAGCAGGAGTGACATAAAAAACTACAGACCTTCCATCTACAGCCAGCTTACTATGTACAGTATATGTAGACGCTGTGCCAAGAGAGCACCCTAATGCCTCCCGCTGTGTGGTGGAGGGCATGGCGTGAAGCTGGCGTGAGGGCAGAGTTGGGGCAACCTGAGTGCAGTCACTACACCCCCACTCTGTCCCCAGGCTGGCCTAAAGTGCTGGTCTGTCCAGTCTCTGAGACTTACCTGTGGTTGATTTAGGTCCCACTGAATTTAATTGATCTGTTCTAGATATAACTCTATATAAATCCAACCCAAAAATTTTATTTACTTTTTCATTGAAAATACACTGGATTACATTCCAATATAACAGAAAAATACCTTTTTGGCTGGAGCTCCTTTATTTGCATTTCAACATATTTACTTTCTTTGAATTCTTTCTTTTTGATTTTAATAGCTTGTTATAATTCAGTTCTTTGTTTGTCATAATTGTTTTATTACTAGTAGAGTATGTTACTGTAAGATGTTTGTGAGCTGCCGTACAAGTCTTATGAAAAGCTGAAGGGAATGAAAGAATCACTTTGAACAGTAGAAAAAGGAAATATCTGAAAGGTTAAGCTATAGTTGTTAAATATTTCAAGTAAAGGAGGGAAGTCATTTTAGATGTTTTAGTTAGATATATGTTGTCTAAGTAAATGTTATGTAAATGTTATGTTGTTGTATATGTTATATGTAAAATTTGTTGTTTGGTATGTATTGTGTTTTATATATAAATAAAAAGTTAAAAAAAAAGCTGAAGGGAAGGACACACACACATTCCTCCCTAAGTAGAACATCACCTGAGTAATACTGACATAGGCTTCTGATTTTTTTTCTTCTATGTTGTTGTTCCTAGATACCAGATTCAATGATTCAATGATGATAATGAGTGACAGCAGATCAGCAGTCCTATGCAAACTTGGAATCCAAAATTTTAATGTCAAAGCAGTGCTGTTTGGGCCAGTCAAGTATCATGGGACATCATTTAGAGGTCAAGAGATGTGTAGGCTGAAAAAAAATATTTTCATCACTCTTTTGATCCTAGTAACTTACTATCACACCAGTGCAAACTTATCTATAATTTAGGGCCTCGGCAGACGACTAATAGAGTCGTCTCCGAGCCCTGGAAGAGGAGGGGCAGCCGCACGCGCGGCGCCCCTTCCTCTTCCCGAGGTTGCCCTTGGAGCTGCCGGCCCTCCGCACGGCTGGCGCTCCGGGGACAACCTCCCACCGCAGCGTCCTCACACGCTGCGGCGGAAAAGGCAGGGAAAGTGCGCCCTACGCATTTAGGGTGCACTTTCCCTGTCTTCTAAAATGAGCGCCAATTTGGAGCTCCTTTTAGGGACGCCGCAGGAGCGCCGCGGTGCGGAGGCTGCAGTCCCGCGGCGCTCCGTCCAGCGGCGTCTGGGAAGCTCTCGTGTGCTTCCCCCCTTAGTCATCATAGGTCCAAAACACACTGCAGAAATAATCCTGTTGGAGATCACTTTAACTGCCCTGACTCAGTGCTAAGGAAGTGTGAGAATTGTAGTTTATTGTGGCCACAGAGCTCTCTGACAGAGAAGGCTAAATATCTCACAAAAACACAGTTCCCAGAATTGAGCCAGGTAGTTAAAGTGGTGTCAAACTGGATTATTTTTGCAGTGTGTTTTGGACCATAGCAATGAAAACTCTTGAAATAATACCTACTCTGTGGTATAAAAGTTACAGAGTGTGTAACTTTTGTCACATTTTAAAATGAAAGATGCTTTCCAATACTGAAATTAATGTATGAAGACAGTTGCAAAGCTAAGTGGAATTCAGGCTGAGAACCTCTTAAGTGCCAACCATGACACTGACTTCATTGATCATATCTTTCTATTGCAAAACTGCTTGGGATGCTTGCGTCTGAACTAGAAATTATATTCAGTCAAGATATAATTTCAGTTGGTCTATTATTTTTATTTCTTAGAACTAATTTATAAGTGGGTATTATAAATTAATAATTACCACCCAGAAGTTATTATGGTGTTATAATTAGTCCCTAAGTGTATGATGTTGAGAAAATCAGCTCTCTGTGTCCTTTATTTTTGTTACAGGTTGTGTCAGAAGTGACTAAAGTGTAAGATTGAGGCTTGCAGTGTGATAAAGTTCCTGCATTTGAAGGGTAATTGTGCCTGACAAATTTATGATGAGATGATGGTACTTTATGGAAATGATTGCCCATCTTATGACACTATTGTGAGGTAGAAAAGGAATTTCCAAACTGGTCACATGTCCCTCACAGATGAGCCAAGACCTGGAAAACCATCACTTACGGACAATGCAGCCACAGTGAAGAAAGTGAAGTGTTTAATCCTGGGAGACAGAGCAACTATCCAAATGATTATGAATGAAACTTGTCTCAGTTATGGTAGTGTGTGGAAAATTATTCATGATGAACTGCACATGTCTAAAGTGTCTGCACACTGCATTCCACATTTGCTAAACCCTTTCTAGAAACAATCATGGCATGACCTTTCAAGACAGATGTTGACGCTGTTAGAACAGGATGAAGAGGATTTTGTTGTTGTTGTCTGGTAACCATGGAAATCTTGGATCTATAAGTATGATCTAGAGACCAAAACCATGAGCATAGAGTGGAAGCATACCAATTCCTCTCTCCCAAAAAGGCAAAGTTGCAAAAGTCAGTATGGAAGGTCAAGCTCTCAGTTTTTTGGGACAGATTACCTTGCAAAGGGACAAACCATTACTGGCACTTACTACAGCAATTTTCTGGATAAGTTGCGAGATGCTCTGAAAAAGAAACACCATGGTATGCTCTCCAGAGGTATTCATCTCCTAGCTGACAATGCACCAGGTCATGCATCTCAAATTACAGTTAACAAAGCAAGGGCATGTGGCTTTGAGATCTTGCAACATCCACCTTATTCTCCTGACCTCTCACCAAGTGATTTTTTCTTGTTCCCAAAAATGAAAAATCCATTGTGGGGTCGCTGATTTGGCAACACAAATGATGTCATTCATGAAGTGGAAGAGTGGTCTAAGAGCCAATCTGCATACTTCTACAATAACGGTATTTTGGGGGAAAATGTGTAAATCTGGATGGTGACTAGAGAAATGTTAACAACTACAAATTAAAGCAAACTTTCTGTCAATTTTTTAAAGGTGATAATTAAAATGTTACAATACCCCCTCATAGTTGTTAATGCTCAGTGATTTATTTAAATTTATTTTTAAATTATCACATGAACAGGTAAAACATTAATACAAAGAAGTATCAGTGTTGATATTCTCCGAGATGTTTGGGTTCTAAATAATCTTCTAATCAAGTATTAAGAAAAGCAGTCATCAAAACCTATTTTGGCTAGGTGATAATTTACACTTACAACAAAAAAGCAAACTTGTTGTGGACATGTATAAAAACTGTGATAAGAATGATACAAATAAAATGATCAAAAGATTTAAATTTGTGTGGCTGCTTGTTCAATGTTTACTTGTCCATGGTAGGGGTAAAGGTTAGTCTTTTAACTAGCCACCCTGAGAAAGAAAGAAAGAGGGCATATAAACAGGCACACAGGTCAGAGTGCCATAGATGAGCGACCATGACAACAATCTGGAAACCTTCAAGCCTCCTGCATTAACTATGCCACTTCACATGGGAGACTTAGAAATGACTTTTAAAGGGAAGTAAAAGAAAACAATGTTTCAGGGGTGGGGGCAGTAATTAGTTCAAAGTTCAGGATCTTCAATGCTTCTGGAGCTGCTGGGGGATTTGGAGGACATATGTAGAGACTAGGTGGAGGGAAAACTCCCTCAGTTGCTTTTCTGTTGTACATTATTATTTCCAGATTAGGAGGAGTCTGGAATATAAATCAAGGGAATTCCGTTTCTCAGAAGTAGAAGTTAGACTGAATTGTGTGGAGGGCCCAGTTGCCTAAATCTGAGAACTATGAGGCTTAGCAAAGCTTTAACCATTATCTTTAAATTAATATTATTCACATATGAATCCAAGCATTGTAAAAACAAGAGCAAACATATTTTTGTACTGTTCATTATTCTATCCAGACACTTGAGCATGTAGATTGGATTATTTCAGTTCTCTGAATCATGTATAATACATAACTGATATCAGCCAAGTAGCAATTATATTTTGTCAAATAATTCTCCATTTACTTCAGAACTCTAATTAGAAATTGATAAGAAGAGATCTGTCATAATATGGTGTAATTGCTGATCTTAGAATTTAGCTTTGACCAGGGTACCTTAAGTTACCCCAAGTCTCTGTTATGAAGAAATATTAAAGCTAAATTCATTATTTAGAGTTTTGAGCTACAAAATTAAAAAGGAAGCATGAAATAGTACAAACTAGTTGACACAGATTATTTCTATATTTGCTTAAATAAACATAAAATGTTTCCATATGTCAGGAATTTGGTTCACATTTTAC
Organism: Phrynosoma platyrhinos; assembly: GCA_020142125.1. Classification (NCBI taxonomy): domain Eukaryota; kingdom Metazoa; phylum Chordata; class Lepidosauria; order Squamata; family Phrynosomatidae; genus Phrynosoma; species Phrynosoma platyrhinos. The sequence goes on from CM034708.1 coordinate 34,991,521, forward strand.
TATTTAATTTTAATGTGATCTTACCTAATTTTGCAATCCAAAACAATATGCAGACTGAATTTGCACTTCTCCATACTTTGAAATGAAGTTCACAAAAAACAAGCACACAAACAAACAAAAATATATTGGGAAAAGATTTACACAAAGATGTATACATTGGGGGAAATAACACTCAGAAATACACTGTATTAGAAAAATTGCTTGCAAAAATATATATACAAGGCACAAATAGAAAACTGTATATATGACAGGAAATGTACACAGAAATGTGTACTAATTAAAACAACCCCCCTTCCACATAACATCTACTATAATAGGTGACTTTTGGGGGGGCTGAGTTAGATGTGCTAACTGAACTGATACTCACACCAACTGGGATGTAAATCTAGATAAGCATTCTGTTTCCAATAAAGCAGTGTAGAAAAAGAACATTAGAATTTGGATTAGATGCACATTTGGTTTACTAGCATTGTTTCTTCTCTCCAATAGAAAAGTATTAGAGGAGCAACAGTGTAAAATGGAATAAAAATGTATACATCTACATGTTTTCCTCTGCAAACATGTTTGCAGTTATGTCTCCCAAAACAGCAACTTTAAATCTGAACCTCATGAAAAGACTCCACAGTACAAAATTTTAAGAACATTCTAATTTTATTTGCTACTGGTTTCACTTTGGCTTTATGTGTGGTGGTATATTTATTCTTTGCTGCTGGCTTCTTTTGGTTTTATTATACACTCACTTTAGTCATTATTTTATTGTTTGCATGTTTTTAAATGTATTACATACCAGGCATAGAACTTAGGACCTTTTGGTATTTCTCAACTAAAGGCAGCCTAGCTTTGGATATCTAGAAACATTTCTGCCTCTTTGTCCAAGACTACATGAAGCAAATGTTCTGTTTTCCATGAAAGATGTCTTGGTTTACTTTTTGTGAACAAACAGCAAACACATCCAAACATCACTTATAGCTCTGCCTATTGGCAATTAATGAGCAAAGCAGAGCAACTAAATCAGCTTCATTTATATACCGCTTCATACCACACTATGGGGTGTCTAAGCGGTTTACAACTGTTAGCTCCTTGCCCCCCCGACAGCTGGGTACTGATTTTAGTGACCTCAGAAGGATGCAGGCCTGAGTCTAGCCTGAGCCCTGGCTAGTACTGAACTCGCAACCTTGTGGTTTATGAGTGAGTGGCTGCAGTACAGGCATTTAACCACTGTGCCACCAGGGCACACAAATGGCCAACATGGGAGGAATCCGGGATGACGCCATTTTCTGTAGCTAAACACTGGACCAAAATAACCCCCGATTTGCTCCAGTTCAAGCCAGAAAGTCTGAACTTTTCCACCAATGTGCAGACTTGTCATCAATGCAGACAGGGGAAGGGGCTGGTGAGCTGCCGGCATCATAGCTGCCCATATTTTTTTGTAGCCCACCCACAAATTGATCACACATGTACACAAGCGGTTAGCTGTACCATCAACCCAATTGCACCATTAACCCATTGCACATCCTTGAAGTGAAATGATGACCAACACTGGGTGTTGCCAATAATACAATTGATTTAATTATAATATTAACAAACTGGCCATTCCTACAAGGGCCATGGAGAAGGGAGGGAAGGAGACATATATGGAGGGCCTCCATGATCATGCTGCCTCAATGTGTCACTGGGCACACTGATGTGTCATATGGATGATCGATCATATGGCTGGTTGCACAAGGCATAAAATGGTGCACATGTGCTTGGGGTGAAAGAGGGGGGAAATTGCATCGTGCCGCTTGTACCTGTGAATGCTCCCATTTTGGCAGATCTGTGTTTTCAGATAAAGTGGGCCCAGTGTGGACTGCCCATGGGTGTCCAGGCCATTGAGGGGACCAGTGGTGCAGGAAGCAGGTGGGAAGCCCCCTCAATGGGGCTTCTGTCTAGGCCTTGAGTCAAAGAAATCAAGGGCCCATTTCTACTGGATTCAGTTAATGACAACTAAAAAGTTGTCCATTGTTATTTCTTTCTCAGTTCTCTTTTGTCAATATTAAGCATACATTTTCAAGATATTTTTCTAGCCAGAAGTATGAATGGTTCATCAGCCCATTTTAAAGTGCAGTAAGTAGAATACTTTACTTCTCCAGAAAAACTGAACTTTTGTTTCCATCTTATTGCTTTTAATAAGGGCTGAGCTGCTATCCTGGCCTCAATACTCATCTGGTTCAGTTCCCAGGTTGGCTCAGGGACAGGCAGGTTTTTACATACCCATCCCCACACTGACTCAGGACACACTACCAGTGCACACTCCTTATCTTTCCACACTGTCACTTTTGCTCAGAAGCCCCTGCCATGGCATATGATGCAGAAATGGAGCACCTGAAGCACCGGGGCATATAAACAGCCAGGATTTGCTGTGACATTTCCAGGAAGCTCCATGCAAAACCAGAAAAATTACATAGGGGTATTGGTTGTTTACCCGGGATTGATCCAAATCCTCCAGATCTGCATTTGGTTTGGCAGGATTGAACCTGATCCTGTCCTCAAGATATTGGCCTGTGTTAATTGAATTAGATGATGTGAGACCAGAGGGAACCCAGGCCTTTGGCCAGTGTGGACAACCTCTTAGACTGAAATACATGGATAACACAGAAGGACCTTTGGTCTTAATGACAGAGTGTCTTTTAACTAGGGATAAATGAGGATTTTGGTGCTGTTCATCTTTTAAATCTGGATGTACAAGGATTCATAAAATTTTAATGTGAAAATAATGAAATCAAAAGTTTTTCCAATCTCCAAGGATGGATGAGAATTTTGTCTGTTTACCCAAAATTTACCAACATTTGAAAAATGCAGGTGTGATATAAAACAAAACTGACAGATTTGCTCAATCCTATATACAATTGTTTCTTTTTGTTGTTACAATTGGTCATTAGACATATTTTAAAACAGGAGTGAGAATCATGTAGCCTCCCAACACCTGTATCTAAAATAGGCAATAATGAAGAATGCTGGAAGATGCAGTCCAACAATTGCTGGAGGGCGTCATGATTCCCATGTCTGTTTTTGAATTATCTTTCTTTCAGTTCTTTTAAAAAAGTGTTTTCTATGTGACATGGATCATCTCACCTCCTCAGCTGCAAACAGCTCTTTTGTATCAGGTTTCTAGATATGAAAATGTGAAGGTAAATTTATACAATCTGATTGCAAATAAGTGCTGAATGCTCTCATCTTCATGGCAACATGGAAAATTGGCATGATGGTAGTGTAATATGAATCAGTATTGACCTGGAACTCCATTATGCTCATTAGTTGCTTTGTTTAACTGAGGGGCAGATTCTGACTGCTAGAGTCTGTAGGAAATGGGGATAGCTTATAAAAATTAAAGTCCACTTATATTTTTATTTTCAGGTGCTACTGTTTCTACAATATAAAACAAGCACCAAAAAAGTCCTATCTCTTGGCTCCATCATTCATATTTCCATTACTTTTGACATAGAGAAGGGCATTTCCATTATTAGGCTTTAGAGTGCAGGCTGCCTGGTGTGGAAGAAGGGACTGGATCTAGATGAAATTAGATCCCATTGATATCTATGGGGCAAATACTTAATTAATTCAGTGGAAATTAAATGTAACTCATCAGCCTGGATTTAACCAATTAATGTTTTTGTTATTATTTTTATTATACCAAAGTAAACAAGTGTGGTACAGTGGTTTGAAAACTAGAATAGGTAAGGGCTGTGCGACAGTGGCACACACTCCCTTGGAGTGTGGTGGAGTCTCCTTCCTTGGAGGTCTTTAAGCAGAGGTTGGATGGCCATCTGTCAGGGATGCTTTGATTGGGAGTTCCTGCATGGCAGGGGGTTGGACTGGATGGCCCTTGTGGTCTCTTCCAACTCTATGATTCTATGATTCTAGGTCTCTGAGAGACCATGTTCTGAATCCTTGCTGAGCCATGGAAACCTACTGGGTGATCTTGGACAAGTCACACTCGCTCAGCCTAAGAGGATGCCAATTGGAAAGTTCCTCTGAACAAACCTTCCCAACAAAACCTTATGATAGGGTCACCATTGGTTGGAGTGGGCACATAACAATGATACCAAAATTGAATGATCAATTTTTTGTGCTCTGTGAAAGATTATGTTATCTAGAACACGACATTGCACATTTCAATTTCAGTTAGGATAAACAGGTACTAATATAAATACCACCATGCTTTTAAACTATTAGTTACTGATGATTAGTGGAATGTATTCAGAATCCACAGGGAATGCAGACAATTAATAAAGTCATTTCTAGCACACCAAACACAGTATGACAGATTGTCATCTCAGGAGCAAGGCACAGTCCACTAAACTGTCAAAGTCTGTGTGTCTGCACTGGAGAAAGGAAGCATACTACCTCCAATAAAGCTTGTGATGTCATGGGACTAAGGATTCATGACTCTGCAAACATATTTACAGTTCTGCACATTAAAAAAAATCATTCCATTCCATTTCCATGGAGATTTACAGATCTCTCTCTCTCTCTCTCTCTCACACACACACACACACCCTATATAATGGTTTAACTGGCTGTGTCCACACTGCAGCAACAACCCAAGTTGAAACCACTTTAACTGGCATGATTCAGTGCTATAGAATTTTGGGAACTTGGGCCCAAAACAGACAGGCCAAATAGACCAGCACAAGGCCATATTGGTATCATTTGGCCTTGTGCCCGGTCCCAATCTGGACCATTAACATGGTCCTGAACCTATGCGCTCCTTCTTGGCACAATTCTTTCCAGATGATGCAGGCTTGGTGCAACTTCCAGTTGCATTCAAGGCATGCATCATCTGAATACTATGCCCCAAACATGGCCAGAATCTGCATCATTTGGGCCGTGTGTTTTGGGCCATAGTTTGTTGTGGCACCAGAGATCTCCGACAATGAAAGCTAAATATCTCACACAACTACAGTTCTCAGAATTCCATAGCATTGAGCCATGGCAGTTAAAGTGGTATCAACCATGATTATTTCTGTAGTGCAGATGCAGCCTCTGAGAACACTGGGAGGCTATGCTTCAATCACCATTCAGCCACAGAAATACAATTGGTGGTCTTAGGAAATCACATTCTCTCAGCCTTACAGGAACTTAATAGCAAACATCTTACAAAAAAACTTGCCAAAACAACCCTACAGTAAAGTTAGTGAATTGACTTGAAGACACATAACAACAAAATAAATAAGTATCTGGCATCTAAAGAGCCAGCATAGTGTAGTGGTCTGAGTGCTAGATGAACACTAGGATACCAGGACCTCATAGCTTTACTCAGGATGTTATCACACATGGGCCAGAAAGCGATAATAAAGTGGAAAAGAG
>CM034708.1:35008638-35031561 GCA_020142125.1 Phrynosoma platyrhinos
CTGCCCTCATGGCTCCCATACACAAAAGCGCGCCGGGCCTCCAAGCCCCAACCAGACAATGCTATGCCAACCCATACCTGGATAGAAATGGGGACTGCCGCCAGGAAATCAGAAGAAGACTAAGAATGGGGAGGGTGGCTATGAAAGAAATAGAAAAGAGTCTAAAATGCAAAGATATACAACTCAGCGCAAAAGTTGGAACCATACAAGCCATTGTAATTCCCTATTACCATGCATGGATGTGAGAGCTGGATAGTTAAGAAAGATGATAGGAAGAAAATCAATTCCTTTGGGAGAATGTGGTGCTGGAGAAGAGTGCTGAGGTTCCCATGAACAGCCAAAAGGACAAACAAATGGGTCCAAGAGCAGATCAAGATGGAAACCCTGGAAGCCAAAATGACCAAACTGAGGCTGTCGTACTTTGGACACATCATAAGAGAGGACTCATTGGAAAAGCCAATAATGCTGGGGAAGGCAGAGGGAAGTAGGAAGAGAGGAAGGCCACATGCTAAATGGATGGACTCTACTAAGGAGGTCACAGGGATTAAGGGGTTGCAAGAATTAAGCAGAGCAATGGAGGACATGGGGTCTTGGAGATGTCTCATCCATAGGGTTGCCATGAGGCGAGATTGACTCAAGATCCACCAAAGATGGAAGGGAGAAACTAAAAAAGTACTGAGATATGAGAGACTATCACATAACAGGTTAAGCCATTGCTTCTCGGCCTTTTGGCTAAGATCAAGTGTAACATAATAGGTTAAAACAGCTTATCTGAGCCAGCTTAAAATTTAAAGTGGGTGGCATCCTGATTTTATTACAAGGACTTAGCTACTGAAATTGCCTCCCGGGTGCAGCCCGGGTCCATCCCTGCTCCCAGGGGTGCTCTGGCAGCCATTTCCTTAAGCCAGAAAACTCCCAGCTTCGGAAAAAAGTCATGCTGCACACTCCTGGGAGCAGGGATGGACCTGGGTTTCACCCGGGCTGTGATTCCAGCAGCTAAATCCTTGTGATAAAATCAGGATGCAGCCCGGTTTAAATTTTAAGCTGGCTCAGGTAAGCCGGTTTAACTTGTTATGCAATAAGCTTCTTAGTATGTTAACTAAATACTATACAGTCGTCCCTCCTATTTTGCAGACTTCCCATTCGCGTCCCTCCTATTTCATAGATGGGAAGACAGGAGGGATAAAATGGCATGTGCACCCAGGGCATATGCTCAGACATTAAATATAATAGGACTTGGATATTTGCGATATTTCTGATTTGCATGGGGGGCGGGGCGGAAAGGATCCCCCATTAATTGGAAGGGATGACAGTATATCCCAAATAAATGAAACCACCACTTAAACATGATACTGAATTATATTTTACAATGACACCATTAACATTAAAATCACACCTTCAACTTACAATATCATATGTACAACCTCAATGTATTTGCATATACGTAGTGAAAATTGGGTTTAAAATGTGATGTTTTTAAAGAGAATCTTAAAAGAATAAAATTTCCACACAAAAAAAATCAAACATTTTAATTTGAATTTTCAAAAAATCTGGGGCCCCTCCTTTCTCCTCCCACTGAGCTTCACTCCACTCCCACTATCTTAAAGCTTTTAAAGGGAAGCATGTGAATACTACAGCCATTTTTGCAAAAAGGTAGATGTTTGAGGAATAATGGTGTCAATCCCCATGTGTGCTTAAAGTGTCACCTGGTGTGGACCACACACCCTGCACTCTCTAGTGATACCACTGGCGACACAACTGCTCCCCAAACATCTGTTTTACCTAAACAAACCAAGCTCATAAGACACTGGGTGAAGTTCAGTTTTTTGGACAAACCACAGCTAAACTAACCAAAACATACCTCACTTTGACAGGGGTGTCACTAGGGTGCAGACTGCACCAGGGACACCCTAGGGGTGTGTGTGATATCATTGCTCCATAAAATCCCCTTTTGGGCAGAAACAGGCTGTGGCATTCGCCTGTATCCCATTAAGATGCTGAGGAGATGGGGGGGGGGGGAGAGAGACTTAGTAAGAAAGGAGACACCTATTTTTAAAAAATTGGGGTCTGCCATTGCCATCCTCTGAGGTTGAAGAGAGTGTGACTGACCCAAGATCACCCAGTGAGTTTCCATGGCTAAGCTGGGATTTGAACCCTGGTCTCCAGAATTCTAGTCCAACAAGCAAATCACTGCACCCTCCTGGCTCTTATTTAATAAATCTTAGGGCTGCTTAAGCTCCTGTCCTGCGGCAAAGAAAGTCACCAGCAGATGACTTTGAGATACATAGTCATAAGCAGTCAACTGTGTATCTCATGGCAGAAATAGGTAACAGCCAGTGATGTACTGAAATCTTTTACTCTAAATGTCAAGTGAAGTGTCAAGTCTCTACCTTCAAGTTGATCCTGGAAACCATGCCCGTGAGGAGCAGCTTAGGGAGCTGGGTATGTTTAGCCTAGAGAAGAGAAGGTTAAAATGTGACATGGCAGCCATGTTTAAATATTTGCATGCCAGGGAAGTTGGACTGGATGACCCTTGTGGTCTTTTCCAACTCTAGGATTCTAAGAGGTCCTTACAAGATACTTTCAGTTCAAGTTTCAAGGTCATATTTCTCAGAGGGGAACAGCAAAGGTGTTAGGCAATGGGCATGAGGCAAGGGTTGAGGTTTGCTTGGCAGACTGTTCCCACTGCATTATGGCAGAACCTACTAAAGCTTTTGAAAAGCTTTAGAAGTGTCCTTCACCTTAAGATTGTTTCCTAACACATTTGCTGTTTCCATCTGAGACAAGTGTCCTGAGTTCTGTGGACGGGTCTTGCCTGCTGCTCACAGTGAATGACTCCAGCAAGTTGGTTGCTAAAATTACACAAGTCACAAGTCTAGTCAAGTTAGAGTATCATTTATTGTTCAGTCAACTGCAATACACTCTGATGTTTGGTAATTAAGTAAAATAAATAAAATCTATTTTTTTCTGGGATCACTCTCTAATATGTGATGAACATACTTTGCTCATATTTTGAATAATTACATTTGTCCTATTCAACCAAATTTTGGCTGTTTTGCCTGCATGAGTGATTTCTGTTTTAAAATGTGAAGTTAATATTGGTTGTGTAGTAGGCCAGAAAATACCTGGATTACTCTGTTAGATAGTACTGGCCAGGTAGACCAGGGGTAGGCAACCTTTCCCCTTTAAGGGCCGAGGTACTTCAGTTCCCAGAAGCCTCAGTGATTTTGGCCAATAGTCCCATGTTGGCCAATAGCTCCTGGTATTCTGGGAGTTGAAGTCCCTCGGCCCTTAAAGGGGAAAGGTTGCCTACCCCTGAGGTAGACCTATGGACCTGTTTCAAATAGGGCTGCCAGAGTGAAAACTGGAAAGGGGTCCTGTAGCATTAATGGTTGGATACAAGAGGAAGACCCAGCATGGTGTAGTGGTTTAAGTGTTGGACTATGATGCTGGAGACCAGGGTTCGAATCCTCACTTAATGGAAACCCACGGTTGACCTTGGGCAAGTCACACACTCTTGGCCTCAGAGGGAGGCAATGATAAACCCCCTTTGAACAGATCTTGCCAAGAAAACCCTGTGATAGATTTTTCTTGAGGTTGTCATAAGCTGGAAGCGAAGGTACACAGCAACAAGCACAAGGAATTTCAGCAGGTATTGCTTATTATTTGCTTGCATGACAAACAACAACTGGGGAAATTCTCTTCTACACAACCATTAAAGATACAACAATCCTTCTCCAGTTTTTACTTCGATAATTCATGTCTCAGGTTAACTGATCTGCTTTAGGGTTGGAAAAAAAGAAAAGAAAAATCTCCTGTACCTTTAATGGTTATGTAGACAAGAGAATTTCAGCAGGTGCTTGCTTGTCAAGGTCAACAGGCAACACCTGGCAAAATTAACTCTCTGAAACAGCAAATCTAGTGAAAACCGGTAGAAAAAATTCTGAGGTAAATCAGCATAGCTTGTGAAAACCATGACTGTTTGTATCCAGCAACCCCATATGCTTCCCAGTCTCTGTGGCCTTTAAAAGAAGAGGCTGTGAATTTGTAAGATACCCCAAACTTTTGTAAAGTGAGATGGACTGCAACAAATACAAAACTAAACAGCTTTCACATCAAGTACATTTTCAGCCCAGACAGGAAGAAAGCAGTAGTTTGTGAAGTTTATCAGGGATGAAAATAGGTTTGTGAACTGGTCCTCAGATGATCAAGTTCAGTGTGATGTTAGTGCAATAAATGTCTTAATGTTCCTATCTGGTGCAGGAGAAGGACCTTTAAGTGTTAACATATGTTTCTCCTATTTTACAGTACTGTGAACTAGCCCTGCTGTACTCTTCTGCATCGTTCCTCTAGATCTCTGTTCCGAAGTCCTGTCCTGATGGCAACAATACAAATTTTCCAGTCATTTGCAAAGCTCATCATACATCCAGCCACTAGTTTACTGATTCTCTCTCTCAGTCTCTTCTTTCTTTCCTTCAATCACTTTTGTCTGTCTCTCTTTCTGCAGTTACATGCACTATTTAACAATATTGGCCACTATGAATACAATGTATTAATGTGTGTCTCCTGGGTTTTTGATATTTTTATATGTATCTTTTCAAGATCCTGTAATAGCTTTGCAGTTACACTGAATATGTTCAAAATGACAAAAATCCTACTGCTGAAGCTGAACTCTTGTTGTTTTTTTAAAAAAACTGCAGGTCCTAGTTATTACTTTGCAGCAAGCTGGTTTATAAATCTTTCTCCCATTGCCTAAATGGCAGATTTGATGTGATGTGGTCAAATTTCCCCATGTTTGTTTTCAAATGAAAAAACATTTGGGTGGAAGACTGGGTCAAGACAGTGCTGCTGGGAAAGGGGATGTTTATCCCTGTGTCATCTTCCCAGTTTCTCTTCTTTCCCCCAGTATTACAATTAATTCTGCTGATGTGGGAAAATATGCACTTTTTCCTCAAATAGTAGAAGGGAGTTTCTATGCTAGAGGGCAGAAGAAGAGGATGGAACCCACTTCTTTTCAATATACAAAAGCTCAACTAGAGTGGCAGATGATACTTTCTTCAGCACCGACAGTGGGACAATGTCTTCCAGGCTACAGTAACTTAGGGGGTACGAGCACGCCATGTGATCTACACATCTCTCTCAGCTTCTGTGTACCCTAGCTTCTGGCACCATCAAAAGTAGGTGTCTCACTCTACCTAACAGTATGTCTGGTCTCAAGAAGCATTACCCCTTTTGCCTTATCAGTTCATCCATCCCCTGGTGTTACACCATCCAGTCCAAATCAAGATCCCGTTGAACATATGCTACTTTATTTTTGTTTGAACTGTCAGGAAATGCAATTGCAGTTCTTTCATATTATTTATAGTTCCTGTAAGCATTCATATTTTGTACATCTTTCAGAAGGGATTTTTGTTTTGCCAGTGGTAATGAAATTTGCACAAAAGCTAGTAAAATTCCTATTCAGGAATTTGTTTTCTTAATATTCTTTACCTACATGTACTAAGCTGGATTGAAATCAAAGTGGGCTTTATTTTTTATATCAGTGTTACTCAGACATTTTACCCTTGAGAAACCCCCCTTCATGTCTACATTTGGATCACACTGCCCCTCGATGTAATAAATGAATAAAAATATTTTGTTTGTTTAGAGTGCACATTTTCATTCACACATTCATGTATAAGCATATTTTAACATTTTATAAGGAAATAACATTGTTCAAATTAGAAGAGTTTTATTTAAGTAAATTCAATATTTAACTTGGCACATGTGTAAATTTTACACATTAAAAAGTTTGGGAAGAGAAAGAGGAGTGGGATCAGGCCTCCAAGTCTTGCACGCACACACACCTCGAGCAACTCTCGTGTCCCCCTTTGGGGGTTCCACACCTCTGTTTGATAACCACTGTTTTATATCAATATAGAAAATCTCCTGAATCCTGCCATTCTCTTTACATTCATATAGCCCTTTAGGTAGGTCACCAAACACAGATTAGTTCTTTCCCACAAATAGATATGATTTTATCTTTAGCTTAACCCTGTTTGACTCTTCAAAATTTTCAGCTTCACTCCTTCCATCTCTGTTTTATAGTAGAAGCATTGTTGTTTCATATGAAATTATTTGTAACAGATTAACTAGCACTTTTTCTTTATTTTTTGTTTGATCTTTCTTTAGAAAATTTAACTCTGAGATGACTTTCTGTAAAGATATCACACACAGCTGGATTTTTCTTCTGTGAAGATAATGACCTTTCTTATATAAACATAAGCACATTTGAGTAAATAAAGCGCTTACGCAGAATAAGAGGTGTGTGCGTGCGTGCGTGTGTGTATTCTAGAAACATTTAAAATAATACTTATGTACTAAAAGTAAACTAGTTAACAAGTGAGACTGTACAAATTGAACACATAACTTCTTACCCCAAGAATTGTTATTATTACTAAAAGTAAACATCATAAACAAAAGCATTCAGCTATGTCCAGCTGTTAAACCCAACTAGAGTAAAACCATTGAGTCAGTTGTTCAATGGCAAATCAACACTTTTTAAAACTCATTGTTTCAGTGGATCTGCTCTCATTGGGATAACAAATGGTCTATATTAACTTTTCATTAAATGTGAAGGTTTTATGTCAGCCCCCAATACTTTTTTTAAATCTGTTTTTACCAAATAGACTTATCTTGTTTTTTTCAAAGTAAAAAAAAAAATCAGCATTTTTATCAGCTTTTATCAGTGTTTCAAACCATTAAAATGTTACCCTGATCTTTCCTGTTTATGAAAAGGGGCATTACAGTCATGCCTACAGTGGCAGGTCATCTCTAGTATTATGTCTGTAATCATCATAATGATTTTATATATGGAAAAAAATTAGACCAAAATTGCCTCTTCTGCCTGTCAGGTGCGACAGAGAAGTCACAACTGCGGAAGGGTTGGAAAAGTGGGACCCATAAAGAGCATGCTATTTTTGAGGCCCCAAAGTCCATTTTAAAGCCATTTTTTAAAGATTCCAAAGAGAATTTTGAGGATTCAAAGGTTTCCTCTCCCCATCATAATTGGGAGGAAAAGATTATTTTTAAAAAATTGAAATGCCTCTTATGTTCCCTAGGGGTGTGTGAGTTAATTTTACCATGTCCTACACCTGCACTATTTTAGGAAATAAACTGGAGGTGACTTTAGGAAATAAACTGGAGGCTTAATTCTTGGTTGTTGTTGTTTTTTTTAAAAAAGAAGCCTTTCCTGGGCCTAAAACAAATTCATGGTGAAATTGTCCTTGAGAGCACAGGAGGTTGTGCATTTTGAGTTGTGTTTTTTAAAAATATAGTAAAATAAAAGGCTTAAAATGTTCAAGAGTGAGAAACTGGTGAAGGATGGCCTTCAAGGTCAGGTGAGGGAAGTATGGCCTTCATCCCTTAATAGTTGCTCTCCCTTGCTCTATGGTAAATTTACCAAGCTGCAGTACATACCCAATGCATGCATTCTTTGGTTGCATGATGGAGCTGAGGTTGAAATACATATGTGGGCTCTCTTCTCCTGATATTTGTCCTTCACTGCCTCATATATGACACATCTGGAGTCCTGCTGCTGTTTCTTACATGAAGCAGAAAAGAAGGATGCATAGCACGACTGGAGCGGGGGTGGGAATGAGAGAAGCATCTGCCTCATCTCCAACTGAACAAGAGAAATCAACAATATGCAGAGATCTTCAGGTGGAAATTCAACACTCCAGTCGAAGGCTGCAATCCTCAAGAGTCATCCATTATCCAAAGTTCATATTGTTGGGTTCAGGCAGGAAGGCTTACAAGATTTGAACTGTTGCTGTGTGCCTTCAAGTCATTTCCATCTTATAAGGCAAGCCTATCACAGGATTTTCTGGGGCTGAGAATGTGTGACTCACCCAAAGTCACCCCGTGTGTTTCCATGGCTGAGTGGGAAATCAAACCCTGATCTTTAGAGTCACACTGTTTTATTTATAGAGAAACTATTCATTTAGCAAGATGCAAGGCTCCACTCAAAGCACAGGAGGGTCTCCTGTTAGATTGTGCTTTTAGAAATTGGGCCTCTACCACAGAGTATGAAAAGGCATGTGAGCTAAAAACTTGTATGTTCACACGTGAGAGTAACATAAGTCCCATTGTACTACTTCAGAACAGAGATACAGACTACAGTTGATAGTTATGGATCGATAATGGGACAGGGATTGTAACCTTAGATAAAATCAGTACAATAATTTTATGCTTTCAGACTTTCAGAAGTTAGTTTTTATTTGAACAAAAGTTCACAAAAGAGGGGTTGAGGGTGGATGACTCAACTATTAGTCGCAGTAAGTGATCACCAAAAGACTTGAAGAAGAGTGCCACATAGCCTACATTGCAATTTCTAATTCCATCTGTTTAGACTGAGGGATTCAGAGTCCTATGTCATTTGTCAGCTTATCTGGATTCTATCTGGAGTCCTGGTATCACCTTCTGGCTGCCTAGACAAGCAATTCATGATGGTGGTTAAAACCAGACAAAGGGCCTTTGCAGACTACCAGAAATAATGCAGATTGAGGTCACTTTAACTGTCCTGGCTCAGTGCTAAGCTGTAGTTTATTGTGGCACCAGAGCTCTCTGACAGAGAAGGCTCAATGTCCCAGAAAAAATACAATTCCCATGATTCCTTAGCACTGAGCCAGTACAGTTAAAGTGACCTCAATCTGCAATATTTCTGGCAGTCTGCAAAGGCCCAAAGTTAACATCAACATTCTATTTAAGTATTCTTAAGTATTGGAATCCCAGGATATTTCTACTGGAAAATGAGCAGGCTCTTTGATAATTTATTATGTAATAATAAATATACAAACATGTACATTCCATTTAGGGAGAAACACAAACATGTCAATGTCTGGAAACTTTGCTTTCATCACATTACATTGTATTGCATGGCTAGTAAGACATCATATATTCATTTCTTTTCAGTACACAGCAAGTAAGAAGTTACACTTTCATAGGAACTGAACCTCTCTCTCTGCATCTCTTTAATGGCCTCTGTTGAGGAACTATACATCTCTAAATGGGCACCTAGGAATATACAGACATCAAGGATTAATTTCCTTGAGCATTGTTAAATATAATAGCATTGATTATATCCATAAGCATCTTAACAGGCATCCATTACAATCATAATGGGACATATATCTATTTCAACATAGGATAGATGTTTCTTTTATCAGCAGTATTTATTAGTATGTCTGGGCATTTTATCAGTTATCAAGAAGAGCATGACCTGGAGGTTATTGTATTAATATAATGGAGATTGACAGAGCTTGCTATCTCTTCTTGGTTTCTTTTATTCTCTCCAAATCCGCCCAGTTTATCAGCTGTCCTATTTGATCCAATCAAAACAAAGATTGTTTATGTCAACAATCCTTTCCTCCAATCAGATTATTGGAGATAATATAAACATACTGGGGTAGAGCTAAGTCTTAAATGTTTTGCTTCCTTCCATAAGATTACATCTAATGGGCATATTAGGAGACAAATTTGCTTATATCTCAATGCTGATAGAAATACAGACATTTTCATTTCTTTGTTCACATATGAGTGGGCATTTTGTTCAACATTAGCCTATCTTCCTGTTCCCAATAATACACACACACATACTAATACACATACTATATTGGTTATACTCTGTATTCTACATGTATATTTCCAGGTCTTAGAGCTGAGAGCCAAAATAAGTGTGGCCTGTAACAACAACTTGTAAGGTAATCTAATGCTGCTTTCAAATGTGGTGGAAGATCCTGTCTCATTCTCAGTATTGAACAAGAATTAGTGGCTAGTCCAATAATATTTATATCCATGGACAGCACGAACATGTCAACTTGTTATTCATATCAGGTAGTAAAATGTTTTGGGGCTCCCTTGGAGAATGTGTTTTGAACCATACAAACATCCAGAGAAGAAACATGAAATAAAAATGGCCTCATTTGACCTGTCTCTGCTATCAAAACCATTTTAAACAATCCTTGTGTTATAGCTACTCAAATAGGACAGTAATTCGAACTATAAGTGTCTTGGCTTTGGTTATAAGACATTCATTTTATTTTATTTATGCTGTCATGCATAATTATAGGAAGAGTAAAAGTGTCAAGAGTCTTAATAACTATATCCATTAAATAAAACAATCTGTTTTAGATTTTCTAGAAACAGGTAAAAGCCACAATTCATTAAAAATCCAACTCATTGTAAAGTATTTGACCGTGGCAGTTTTAATGAATATTCCAGATTGTCGCCTGCAGACACATAGCATACCACACCTGCCACCGTCTATCTCTTTCAAAATGTATAATGTCTTGTTTGGCTACTAACAAGTATTTGAAAGGTCTAGTACATGAAAAATCCAAAGACTGAAAACTCTTTACTGTCTCTTACTGAACACAACTAGCCATGTTCCTCTGCTTCTGTGAAAAAAAATAAAACAAGACACCAGAATGAGAACAGCCGGAAACAATTTCATAAAGCTCACTAATTAGAAGATTATAATCTTGGGAAACCTTCCTTGAAAAACAGTGGTAACTGAAAATATCCACAATCCATTTCATCAGTCTCTCTCAGAAAACCTCTCTCCAGAACTCATTTTTGTTCCAGTACAAAAAAAGCAAAAACAAAACTCTGAACATGAGTTAAGAGATTTTTCTGGGTAAGAGATAAGTGACTCTGTCATTTTTGGCTTTTCCCATATTTCATTTTAAAAAAAACCACTCTTTCTGTCTAATTTAGAGGAAGGAAAGAGGTGGATTTTGGGATGCTTTTTTCCCCAAAGTGAAACTAAATGAAATGTATCAATGTAAATTTAGCAATACACTGGACAAATTCAGTTAGTAAAGCTTTGTTCAATATTGGGAGGACCCTATCATACCTGTCTGCAATGTAGCTATTAAAAGTCTGGAGACTGTCAGGAAAGAAAGAGTTGGCAATCCTAACCTACCACCACAGATATGGTTTAATACACAGAGATTAAAAGCCAAAATTTCAGAATTAAGCCCTTAGAGCCCTCTGCCTAGATGATCAAACCAGTCAGTGTTGTTCTTTCCCTGAATCTCTTTAAAAATAATTTCCCCTCAAATTTATGAAAAATGTTCCAAATATTAGAAAGTTCATTTTAAAAACCAAACCAAACTCTCATTGATTCCCCTGAAACATCTGTTGATATTTCTGGCCATTGGCACAATACTTCAGTGCTTGACACATTCCTTCATTACACTCACCTGTTCCTTTTTTCTTTCAACATTAGTCCTAAATGCATTTCCAGAAATTGCCCCGGGAACTGCTAATTAGTGAGTTTTCTGCAAAGCTAAGAAAAGATTTATTGGGGATGGCACTACAACTCCCAGAGGTCCCTCAGCAAATTTTGTCAATGCTGACTGGGATGTTTGGGGAGTTTTTGTCCAAAAATATAAGTTTTCCAAGGTCTTGGCTCCTGCAAACTCTATCTACCATTACTTTATTATTTCTCATGGTCATTAATCTGTCTTTGCAGACTGCCAGAAATAGTGCAAATTGAGTCCACTTTAACTGTCCTGACTCAGTGCTAGGGAATCATGAGAACTGTAGTTTATTGTGGCACCAGAGCTCTCTGACAAAGAAGGCTCAATGTCTCAGAAAAAAATACAATTCCCATGATTCCCTAGCACTGAGCCAGGACAGTTAAAGTGGACTCAATTTGCACTATTTCTAGCAGTCTGCAAAGGCCCAATATTTCCATCCCCTCCTAATCGTAAATATACTTAGAAACTCTATGTTGCATCAAGGATGTTCTAATTAGCTATCTGTAAGCCGCTCTGAGAGCCTTTCTGGCTGAAGAGCAGGGTATAAATACAGCAAATAAATAAATAAATAAATAAATAAATAAATAAGCTCTCTAATCTGTTTGTATTATCTTCTACTTTTAATACTTTAAATTCCTGCTTTAAGTTTATGATGAACATGTCCTAAAGCAGTGCCATTTTGTTGGCATTGTTGTTGTTGTTGCTGCTGCTTTTGTTACTTTAATTGACATGAAGCCATCCCTTGCTTTATGGAATTTTATTCTAATAACGTTGATGAATTTTGATTGAATTGAAGTCATAAACAAGGAAGCTTGTCACATTACTATTGAAAAGCATCTATCACAAGGAAATGTTCTAGCATTTGTTTTGATGTGCCAAATCTGATTATAATGTTATAAAATTAGATCAAAGTTGAAGGGCTATACTGTAAAAGTCCCAAAACTACATGTGCAGAATAATGAGAAACAGGGTTCTTTGCTCCATACAGATTCTCAGGCTCTAATTGTACTCTGTTGTAAGGAGAGAAAAAATAGAGGGACGAGAAAAATTGCATTATTATGGACGATTTAAGCATGATTTGATATTATTTTTACAGACAGACACATGCTTACTCAGATGTAAATCCCACTGAGTTCTATGGGACATTCCCATGCAGCAGGAGCTTTTTGCATGTCTAATCAGAGGAAGTTTCATTACCTTCAGTGGGTACTCATTCACAATGAAGTACTCATTCACAAGTACTATATATATATATATATATATATATATATATATATGCGCATGCGCGCACACATGTGCATGCGCACACACACAAATATAAGTCTAGATATTTCAGTCAAAAAATTGACTCAAAAAGCCTGGGTCAATTTATCCACAGATCAATGTATTGTACTTTATTGTCAATGTATTGTACTTTAACTCTTTATTTAAAAAGTTATTGTCAATGTGTTGTACTTTAACTCTTATCAAAAAAGAAACCACCCCATTCTCTGAGTAAAGTGGTGAAAGGCAAAAGCTTTAGTTTGTCCTGGGAGGACCTGAAAGAAGCACCAAGCCCCTCTATTCTCTCTGCTGCATAACCGCTTCTGACCTTTTTGAATGCCTGGGCAGGAAAATGGTGGCGGTGGCAGCTTTTTGATGCTTCTCCTCAAAGGAGTGCCAAGAGGAACTGGGCTTTGAAGGATCTGAAGAAGACATTTGTATATGTTTATCAACTTTTCTGGATTAAAATCAGGCAACGTTATCACATAAAAGTTTAAGGCTATAACCACTGGTAATGTAGGGCCTTTGCAGACTGCCAGAAATAGTGCACATTAAATTGAGGCACTGCCCTGGCTCAGTGCTAGGGAGTCATGGGAATTATATTTTTTCTGAGACATTGAGCCTTCTCTGCCAGAGAGCTCTGGTGCCACAATAAATTACAGTTCCCATGATTCCCTGGCACTGAGCCAGGGCAGTGCCTCAATTTAATGTGCACTATTTCTGGCAGTCTGCAAAGGCCCGTAGTCACCATTTTCTTTGCTTTGCCTTTTCATCCTTTTTGACATATGTGCATTTTTCTTGTGCCTGGTCGCCTCCCCCATACACCACACAGCTGCCATTTATCATAGTTCTTCTCATCCAGCCAGCCTTTAGAGTGATCACAAACAGTTATGTCTGCAGGAATTTTGTCAATTCTTTGGCATCATTTCCCCTTGCTCCATCTTTTACATCATTTGTTACGTGCCCCTAAGTTTTACCCTTAACTTATTCATGGGACATATCAAAATCTATAATTTTGGACCCAGAACTGCCCTCAACTTATACATGAGGTTGGGCTTATAGTCAGGTATAAATGGTAAGCATGTCTAGGACAGTAGATTTTCAATCTGTCATTGACACTTGATTTTAAGGTTAAGTTGACCTCAGAGAAATTGGGAGCAGTAATGTGGCTTTCTTGCTGCAATCAGAGGAAGAGGAGGAGGAAAGGTTGTTTATACGGAATGCATTTTATATGTGATGTTCAGTCACATTGGGCAGGATTGGTGATAGACAGATTGGAAGTGGACTCATGCTTCTATGCTCAGGACAATATAGCATCATTTATTGTTTCTGAGGTTAGAAAGACTAGCTTAAAGAACGAAGGCTTAATGGAACCTAGGTCTCTCTTATTATTAGAAGCAACACATGTGCACTTCAGAACATCAGCTTTATGTTCTTTTGCCTATGCAAAATTCTGTACCATTAGCTTCACTACCAAATAAGAAATAAGGTTGTATAAATAGTTCCTTGAATATGGAGCATCCCTAGTAAGTTTAACAACAAGTTTAGCTTGCACTTGATTGCAAAACCAATCAAAGGAAAGCTGTGATTTTTATCCAGTACACACATGATATCAGAATGGAAAATCAAAAGTTATTTTTTTAAAAAAAATAGTCTCAGATAGAGCTCTTTAAAGTTACTTTGTTGGACTACAACCTTCATAATTCCCGCAGACAGCCCTTTCAATAGGTATGCTGGCTGGAGATGGTTCTCAGAATTGCAGTTCCAAAATTAATTGATTAAAGCTACTCTTTTTTTTGGGGGGGGGAAGAATCTGTGGATCTGGCAATCACTATCAAAACAAGTTAAAACAATTTAGGTTATAATTAGGCTATATTTTAATAGATTGGAGTAAGCCCCATTGAATTCAGTGGGGCTTACTTCTTTCAGTAGACATTTATTTACCCATAAAAGTATTTCTAACCCTCTGTATATCAGCAGATCTGAGTGGGATGCTGCCAAAAAAAAAAAAAAAACTTTGAAAGAAAGATGGTGATCAAGCAGCGCTCCTGATAGTGTTGAACTGCAAGTCCCAGTAGCCCTATCAAGCATACTGTATAGTGGAGAATCCTGGGCATTGTAGTCAAATATCATTTGGAAGGCACCCTGATTCCAGCCCCCTCATCAAAAACAATTTAAATACTTTTAAAACAGTTTAAAATAGTTTAACAAGGCCTGTCTAGATTATCTCTATTAAGGTAGTCATAAGTCAAAGTAATATTCATTTCAGAAGTGATACATGCACCTAAGAAAACTGTATGAAATTCATGGGGTTGCCATAACTCAACAGGCAATTGAAGGCATGCGCGCGCGCACGCGCACACACACACAGAATACATTTCCTTTTATGTATATGCCAGCGTTTAACAGTTTAGTGGTAGATTCTGTTCTCTTCTGAATCAATAATGCAGCTTATCTTTTTCAGTGTGACTGAAGCTTCAGATGTGACTTTATTCTGAATATCTAAGCAATCTTGCAAAGTAGGGTGTTAAAAACTAATTTTATGTGGTGTGTATTCATATATGCAGAGTGTAGGAGAATGAAGAGATATAGGAAGAAGTATGACATTCTAGTTGCTATTAAATTATTATGAAACATTTTAATTTTGCAGTATTTTTGAAGCTTATTAAAGTTTGTCTGCTTTTAGGTTTTTTGTGCAATTTATTTTAGTATGTATTTTTACAGTTATATATTTTATATGATTTATGAACTGCCTTGAACTTCTTTTATATAGATAGGATATACATCACTTAGAGTGCCATGCTGTCCTGTCTTGTCTTGCTTAATAGGACTGGATTCTAGACAAGAATGAATAGGATTGCAGCTTAAATAATTTTGTCTATAAATGTACGGTAGTGCTAAGATGAGAAAATAATTTTAAGCCACAGAAAGGGAGTTTTTTTCTTTGAGTGTTCTTCAATAACTATTATTTTTATATTTGATTTGATAGCATGCATTAATAATTGCAAATATTACTAAACAGTATCTCAATATTACCATTAAGCAATATCTACTATTCTCAAGCAATGTACTAAACTGGGAATAAAGAAACAAGCAAGTGGGAAGTATAGAGAATGATTTAAACTTTATTTATCAAATATTCCCATATCTGAATGTTCATAATGAACATATATTGATAAACATACAGCAATGTGAAAGGATACTGCCAAAGTTGTATCCCATGCCACCTTACCTCTGAATTTCTTTCAAGTTGACCTAGAGCAGGGTGGGCAATTTGTGACCCTTCAGGCATTTTTTGACTGTAAATTCCCACCTTGCTATACTGGTAAAGACAGACAAGAATTGCACTTCAGCAAGATATTAAGTTTGTTCACTCCTGGTGTTGAGATAATACTTAGAACTGATGTGTAAGTACTTTATAAGCAATATATGACTTTTGTGGATAATAAGAGCAAAATAATTTATTAAATAATGCATTGCTAATGCTACTTTTTAAGAGTAACAAAAAGTAACATTTATGTATAACTCTTAAAATACTGCTTTGTGGGATTTAGGAATTTTTATATTTTTAAAGTATATTTTTGAAAACTATGTAATTAAAAGTTAATGTGGCATCAATTCACTGTTCTTCAAAGGAGGAGAGGTTTGTTGCTTCAAAAATGTGGAAGAGGTAGGACTCTAACCCAGGAATGATGTGACCCTCCCTGTCCCTCTCAAGAGATTTTTTTATTTTTATTTTTTGTCTTGTCCTTCTCTGTTCTTTAATGCCCATTGGTGAGGATGCAGTAAATCAAAGCCCACTAACATCCATAAAATCATTATATTGTTTAGATTGCATAGCACTTTCTTCTCCCAGAGAAAATGACAACACTCTCAAACTTTCCACACACACACTCACTCACTCACTCATTTACTATAAATTTTACTGACTTAAGGGCTGAAAAAGACTTGGAGTTGGAGCACCAGCATCCACAGTTCTATGTGGATGCTGTAGTTGTCTTTAACACTCAGTCTCAAAAAGCTGCTGATATAGGAATGAAGAAACCCCTTTTCAGTGCTGTGGCTGTTCTCATGACCTGGGACAGAAGGGGAACCTGTTGCATATGAAATCATGCCAAAGTGAAACTTTGGGTTCATCTGCTTCAGTATCATATCCTCTGATTGTTAGAACTGGAAGAAGCTGTCGAAGGTCTCAGGAGATGATGACTTTCAGCTCTATCATGAGATCCTTTAACTAGAGCATGTGCTCTACTATTGGATTGTAAGTCCTCCTCCAGTTCTGTGTGGATGGTGTTGTTGTCTTTAAAACTCATACACCCCACATTGTCAATCTTTTGTGCTGGAAACCTTGTGAGTGAAATGGGACTATACACATGATCCCTGAGAGTCTCTGCTTCTATTATGGAGAGTGTTTGTATAGTGTCCAGGACTGGATCTATAACTGCATGAACATTACAGAACATTGGTTGATGTTTTATTCTTTGTCACAATTTGGCATACTTAATTAATACTTACCCTTATAATCCCTAGCAGAAGAGAAGAGATTGCTTAAATACTAGTTTTCTAACCTTCTGAATGAGCAATGTGCATTTTCAAAGCAGACAGCATGCATTAAACAACTTTTGGGTAAGTATGTTAAAATGTATATGCATTTCAGCTTGTAAAGAGGCTATCATATATTCCTAGATCAGAGGAAAATTCAGCTGAACACAGTAATAAATTTGATTGTTATCCAAGTAAACTGATTCAATCCTGCAAAAGTTTCAATATTTAAACTATAGAAGACATAAGTAGTCACACTCTTCTTGAAAGAAACATTCAGATTTTTGATTTCAAGTTGGTATTTTCTTAAGAAACTAACAAAAGTTATAGTTTATTGAGCATAACATTCAAGGACATGCTATATGTGTGTAGATCTTGGAAACAAAATATAGAATTAATTATGAACAACATGTGATGTGAACTTCTTGACAAGCTAAAGTTAGCAAGAAACATAGAAATGAAAAACAGAGCATCACAAGCACAATGGGTGACCAGCAAGCCCTTTGAAGCCCTTGTGTTTGTTACTGAGTTTACCAGATGGCTGCACCCTTTAATATCTCTCGGAGGTGCTGACTTGCATTGCATCATTCTGTCGGGGAACTAATGTGATTTCTTTTCCTAGATTTTCCCATGATAATATTACTTCTGTAAGTGTCAAAATGCAAGAAACATTGAGATTAGTGCTAGAAAATAAAAGAAAATGCACAATCTTTTAAAGATTATATTCTGAAAGGAAAACAAACAAACCAACCCACATAACTCCATAAAGAAGTATATTCCAGCCTGTTTTTAACTTTATAGTTAGTATGGTATATGGGTGCTTGTTTAATAAGCAAATCCCAAGACAGGGTATATGTTTATGATATCTCATTGCCTATATTAAGTGCAGTTCTAGATTTTATTACATATACATGGTGTCCATTCTCAGTGCCGTGCCACCAATATTGATGGCAGGGTACTGACTTCTTTTGTAATATAGCTTGTGATGCATTAAAATATCTGTATAACTATGTAGGCTAGAACTGCACCCTTGAATACAAACTATATAGTGTCAGGGGACCTGGTAAGATATATGGTGGTAGTGGTGTGTCAACATCTGTGAAAAAGCTGACAGGCAGGCCTAAAAGTCACCCTGCCCTAAACCTTGTTTTCTTTGCCAAACTTGAAGGTTTTATTAGCTTTCTGTCAGATGCTGCAGGTTTAGGAGGGGGGTATTGCTCTCCTTGCAAATTGTACATTTTCCTCTTTCACCCATTAAGCAAGTGCTCTGACTTCTGTCAACTTTCATAATTAAGGTGTGTTTAACTTTACATCTGTGATGCATAAAGAGCTGAGGAAAAACATTCAAGGAAAGCGAATGACCTCTGGAAACATTTGGCAAAACTCAAAGCTGTACAAAATAGAGATTAAAGGATCAAAAAAGATTGAAAGTGTCACTTAGGAAATGTGACAATGTATTTATTTTTTTCTGATCCCAAACTGTAAGATAAGCAATGCTTGCTGTAGAAAATTGACAACACAGTCAAGTGATCAAAAACTATAATTTAGTTTAGTGCTTTTACATGGAGGATGGGGGGGGGGGGCTGACTTTTTGAGAACTCATTAGTTTCAGCAGTTGCTTTAGATTGCATCATCATTTAAAACAACACCTCCATCTAGTGGATTTATAACAAAAAAAGTCAGTTAACATTTTACATTGGATCTATTGGATATTTTCACACATGGTCACTCTAACAAGTTTAATCACCATGTGTGAGAAAGAAAGTGGGAAAGACTCATTTGTAATGTAAATAGGCCTTCTGACCAATCTACATTTACATCTGAATAACAAATATAACTCAAGAACTCTTTCAATCATTATGTATAAAAGAATAATCAAATCACAACTTGGTTTTTGCAGGTACAATTGTAGGACTCAAAGACTGCTAAACTCTGTAGAAGAACATTCATAATGTCAAATACTTCTCCATTTCGGTGTTAGCACTACAGTACAAATAAGTTGTCACACATGCAGACTATATAATTCTGTAAGTTTTTTCACAAAAGAAGTTCTTCTTTCTATACAACTTTTCCCTTTTAATTTACCTTGAATTATAATGTTTAAAAGCCTATATTTTTCTTTCTCATTGTATGATTGAAATATTCTATTTTCTTAAGTGTTATAATGTCTTGGTCTTTATACATTCTCTTGAATACTTCTTCATTGGTCACCCCACTATCAAATTCTTTTAACATCCTGAGAAAAAATAATATCTCAAGTGCTTCTTTCTTTTCTACAGTAGCCTGTGTTGAACTCCACAATTATGTGCCAGTCTACAATAGAACCAGGAGTACACAACATTACACAATGCATATTTTTGAGGCTAATTTTTAGTTTTTGTTGTATGCTACATATTTGATCTTTTAAAAGTTACTCTGGATCATCTCTCTTCTATTTTTCTATTATTATGATCCCACTGTGCATTCAAGATTTGAAAGTATGCATGAGACCAGGGAATACACATAGTCTTGGTTATAGGCTTTTAGCAAAATATTCCCTTTAGATAGGATTCAGAGTGATCCCACACATGTTGAGAAAGAAAAATCTAAAAAAAAAATAATCTATCATTTTTCAGCTAAATAGCTCTTTAGATGTAGTATGTGATATTTTCAAATTCCATGCAAATACTGTAGGAGAAACACTTCTATTATTTTGCCTATATACACATACGAAACCCACACACACACACACACTAAAACTACTACTTGTTGAACAGCCATTAGTGGTTTAATCTTGACATATATAACCTGTTCAAAGCAAGAACTTTAAGATATATGTTTTGGCAGTGAGTAGGAAGAGCAGGCCTTTCTATATGGTAGCATCACAGTTGTGGAAATCTGTTCTAAGCGTGTATGACAAACTCTTCCTATCTGCTTTTAGATAACAGTTGTAGGCATCTGAAGTAATTGCACCCTCAAAGATCCCCAATGATGGCTGTTTTTCTTGTTGGTTGGTTCTTGTTGGTTCATATGCATTTTGGGTTGGTTCACATGCATCCCAACATTTTATTTTATTTCTAATTTTAGATATATTTTATTCCTAGTTTTATCTTTGAGGGTGCAATTACTTCAAATGCCTACAAGTGTTTTTTTCAATATACGTTGGTTATGAAACTTGGCTTGAAAAGTAGAATATATAAATTAGTTATATAAGTACACTTTGAACTTCTCATGTATACATGTATAGAAGTACATGACCTTAAATGTGTGTCTCAGCCAATAGTAATTTGAAAGAGATGGTTTGACATTGACACTAAAGAGCACTTCCTTGTTATTTATGTATTTATGTATTTATTTATTTATTATATTTATTTGTATCCCACGCTTTCCCCAGAACTGAGATTCAGGACAGCTATTTGAATAATAGATCCACAAATTGTAAAAGTTACCCTTTTAGACTACAATTCCTAAAGTATCTCAGCACTATGGACAGTAGCTGTGCTAGCTGGAGGTTTCTGCAAATTTTTGTCCAAAAAGCTATTTTTTCCAAGCTTGGGAATGGTGTGTTAGTAATACAATTGGGGATTACGGTTATCTTTTATATAGAGATAAAAGCAGAAGGTTCTCTTTATATTCACTCTTTACCTTCCTTTCATTCCAACTACAGCCAAAGAAAAACAAAAGAAAAACATTTTAGACTTTTATACAAGACATCTAGGAACTGCTTGGATTTCTACAATGGACCATTAACACAGACATTTTTATGGACATCATAATCACTTGATTTGAATCACTGCTTATAGTTTAAAAAATAACATAGTATGCTTCATAAACTGCATATTTCCCTCAGTGATGTCATCTGCCATATTAGCAGATTACACCAACATCAGACCAAAAGACATAGCAGCCTCCTTCAACAATCTCTCTCTGAAAGGATATGACATCAGTGTAATCACTTCTTAAAATGCCTAGTAAAATAGAGATCTAAAATGTTTTTAGAAACCTGCACTGTATTTTCAGTTCTTCAAAACTTAGTCTTATGTTCCAATGGACAGCTTTCATTAATAAAAGGTGTTTTATCACATACTATACCTGTCCACTTTTTTAGTCAGCAGCCAATATAAAAGAAGTCAGACCCACTTTCTTTTCTTTCCTTTTATTAAAATGATCCCTTCTTGCTCAGTTCGCTATACATTTAGACTGTGGGCCTTGGCTCAGACATACATCGTTTTAGCAGGAAGCACCTGTATATTTATTATACATTTATAGAACAGTGAAAGTGACCCTGAAGCTATGGATAATATGAATGGGGACAACACAATCAATCAACAACTCATACTGGGGAAAGGTGGGTTTTTTTTTAATAACTGAAGAAAAACATTATTTTGTCATAATTGTCTCATAGCCTTGCAAAATGCAACAGCAATGTTAAATTAGAAACTATCTATTCTTTAGTCAAACATGGACAGGAACTATCTTTTAAATCTGGAAAATTCACAACTACAGCTCTGAAAACACATAATAAAACTACAAAAATATATATTCTACAATAAGCACTGTCCTATTACTTCCAAATTCACATTAAAAAGATAAAATGATGCAGATAATTTATAGAAGATTACATGGTTTCCTATACTTGTATGTATGCTAAGATCTTCAACAAAAGCTCTTGTGCCAGTTCTCCAGCAATGGGAATTGTAGTGTGTGCTTCCGCTAAAATGCTCTTCTCTGTAGTTGTTCCCAAGTTATAGTTGTTCCCTCCTCAGAGAGGAGGCTTGGTGCCTTCTCTGATGCAGAGTTTGGAAAAGCTTTTCAAGACTGCTTCCAGAATCACCTAGCAAGCATAGCCAAGGCCAGGACATGTAGGGAATTCTAGGAGTTATATTCCCAAAAAGTAATTTTTCCTAGCTTGTCTCTGGTGTCATTCTGGTTATATGTTGCATTTTTCTAAGTTTCCATGTCTGTTTGTTTAAATTATTGTATTCTATTTCTGCTTATGAATGGCTCTTTCAGAATATTGTTTTTTTTTTTAATTATTAAGCTATGCTCCAACCTACCATTGGCTGGTTTGCAGAGCTGTAGGGCAGCTTGGAATGACAGAGTTACCACCTTCTTTTGCTGAATGCCTTTCTTCTTCCCAGAAGCTTTGGGTAAGACCACTCAATCAAATGACTGGATGGGTAGGTCCTATTCCCAGGAGTATAGCCTTCATTCAGGTTCATTTGTGGAGGATAAAAGCTGTGCCTCTCCACTCCTCTAGCATTCTGGACTTCATTGCCTTCCCTCCAACTCACCTTATTTTCCTTACTATTTATTGATGATATATTATATAATATTGTGTAGGGTGGGGTTGCATGTCACAACTTTGGCAGTGTGGCATGGGGCTGGATCTAGTTTTGGGCTACAGGGCTGGCATGCCTTGTTAATACCCCTTTAGGAGTGTCTGCTTTAGGGACCCTGGAAGCAGGCAGCTAGGTTTAGTCCCATACCAATGGCTATTGGCTATGCCCCACTCCCAAGTGACAGGAATACCACAAAGTAGTGGCATATTCACATGGATTCCATGCCTGTCTCTCTGGGTTTTCCTTCAGCAACCAGGTTGGAGAGAAGAACCACTGAATAACATACATCACTAGATCTGGGCATCATGCCGTACCAATTATATATTTGTAGTTGTTGTTAACCTCTCTCGAGTTGATCTCGACTCATGACAACCCTATGGATGAGACATCTCCAAGACCCTCTGTCCTCAACTGCTCTGCTTAATTCCTGCAACCTCTTAATCCCTGTGACCTCCTTAATAGAGTTCATCCATTTAGCATGTGGCCTTCCTCTC
>CM034708.1:35031661-35048078 GCA_020142125.1 Phrynosoma platyrhinos
TTTGGTCATCTTGGGTTCCAGGGAGGTTTTTGGCTTGTTCTGCTCTAGGACCTATTTTTTTGTCCTTTTGACTGTCCATGGGATCCTCAGCACTCTTCTCCAGCACTACATTTCAAATACATTGACTTTCTTCCTATCTTTCTTAACTGTCCAGCTCTCACATCCATATTTGGTAATAGGGAATACAATGGCTTCTATGATTCTAACTTTTGTTCTGAGTTGTATGGTATATCTTTGCATTTTAGAATTTTTTCTAGTTCTTTCATAGCCACCCTCCCCATTCTTAGTCTTCTCCTGATTTCCTGACTGCAGTCCTCATTTCTATCCATGTTTGATCCCAGGTATGGGAATTCTTTTACGATTTTTATTTCTTCATTGTCTAGGTTGAACTTGTGAAGGTCCTCGATGTTCATTATTTTTGTTTTCTTTATGTTCAACATAGAATCATAGAGTTGAAAGAGACCACAAGGGCCATCCAGTTCACACCCCTGCCATGCAGGAACTCAAAATCAAACCATCCCCAACAGATGGTCATCCAGCCTCTGTTTAAAGACCTCCAAAGAAGAAGACTCCACCACATTAAGTCTGCCTTAGCACTTTCATCTTTGATCTTCCTTAGTAGGTGTTCCAGGTCTGTGAGGTTTTCTGCTAGTACTAAAGTGTCATCAGCATATATAGCAAAGCAAAGCAAAGCAAAGCAAAGCAGCTTCATTTATATACCACTTCATATCATGCTATGGGATGTCTAAGCAGTTTACAGCTGTAAGCTCATTGCCTCCCAACAGTTGGGTATTAATTTTAGCGACCTTGGAAGTATGCAGGCCTGAGTCTAGCCTGAGCCCTGGCTAGTATTGAACTTGCAACCTGTTACACTATATAGCAGTTACAAATAAAATTGTTTCCTTTTTAATATCTTATAGGATTGTCATGTATCCTGACTCCCACAACCTATAATGGCCATAAATGCTACATCTACAATAATAGTTTACACCTTGCATCTTTCCACATTCAATATAATAATCTCTCATGTTCCCCACTTCTCTCTCTCTCTCTCTCTCTCTCTCTCTCTCTCTTTCTTCCCCCCCATTTCTCTAGTAGCAATCAGAATTTCACCCCAATTACATTTTATCTAATATCCAGTCTCTCTCTTTCATTCTTTATTTTCTGTAGTCATTGGATAAATTGGTGGGATTTTTTAAAAATAAGCCACTCTGGATACTTACTTGCAAGAATAAAATAAAAATAAAAAGCTGACTGTAGAGTAATACCTGTTTAGTTTGTTAAGTGTTCATATTTTAAAAGTTTAGCACCAATTTAGCTGAAGACCTAGTTTAAACAAACCATATTTAATTCCACAACTGAGTACAAGAAAGGTAGGGGCTTTCCTCTAGTTTCTCACAATTTGTTTCACTGGGATTTAAGGGTCAGCCATTTGGCAGCAAAGTTTTAAAAGGCAGGTGCTGACACTAAGAAAGAGAGAGAGAAAAAAAGATCACATGAAGACTGCAAAATGCCTGGAGTTCCTCTCTACAGTTTTTTTTTCAGTTTGTGGTGTTGCTAGCATATATTCATTTCTGTTTTCATGAAATCTAATGATAATGAGTTAAGCTTCACAAATTGAAGATGGACCCTCCACAATTAGCTGAACCAAAGTGTTGAAGGGAATGAAATGAGGTTTGCTGGTGCTAGCATCTGAAACACAGAAGCCTGTGTGTTTGCAACATTCAGTACAATCCCAAGTCTGGGGTGCTCTTCCGACAAACCCTGGTCACCTGCTGAGAGTTTGAATTAAATTAGGTTACATTGTAATTGGATTTTCCTAAGGCACTGCATTAGCATTTTCCATGATCTCACCCTTATTAGCCAAATCACTAATCAGGAGTAGCATGGTTACACTGTCTGCTAGTTAAATTATCTGCTATTATACTGGAGGTCTAAGCCAACTTTCTACCCACGCACAGAGACAGATCTGTCCCCATCTTCCTTAGTTTAAAGATCGCTCACATTATTCTCCCATGGGCTAAAATGCAGCATGGCTCTAACTTTCACATGTTTATTTTAAAAACAGATACACACTGGGGGGGAAATAAGGTTCCATTCAGTTGTACAAAAGAAGGGCAGTGAAGGGGTGATGTCTCCCTAATAAGTTTATGTTAAAATAAAGCTGCTGAGGGAATCAGTTTAATTGCAAAGAAATCCCTAACAATGAACTATATTCCATTGTGGCTCAAATATTTAGTAGGCTTAATCCTTTAAAATCACAAAATTAATGCTACCATCTCTGCTGGTGAACTGAAATCCAAAGGAGTTTTTAATCAATGTAGAAACTGTTTTATCTCAGTATATGCACTATGAATGTAACTTTGGTTGTGGTTGTGTCTTCCAAAATTGCCTGATAGACCACTATTGCAGAAAATCATCTAGAAAGCTATTGCTGTGTAGTGTTACTCAGAGAGATAGAAATTATTGACTTAGTAAGAGCATCCACTATCTAACCACAATCGTATTTTGAGATTAACTCTACTACAAGGCTAAGCTCTAATAGATTCCTGTGAGAACTGTCCTATTAAGGGAAAACTAGGTAACATTGTAAGCAGATTAAATTCAATAGTATTTTCTCCAACATCTGTCATGTCTTTCTTTCCCATTTTAAAATCAATTAAATTTAGGTGCATGAGGTTTATTCTCATACTGAATGCCAGAATCAAACATGTTTAACATTAAAACGAATAAATCAAACCCTTCAGTCACAACCTAGTGCACAATTATGGGCATGTAAGCATCGTTTAAATCAATGGGAGTTAAGCATGCCTATGGCCTCATTCTTCAGCACAAAATATTATAATTATTTATAAATGTGACATTTATCTATATATCTATATATCTCTCTCTATATATATATATATACACACACACACAAAACACCAATACGTGTGATATATTTATATCTATATTGATTCTATGGTTATATTGACAAGAATTAAAATTACAGCCATTTTGTACTTTCAAATGTCCTTCTAAAGAAATCTGAGACTTGACATAGATGCAAATCAGTGTAAAAAAAATTAAAATAACCAAACATCAACATTTTGGAAAACTGGGATAAACTGTTATTAGAAATCTAGTATGTGACCTTGAACCAATCAGCCATCAGCGCAATAATACTTCTGATCTACCAAAGCTATCTCATCCACCAGCTGTGGTGGCCAACAGGGTTTCTATAAACCCTTTTACGTGGGACTGCATAAGCACTGAGACTGTTAAAGTCCTTGCAAGTCACAATATATGTCAGGTGGGTAGCATATGAATTTGTGTTCCATATGGTGAGCAGGCCTGTTGAGCAGAATAATGCACAAGCAGTTCTAGAATCCAGAATTGCAAATGAGTCTTAAGAGTTCAACAAAATTATGATTAGAATTGTAACTGTCAAATCCTTTGCATGGAGTTGCTAGGAAAATTTCTAATATGTAGTGTATGAGGGTTGAAGAAGTCAGGGGAGCGACAGTACTGTTAGGTAATTTTATATTCTGGTTTTTATGGAGGGCTCTTTATGGTAATGTAGTTGTTTCACATGCTTCAAAATGTTGCATGACAACCTTGTTTATTCTGATGAGTGAGACCATGAACTTTGTCCCAAAGTCCTTCTTTGAATTGACAAGTGATTCTGATCATACTTACTTTTAAGTACTAGTGACTAGGTGCTCCTGGAGGTTGGTAAAGTACCAACAAAGCCCATCAGAGACATTTTGCCCCCTGAGGCAGAGCAGTAAATGATACACTCCCCTCCAAAATCAAAGTATCCCAGGCCTTCAAGTTCCTTAGCCACTTATATTAGAAAGTTTCACAACTGCTTCCTTCTGCTCTCTGTCAGTTAACATACAATCATGATAAATGAAATGGGTAGCAATTTATGCCCTTTCATGATATTTAAAATCTGCCTCACTGTACCTAATAGCAGGAGGTCACAATGAGTTCTCAAGTGCATGTTTGTGGACTGAACTGTCACCCCAGTCTGGATCAGATTGCCAATGTCAATAGGGAAAAATATCATTAGCAAATGTAGACTTTCACAAAGCTGTCTGCAGTCTCACACGTTCCCACTTCTGCCTCTGAGTCATAGGTTTATTGACACCACAGAAATAAAGCAGTTTGACTGACATGAGTCTATCCTACAGAATCCTGGGATTTGCAGTTTTGTAAGTTACTGGAGCTGTATGACAGACCAGGCAGAAAATCTGCTTTATCACAGTTACAGAATTCTCCCTGTGTATAACAAACATTACCTGAAACACCCTGTAACAGGAAAAGAAAACTGCAACTACACAATAGCAACTTCTTATCTGAGAATGAATGTATGTTGCCCTCAGGCTCTGGAACGGCCTGCCGGACGAGATCTGTCAATTAACATCTTTAGACAGCTTTAAAAGGGCTGTCAAGATGGATCTCTTCTGGCAGGCCTTCCTGGACTAAATATCCCGGCCTCGGCCCTCCTCCCCTTCAGCAGATCCTCCATGACCCTTCCCTTGTAGGAAGCTGCAGGAATTTTATTGTTGTTTTATTATAGTATATTTTAAACTTGTTGGAAAATTGGTTTTAATTAAATCGGGTTTAATCGTTTTTTAAGGGGGTGGGTGGGAAATACGTTGGTTTTAGGCTGTATTATTTTAATGTTGTGAACCGCCCGGATTGGGTCACCAATGGGCGGTATATAAATAAAATTATTATTATTATTAAATAAATGAATTCAAATGTTGACCCAAGCTTTATGTTATATTCATATCCATACCTTACTTAAGTTAACAAACACAATAACATATTCTGTATTACTCCAGAACAGGGGTAGGCAACCTTTCCCCTTTAAGGGCCGAGGGACTTCAGCTCCCAGAAGCCTCAGCCATGTTGGCCAATAGTCCCATGTTGGCCAATTGCTCCTGGGATTCTGGGAGCTGAAGTCAGTTCAGGGAGATCCAAGGCAGCCTCCAAGCACCTGTCCAGCCATGACATACTCTCCTCCCATACATGTCCCATTCCTCTCCCTTCCCCGCATGCCCTTGGTTGGATGGGCCAGTTTGCTAATGTTTTTATTAAATCCATTTCATTGTTGGTAATCTGATGTGTTTGATGGTGTGTGATGGATTGAGGGTGGGGCTGACCACTTGTGCAATCAATTTGCAGGTGTTTGACAAAAAAAATATGGCCAGCAATGTGCCAGTGGTCACCTGGCTCTTCCCTCCACCTCCATTCAATTGCATAGTCAACATACCAGTAGTATAGTTCACTCTTTCCAGCTTGAACCAAAACAATAAGGGATATTTTTTGTGCCAAAGTTAAGCCATGCAGCACAGCTTGGGGAAGTTTTCCTGCTATTTCAGCCAGGTGCATTGTTTGCACAGGTGACTTCTGAAACAGAGTGGAGATATTTCTTTTAGCCTATGCAGACAAGACCCAAGTAGCATAGCAGAATAGGAAATAGTTACAGTTCATAAATATGAAACAAGCTAGTTTATAGGGCATCAGCTGCCCAGGGAGAAGGAAGTCCATTCTACAGATGATCAAAACATGGTTGAATGACCTTTCCATCAGGTTTGGTGTGTGTGTGTCAGGCCAAAAGAAGTTACCTAATTAAGTACTGAGTTAAGTATCAGCTGCTACAGGATTCCAGCCAGCAATGAACTGTGATTCTGTAATTCTTAAACTCAGGTCAGTTAGGGGGGTTGCAGACTGCCAGAAATAGTACAAATTGAGTCCACTTTTAGGGTTAGGGTTAGGGAATCATGGGAACTGTATTTTATTGTGGCACGAGAGATCTCTGACAGAGAAGGCTCAATGTCTCAGGGAAAAAAATTCCCATGATTCCCTAGCACTAACCCTAACCCTAAAAGTGGACTCAATTTGCACTATTTCTGGCAGTCTGCAACCCCCCTTAGTTAGAATTGAGAAAGTGAGAAAGAGATGGATGTCAGAGTTAGGAATATAAGTGAGAGATGTGAGTTAGAGCTAGTGCGAGTTAAGTTTTAAATGTTTTAAATGTTTTAACTATATGTTAGTGTGAGTCAGATTTTAGATGTTTTGAGTAATTGTTAACTTTATGTTCAATTTCTGTTTAATAAATTATTTTTATACTATATACTTATGCCTTTGAGAACACTACATAAGGGTTATTTGAATGCTTAAGTTCAGATACTCTTTGTCTGTGATGGCAGCAAATTTTCAAGGGTGGTGATGTATCATGGGGATATTAGGTATACAGAGACCACAAAGGCATCTAGAAAGTGACCACACTTGATGCCACAGTGGTGGGACAGGAGAAGGGCCTTACTTTCAATGGTAGTGGTAGGACAGGTAGAGAACCTCACACTTGATAGCAGAGGGGGAATAAGTAGAAGGCCTAACATTTGGTGGCAGTGGTGGGATAGGTAGAAGCCCTCCTAGGTTTCATTTAGGAAAATGAAGCAAGATTGTTTTCTGCTGCTCCATAGACTAGGGCATGAACCAAGAAAAGATATTTCACTTGAAACATCAGGAAGAACTCACAGATGATAAAAGATGTTTGACAGTAGAATGGACTGCCTGGACAGTAGATCAGAAGCTGGTGAACTCTTCTGCATTGGAAGTCTTTAAACAGAGGTTGCATGGCTGTCTCTTGGGAGTACTTCACCTATAGATTCATGCACAGCAGTGTATGGACAAGATGGCCCTTGTGGCCCTTTCCAGTTCTATCTTTCTGTGATTAAGAAAGCACAGTCTAATTGTTGTGTGTCTCCAAGTTGTTTCCAACTTATGACAACCTTAAGGCAAAACTATCATAGGATTTACTTGGCAAGATTTGTTCAGAGGAGGTTTGCCATTGGCATCCTCTGGGCTAAGAGAGTGTGACTTACCTAAGGTCACACAGTAGGTTTCCTTGGCTGAGTGGGAATTTGTCCCCTGGTCTCCAGATTCATAGTTCAGTGTTCAAATCATGACACCATACTGGCCACTAAAAGCAGCATAATAGAAATTGTACAATGTTTTCCCATTAAGCCCCATTCTAGGATTAAGCTGTAGCTGTTAGGATCCAAGAAAAAGAGCAAGAACTTATTTTTGCCCACCTGCTAGAGTTTCAATAATAACAGTGCCTCTGTACTCTTCCTTCTTAAGCCAGCAGGACTTCCTTCTTAACCATCAGCATCTGGTAGGTAGCTGCTTGCAGAAATCTTGTCTCTACAGGCACTTAAAAGCACTCTTTCATTTTTTATGGAAAGTCCATGTTATGGGCATGTTATGAATATTATGCCACCATGGTTTCACTTAAGCCATTCATGTTTCTCTGATCTCATTCCAAGCAAATACATATGCACATGTTTTTTTCTGACTAAAGTTTGTCTACATAATGTCCCCATCCAAACTCGTTGAGCTGTTTTAGATGGCTTTGTGCTAAATATTATATTTATTATTATATTTATGTATATCCTGCTTTCCTCAAAAAATCGGGGCTCAAAGAAGCACACAATTTAAAAGAAAAATACAACAAAAACATACAAAAGGTGAGCATTAAAATAGAATTAAACTATTACAGTATTAAAAGAAGTCACACAATAAAATAATAAAAGGCAACTAAAAATGTAAAAGCTCTTAATATAGTTGTTAAAACATTGCAGCACCCCTAACCTGTTCTTTAAAAAGCTGTGAACCTGTATCTGTCACAAGCTGAATCCCTGTTCCCTGATCTGCCACCAGCTAACCAAGAGCACACCTTCGTCTTGTCTGCATTAAGTTTCAATTTGTTTGCACTCATCCAGTCCATTACTGATGAAGACACTAGTTTATATTAATTGTCTTACAACTTCACCCATGATACTCTAAAGACCATAATCAGAGACAGTGGCTGCTTTAGCTTCATTAGTGATCTTATACTATTCCATGGTATTTGTCCCTTTTGTTGACTGCAGTTCTTTTTCTATTTATTATTATTTATTTTAGAATATTTATAACCCAACCTTCATCCAAAAGGGCTCCCAGAGCAGCTTGCAAATCATGAATTTCATAGTTTTCTGTTTTCAGGCTTACAATCTCAATAGGACATGACTCACAAGGAAAATGGGATGGCAGTGGCTGAGGGATATTGCCTGTTTTTCTCTTCCTTAGAGTAAAACTGCTGTGGCAGCTGGGATGGAAGGAGATCCCAGGCATGATGGGAAAAAGACATTTTCAACATAAAATCCCATGTGAAAAAATAGATGAAGCTGGAAGGTAGAAGCTAGTATCTCCAGCATTCAGAGGACAGGGAGCACTTCTGATTGGTAAATTGCATCATCTCTTTCTCTCTTAATGTGAGAGATAGGGAAAGTTATTTTTGAACTACAACTTCCAGAATTTCCCCAGTCAGCATGGACAATGGCCTTGCTGGTTGTGGGGTTCTGAGAGTTATATTCCAAAAAATTAACTTTCCCAAGCTCTGAAATTAACTTTTCCCAGCCTCAGCCCATTTGATTGGTGGTTAGAATCTGTGGCTGGGATGGGGACATTTAAAAAGAAAACAAATTGAAACCACTTGCAGCACTGTAATCCATGAGGCTGTGCTGCCTTTCCCATCAGTTGTACATGTTGGGTATAAGAAATATTTTTAGAGGGTTTATCAACTATTTATCACCACCTCCTTCTACCTGTAATCATCCATCTCTAAAAGAGGCACATGGGAAGTATGTTCAAGATAGTTGCATGAAACACATATACAGCTATATGCATTAGGTCAATGTCTCTATGTATGTATGAATTAATGGCAAGGATTTGGTTCAGTTGGCAATCTTCTTCTTCTCCCATGGAGTAATTCTATATAATGGTGCATCCAGACTGATTGAAAAGTCCCAGATTTTGTTCCTGTTCTTTTCTGATTTTATACTGGATTAAAATAAACCAATCTGGGGAGCTGGTATAAAAAGTTTCTAATCATACTGGCAGCTGACAGAAAATATTTTGAGATAAACAAAATGTATATGGACCTCCAAAACAAAATCAGAACAGGAACAAAATTGGAGATTTTCTTGTCTTTTTAATCAGTCTGAAGGTGTCCAGAGTCTAGTCAGAAAAAAGTCATACTGTATTAAGTGGGGCTTACTCACAAGTAAGCGATCATAGCAGCTTCAGTTTCATTATTCTAAAAAATATTTCCATGATGTTGTCAGCACAAATTATCCATACTGAAGATGTTTTCTGAGTATTTCCATAAAATGATGATATGAACAGCACAGGGATAAAGCAAGAAATCACCCTCTACAGAATCTCTTAGAGAAGCAAAGCATTAAAAGCAAGCAATATGAAATATTTCCAGGAGTCCTAGTTTGACCCAAGAGAACAATTTAAGTCTCCAGAATGTTACATGTATATAAGCTTGTCATTCAACTTCAATTTATAGTCATGATGATGTGCACTACTTTGATTAACCCCATAGGCTTGAAACTGAGAAAGGAAATTTGAAAAGAAACTAAATGCAATGTAAAGAAACCGCATTTCGATGATCCACTGAGAAATTATTCTTATTCAAGAAAAATTAAAATTATAGGGTAGAGAGATCTCTTTTTATATTTTATTTCTGTAAGATTTGTAGTTTATATAACGGCCTACAATGAATCATCTCTTATTTTAACATCAGTACATTAGATTGATAGCATTACAAAAAGCAAAATAAATTGGCCAATCCAAACCTTCAGGTGGTGAAATGTATGGCTCTCCAGATGCAATTGTACTGCAAATCTGCTCATTCTTCACCAATGCCTATACAGTCTAGATGTCCAACAACATCTAGATACCAATATGCTCCCATCCATCCCTGCTCCATATGATAAGACTCTAAGGGTGAGCCAAAAGAATTTTTTTTTCATTGAGGCTGTTATTGGCAGAAAATGCCTTGACCTTTATGAAAAATTGGAAGATAACTGTGAAAAGGACTGAAAGTGTTCATAAGCGGAGATGTGCTGGATCAAAGGCCAAAATCCCATCTAATCTAACCTTCTGTATCTGCACTGACCAATAAGATGCTTACTATACACAACTATACCATTAAGAGATTAGTAGAAATACTGCTTCTGATAACAGAAATAATATAGTGTCATTTAACTAATAGCTATTGATATCATTTTCCCTCCCCCATTAATTTGATTAATTCCCTTTGAAAATTATCTGGATTGACAGCTTCTACTACATCTTGTAATGGTGAGTTCTACAGCTTTAACTGTATGTCATATGAAGAACTGCTTCCTTTCACCTGTCTTGAATCTGGTCCCATTCAACTTTATTGGGCAATTCCAGATTATAGTGTTCTGGCATTATGACAAAGGAAGCAAAATGTCTCCTCATCCATTTTCTCCACACATAATTCTGTATATTTCTCTTATGTTTCCTTTACTCATCTTTTTAAAATGCCAGACATAACCTTCCCTCACATAGGATGAGGAATTTGTACTATTCCCCAGAAAGCCCACATCCTCTTCCCAGTATTAACATGTATATATTCAGCAGAACCAAACTGGTGCACACTAAGTCCTCTGACAGGTGCTCTGTCAGTACAACATACAACACATTCTGTGTGCTAAATAGGTTTCCTTTACTGGTGCTTTCTGTCTCTTCCTCTTCTCAGAATATGATACATGAGACACTGGAGGCCACAGTAAATCCTGGACTGGAAATTCAGAAATCTTATGCATAATCCTAGCTGTAATGTACATTTATCTCACATCAAGTGGTTATTTATATAAGCCAAGTACTGAATGTGGAAACACTGCCAGAAATGAATAATATTCTGTACCATTATTGCATGGGCAAAAAGCCACTGTACAATGCAAGGTACTGATGGCCATTTGATAGGCTTCTATTGACACAGGCAATACAGAAACAATGTTTAAAAATTACATCCTCTCCAGATTTCCAATACATTATGAACAATGATTAAGCAACATTTCAAAAAGCCAGCAACAGAGTTTGGTCATTTTTTAACATGCTTGGATACTGAAAGATTTCTATCAGCCCAACAAGGCAACTGGAAAAGCGTTGCTAGCTGGAGAACTCTGGATGTTGTAATTTTTAAAAAAGTAACTCCAAACTCTGAAGTACAACGGGGTGCTTCATTTCTCAAATATTTAACCATTACTAGAAATATGTGTCTTTGGGGCTATGCTGACCTGCCTAAAGGGCTGGCCTTGGGGTGGGTTTGGGGCAGGACAGCCACACGCCGGCCACCCCAACCCCAGCCTGACACTATCCTGACACTGTGTGCTTGTACGCATAGTGCGCGGCATCAGGACGCCCTCCTGGCACAGTGTGTAGGGCACGAAAGGGCATGGAAGAGCCATGATGTTGGCTCTTAGGGCGACCTTTTGCTGCCCCTAAAAGGAGTGGCATTTTGCCGCTCTTTTAGGGGTGGCAAAAGGGAGGATTGGGGCCACAGCATGCAGTTGCCATGGATCCAATCCGCAGCTAGCAGGGACAGCCTAAAGCCGCCTGTCTGCATAGCCCCTTTGACTAGTAAGCGATGGCAACTACCCTAAACATAGATGTAGCTATGGAGAGAAGGGGACAAATAAGGGCATTGGTACCCCATAAGAATTCTGCCCCTCAATGAAATTTTCCTTCAGTTCCTAAATTTCTAACGTTGGAGTAACTTACATCAGTTGAGCATTTAGAAATAGAGTTCAGGCATCCAAAGAAAAAGGAGTGGGCAAAAAGGATGTGAATAGATCAAATATATGAGTTCTAGGTTTTAGATTTTCAACGTCCCATTTTTTGCATTGCTAGACATTTTGGGACTGAAGGTAATTTTTATGGGGGAGGAGAGTATTTTCATAAGAGCAATGCCCTCATTTTGTCTTCCCTGTAGCTACAACAGGCTAAGAAGTAAGTCCTATTGAATTCAGTGGGTTGTATTTTGATGAGGTTGTAATTTAGGATTTTAGGAACAACAATGCATTCTAGCAATCCTCAGATCCATTTACACAGACATTTGAATCTCACAATGTGAGAAATAGATGAGGGAAGAGAGAAGAAAAACAAAATGGAACAAATCAGCCTTCACAGCCACTTCATTTCATGAGTTAAGGAAATCAAACACATCTCAGCCTCTCAAAAGTGTGGCATCAATATTAGCAAACAAATAGCATGGAACTAATTTTGCATCCCTCTGCCAGATAATGAATGAGAAGGCAAAGATCTTCCACATGTTAAATGAATGCCTCATGAAACAAATGGGGGCAGGGGCAGTGGGGGTAAGGAAGAGAGAATATGGCCCATTTACACGTGGGAAGTTAAAGCATCTTAGTAGAATGGCAGTATTGCCAATGTCATATGCAACAGCACGTTACTATAAAATGCTCTGATATCTTTCTGATGTCTCTTAAGCCTCATACCAGATCATCACTATACCTAAAAACTTTTATATTCACTTTGATCATTAACTGTAAAGTATGAAATACATTTCAGGACATGCACTTGTCAAGGCTTATTAGTTGGAGCAACATAAAATAATTGCTATTTTTCAAATACCCAAAAGACAACAGATTTTTACTGATCTTGGAAACTAAGGAGACTATTGCATAAGGAAGTTAAACTGGCTTACCTGAGCCAGCTTAAAATTGGTGGCATCCTGATTTTATCACAAGGATTTAGTCACTGAAATCACCACCCAGATGCAGCCCAGGTCTCTTGCTTCTCCCATGGGAGTGCAGCGTGGCTTTTTTTTTAAGCTGGGAGTTTTCCAGCTTAAGGAAATGGCTGCTGGAGTGCCCCTGGGAGCGGCAATGGACCCAGGCTGCACCCAGGCGGTGATTTTGGTGGCTAAATCCTTGTGATAAAAGCAGGATGCAATCATTTCAAATTTTAAGCCAGCTCAGGTAAACTGGTTTAACTGCTTATGAGATAAGCATCTGAGCACAGTCAGGCTTGGTTAACTGTGATGTAGACTAGAGTCACTTGACTTAGACTTGAGTTAGACTCAAGTCATTTTAGTGACTTGGGGCCTGAACAGACTGCCAGAAATAATCCAGATTGAGGCCACTTTAACTGCCTTGGCTCAGTGCTAGGGAATCATGGGAACTGTAGTTTATTGTGGCACCAGAGTTCTCTGATGGAAAAGTTCAATGTCACAGAAAAAAAACTACAATTCCCATGATTCCCTAGCATTGAGCCAGAGCAGTTAAAGTGGTCAGAAACTGGATTATTTCTGGCAGTCTGTTTAGGCCCTTGGACTCAACTGTGCCATAAATGAAACATTGGACGTTATCACACGGGGCCTAAAGCAGTCCCATCCCCGTCGCATTCCCATCCCATTGCGGTTCCTTTTCAATCCAGAACTTACCGGCAAAAAGAAAGCAGCATCATTTCGGTATCATTCTGGTTGCGGCAGAAATGTAATTCCCAAAGAATCCGGCATTCAAAAGAACGAGGATGATGCCGGATGATGCCGCAATGGGACGGGGATGGGACGGGGATGGGTGCGACATCGTGTGAGGACATGGGGAAAAGAACCGCAATGGGACGGGGATGGGATGGGGATGGGCGGGGTTTCTCTGCGACATCGTGTGAACACAGGGGAAAAGGAAGCGGAATGGGACGGGGATGCGACGGGGATGGCACTGCTTTAGACCCCGTGTGATAACGTCCATTGGCTCTACTCAACTCAACTCAAGACTTGCATATTTTTAGCTACTGACTTACTAGCCTTGAAGGAGGAGGAGTCTTCTAAAGTTTTTCCTAGCAGCAGGCAAAACTCACCTTTGAGAGTGCAGAAAGTGTATCTTGGAAGAGAACACGACAAACAAGTTTGACAATAGGCTTGATGTGGAAGGATCTTCTAAAGCTTCTCCTAAGCAGCAGGCAAGACTTCCCAGAGTATGGGAAGCATTTCTTACAGGCTGTTGAGCAGACCTCAACCCCCAACCTTGAGTTTAATTTTCCATTTGTTATCATATCCCTCCTACTTCATCCCTAAGCCAAATGAAATAATCACACACTTATGCACTCCCTCAGTCCTCCTAGTGCCACTGATCTACTTCAGCAATCTGGATCTCACCTTTCCATCATCCACCTCCATTGGAAACACACATACACCACCACCACCACCACCACCTTTTTCTGTTAAAATTGATTCCTGACTTGATATTTGACTTGCAACTTTTTAAAAAGTATTTTTGAAAGTATCTTGCAAGAATATGAGACTCAACGTGAAGGTAAACTTGAGACTTGACTTGAGATTTGGAGTAAAAAACTTGAATACATCATTGCTGCTTAGTACTTGGCAGGGAGTCAGCCAGTGAATACCAGGTGCTGTAGGCTATATTTCTAGTAAAGGAACTGGCAAAACCACCCCTGAAGATTCCTTGCCTAAGAAAACCCTATGAAAATCATTGGCTTACCATTAGACAGCAGGCATTCGAAGGTACATATACATACATACATACATACACACATTCACACTGTTCAAATTAGGTATACTGATTTTTCAAAATATTATTATTGAATTGTCTTCAGTTGAAGTCTTCATTATACTTATAGACTGTTGAATTGTACCCCTATCGTACAATTGTAACTGAAGGACAATAAGTGGAAGAATATCAGGAAAGTAACAAAGAATAAAATATTAAGGCCAATACCTAATTGTCCTCTTATACAAACCCTTGGCATGGGTGCTACCAGATACTGGGCCTTTGCAGACTGCCAGAAATAGTGCAAATTGAGTCCACTTTAAGGGTTAGTGTTAGGGTTAGGGAATCATGGGAACTGTATTTTATTGTGGCACCAGAGCTCTCTGACAGAGAAGGCTCAATGTCTCAGAAAAAAAAAACAATTCCCATGATTCCCTAGCACTAACCCTAACTCTTAAAGTGGACTCAATTTGCACTATTTCTGGCAGTCTACAAAGGCCCAGTTGGAAAACCACACTGGCTATCATGGAATTATGTCACAGAGCCTGAAATAGTCAACTTTTTTTTCTTTTTTCTTTTTTGAACTACAGCTCCCAGAATCTCCCAGCAAACATTGGGCCTAAGCAGACTGCCAGAAATAGTGCACATTAAATTGAAGCACTGCCCTGGCTCAGTGCTAGGGAATCATGGGAACTGTAATTTATTGTGGCACCAGAGCTCTCTGACAGAGAAGGCTCAATTTCTCAGAAAAAAATACAATTCCCATGATTCCAAAGCACTGAGCCAGGGTAGTGCCTCAATTTAATGTGCACTATTTCTATTGATAGAGGACATTACTAATTCATCAGGGCTTAAGGATAACTGTTTGATATCTCAGAATATCAAGGGATAGATCAAGTCCTTCACCTTTGCCTGTTGGGGCTTGACATTCTT
This sequence comes from Phrynosoma platyrhinos, assembly GCA_020142125.1. Taxonomy (NCBI): domain Eukaryota; kingdom Metazoa; phylum Chordata; class Lepidosauria; order Squamata; family Phrynosomatidae; genus Phrynosoma; species Phrynosoma platyrhinos. The sequence goes on from CM034708.1 coordinate 35,046,985, forward strand.
CCTGATTTTTTACAGAAGCTGCTGGAGGCTAGCCTTAATGACACTAGAAAATGGATTAGTCCAAATTAATGAAAACCAGCAGTGTAAGATATAGTTCCTGGTATTACTGCAAAGAGCATTGTCAGCTTTCAAGCAATTTTTTTCTCAACTGGGAAAAGGTGTGTGTTCTGTGTGAGAGATCTTAGGCAATGCAAGTGAGTTAGAGCTGTGTAACTTTTCAGATCTCTTTAACCTCTGCTTCACATTTGTGCCACTATTGATCTGTATCAATTCTAGACACTCAATGGGTCATTTATTGTCTCTAGCTCTTGGGGATTTTTCATAACCTTGCACATCCTTGGAACAGATCTCTGGGCTATATCCCATATAAGGCCTAAGGAAGGAGATATTTATTGCTTCCAGTTTTTGGAAGGACTAGCCATTGTTTCTTGTCACTGCACAAAAAACTGAAGGTTCTGAACATTTGGAACTTTAGCTTTAATTCAAACTATTGGAAATAAGTGCATATTTCTCCCTTATAATGTAATTTTTAAATGGACAACCTTGCCTTTAATGCAAAACTGTTGTCTCACTGGCTAAATAAGAGGGGGGGATTGGGGGCAACTAACTCCCCTCTGAGTGTAGCCACATTGCAGAAGTAAAGCAATCTGACACCGTTTTAACTGCCATGATTCTATCCTACAAAATCCTGGGGTTTGCAGTTTGGTGAAGCACCAGGGTTCTCTGACAGACTAGAATGAATACCTCACCAAACTGCAAATCCCAGGATTTTATAGGATAGAGACATTCATAGCACATGTTGGAATTCTCTTGTCTTTATTCCTAGTCCTTCTTCTCAATCCTTCTACAATGAAAATACCTGCCAATGTCAAGAAAGGGTAATGTAATCGGTCCCTAACTTTACCAGCTAGACTGAAAGGAAATAAGATGACTTTTAGATTTAGTACACAGCAAGGGGTAGCTGCAGAAAAGATTGAAAGAGCCAATGAAATAGTGCTGGAAGTAAGGATGACTAGAAACCACTCTAGCAATGGACCTTATCACATGGGGTCTAAAGCAGCCCTAATCCAAAGGGTATCCGTAGCTAATACATA
>CM034708.1:35048178-35060316 GCA_020142125.1 Phrynosoma platyrhinos
CACCATACAGAGTAATGTTTTCTGTGATAATATTACTCATAAATTGTAATTCCAATATATCACTGAATGTAATGGCAATAGTTGTGATATAAAGCAACTAGCAAAATCAAAATTAAACCTTTAAATTACAATATCATATGCATAGCCCAAATGAATTTACATGTACATAGTTTCATGTGGTTAAAGTGAAAATTTGGTAAGATTTGATTTGTAAAGAAAATTTTTAAAAGAATAAAAAAATTTCTATATAAAATTTTAATTTCGAATTTAATTTTAAAAAAACTAGGGCCTCTTCTTTCTCCTCCCACTGAGCCTCACCCCACTCACACCACATCTTCAGCATTTTAAAGGGATGCAGGTGAACCCCGCAGCCCGTTTTTACCCAAAAACAGATATTTGGGCAGCAGTGGCATCACCCCCGCTTCAGGTGTCATGTGGGACACTGTGCATCCCCCGCACACCTCTAATGATCTCCCTGAAGGCACCAGACCCTGACTTACCTTGGAAGCAAAGCAGAGTCAGGCCTGGTTAGTACTTGGATGGGAGACTGCCTATGAATATCAGGTGCTGTGAGCTATATTTCAGAGGAAAACATCTGGCAAAACCTTCTCTGAGTATCCTTGCCTAAGAAAATCCTATGAAATTCATGTGGTTGCTATAAGCTGACAGATGTTTTGAAGCCACACACTCATCTTTCTTCCCTTTTCAGATGTTTCTAGTAGGTGTAGGAATGAATGTACCCACTACCAGCTTTGGCCCAACTCACATTGCAGCAGGTTCCCACAGCAGGTTTTTGTCTTTGGGCAAAAAACAAACAAAACAAAAACCTTAATTCTGTTTTAAAAACAGTCCTTTAAAAACATCCTGAATGTCAGATAGAAGGAAGACATCCAGACGGCAGGAGTCAGTGCCTGTCCAGACTGTTGTTTCCCTTCAGATACTCCCATGGCTACCAGAAGGCAGCCAAGAAAGACTGTCTAAGCTATAGTGAAATGGAAGACTCAAGCAGACACTCAGTTCCCCAAATTCCAGACACCAGGATGTGCTGAGGTTTTCTTTTTATGACACATTAGCCTGAAATAAGAAGACATGGGGAAGATAAAGGGATGGACAGAGGGAGGAGAGTAAGGACTTAATTTCAGCAGCACACATAATGTATTTCCTTTAAAGAGTCTCGTAACATTATGCAGTACAAGAGGCATTTAGTCCTATGCTACCCAAATGCATGGAAAACTCCTTTAAGTTAATATCCTGCATATGTGAAGGGCAGGGAGTGAATTAGATGCATCATTAAAGAAAAAAGGGAGGGGAGTCATTTATTTTTAAAAAACACAGAACTTTTAAGTGGTTGTTAAATTGTCTCCATAGCTTAAAGTTGGAGACAGCCTATGGTGTCTCCTCACTCCTACACTTTCTGCTGGGGTGGCATGCATTTAATTTCTGGCTCTTATTAAAGCACTTGTTCAATGTGGGCCACAAGCTGAGGTACATGAATAACAACTGATACTATCTCAGAAGGAAGCTTCTCTTGACTTTTCTAGCACCCCGACTACCACAACCTATTCAAAATTGTATTGCCTCTCAGGAAAAAAGCAAATTGTGTTCAATATTAGAATATCTATTTAGTCACACTGGAACAATTACAGTTTCATTGACCACAATAAAAACATACCAATAGAATCAAGTACTATAATCAGGAGCAAAGGAAAAGGAGGATAGAAAAAAAGTGGGGGAAAGGAACAATAAAAAGGCAAAAGCATATAAAAGCATAAAAAAGATGTATGACAATAAAGAGTTTGAAAATAGTATATGATAGTTTACTGCTGTTGCTAAACAGCACTTCTCATCAGCTTTATCCAGCATAGACAATGGCGAAGAATGTTAGGAATTGCAGTCCAGTGACATTCAGAAAGTGATTCCAACCTGTTTTAGCAAAACTACATTTAATACTAAATATGTAACTTTGGAGATTATCACACGACTTCCCCCCCCCCCCAAAAAAAAAGCTGGGCACGGGCTGAGACTGTTAAAATGGATGTTATCACACAGCTTCAAGCCCAGATTGGAGGCATCCTGTACCCGATCTGGACTTCTCCTGTACTGAGCAATAAACAGAAAAGAACTGTTTTTTGCTCAGTATGGGAGAAATCCTGATCAAGTACAGGATGCCTCTGATCTGGATACGAAGCTGTCCAACAACATCTGTTTTTACATGGTTCAACACAAGCTCAGATTGGGAGAAAACAGCTGGTACTATAATCTTTTTCATATACAATGGAGATTTTATAAGCTGAAATAGCAGCGATCCAAGCAGAATCAGGATCACATCACACAAAGGGAAGAGGTAAAGAAACTTTTTCCTTCCTTACAATGTTCCCACAGCACATACCTGCACCAAAGCTCCTATTAGTACTAGAAGGAAAGCTCTTCTTGGCATCAGTGGATGCTTCATTCTCAGGGCTAACAGCATCTTAAGAGAGAAGGTGCACTCCAGTTGGAGAGAAAGGGTAACTTCATACACTGTTATACTGATCTTCCTCACCTCCATGGCATCTACTTTCCAGTTTAAAGAAAGTAACACTACATGCAGAAAGGTTAGATAAGTAAACATCCTTGAATCCAAATTCTGTTGCATTTCTTCAAATGTCATCTGCATTTTCTTCCAATCCTTCCATACTGATTTGTGAGACTTCATATTCTGCCCTCCCCACACAGGGAAATTTATGCATACACTTTATGCTTTATTCATAAACTGCACACTTACACATTTTACCTAACTGTAGTGTTTCCACCTTTAACTAACTTTTCATATATTTTCAGCTGCATACATTTTCAGCTGACAAAATGGGCCTCTGGGCCCATTGCTTCTCCAAAACACTCTGTAAACTCTCTTAACATGCAAATCTCAGAATCGAACACATTTCTTCTCAGCACAACGTGAAAAGGTACAAAAGATTACTTTTATGATGACTGTCAAATCCAGCAGAATTATTCTTCAACCCTGAGTGCATCAACATCACATTCCATTTTTGTTGTTGCTGTTCCTCAGAAGTTATTGAATATACAATGTCTTTTTTTTCCCTGAATGTTTCTCCGGAGGGGTAAATGTTGTGAATGGCAGCGGTATTTGTAACTGTAGTTCTTGTGGGTAGGGGAACAACCAGATGTTTTATTGTTCTAGCCTATTAATCTGCAATTCCTGGCACTAGCAGCAATACTTTATTTCCTCCCAAAGGATGGGCTTGTTTGTTTTTTCCAGTTCAAGGATATATGAGAGCAAATAAGGCCCATGGGACTTGTGTGGTTCAATACTTCCAGTTCATGGCCACTAACTCATCACATCATTGCTACTGAGTAGCAGAGAGCATGCAACTGGCAGCAAGGAGTTTCTTTTGTAGTTTACATAAAGGATTTAGACTACTGGTCTTTTCTCTTTTTTTAGGCATGATCACACTGTATCTCACACCATCCAGAGCCAACAGTGATGACAACTGTGAAGAAATCCAAATGATGATTGGTCAGGGGTAGGCAACCTTTCCCCTTTAAGGGCCGAGGGACTTCAGCTCCCAGAAGCCTCAGCCATGTTGGCCAATAGTCCCATGTTGGCCAATAGCTCCTGGGATTCTGGGAGCTGAAGTCCCTTGGCCCTTAAAGGGGAAAGGTTGCCTACCCCTGACCTAAGATGTCATACAGTTTACCACACACACATACACCCTGGCCACTTTGTACAGGAACTAAAAAAAGCTGGAAATGCTGTGAGTGGATGTGGAGGTTGTGTCAAAAGGCCCAATCATCATCATCTATTATTATTATTATTATTATTATTATTATTATTATTATTATTATTTAATTATTCCCTGCCTCTCTAAGGCTCAAGGTGGGGGTACAACTTAGATTTATATACATAAATACATAAAACACATAGACCTAAGATATATTAAAACCATCAAACATAAAATGATCAATATACCAACTTAAAATTCAAAGTTTAAAATAAACTGGGTAGGCCTGTCGGTAGAGATAGGTCTTTAATATTGTTTCAGATTCAGATAACATGTTTAGCTGTTGAATTTTCTCCCTTTAGGTCATTCTACAGTCTAGGAGCAGCTGACAAAATGGGCCTCTGGGTGACAGTTGTTAGTCTAGTCCTGGCCAGTTGACATAAATGTCCCCCAGATAACCTGAGTATATGGGATAGATTATATGGGAGGACATGATCCTGTAAGTAACCTGAATCCAATCATGTAGAGCTTTAAAGGTAATAACCAACAGTTTGTACTTTGGCTGGAAAGTAACTGGCAATAAGCAAGGAGCACTATTGTGAGTGGTCTTGCTCCTTTGCACAAGTAAAATGGAATAGTGCAGCTATTCTTTCTTTTTCCTCTTAAAAGATTTTCATAAAAGCAACAAGCAATGGGAAAACATGGAAGGGCTACAAATTATAGGTGTTCCATCATAACATTCTGTAGAGGCAGTGCAGTTGACCAATAAAATCTGAAATTGGTCTTGTTTATTTATTCCAGAGTTTCTTTTCCTCTGGCTTTAACCAGCGCATGGAAGAGTTACTTTATGTACCACAACTCATAGAATCCCTTAGGACCTTATCCCACGCTGCTCTCAAAAGTGGCAAGAAACCGATATGAGCATCATCGCAGTACTATAGCGCTAGTATAATATGGCGCTAGCGCTATAATAGCGCTATGGATAAGGTAGCGCTATTGCAATGCCCGCTGACACCAGGCATTCAAAAGAACCCGAATGATGCTGCATTCCGAGCAGTTTCTTGTTGCATTCTGAGCGACGTCGTGGGATCACCCGGAAAACTATAGCGCTATAGCGCCTGATTCTTAGCGGATTCTGAGCGACGTCGTGGGATCACCCGGAAAACTATAGCGCTATAGCGCCTGATTCTTAGCCGATTCTGAGCGACGTCGTGGGATCACCCGGAAAACTATAGCGCTATAGCGCCTGATTCCATGTGGATTCTTGCTGCTTTTGGCCCCGTGGGATAAGGTCCCTAGTCAATATGCCCTGTCTCCATGTCGGCTGGGGTATTCTGTGGGAAGATAGTTAAAAAATGTAACTTCTCCAAGCCTTGGCGCTAACTGACACCAGCTCTCATACACCAGTTGAGCATGTAAACAAATCAAAGGTTGAAGGAAGTTTTGTGCATTTTTCAAATACCGGTTTCCAAGTCCATAAAGATTAGTTCTCCCTGTCAAATCCATGTGTTTCCTTGGGGACAGCTGGGTCTAAAAGCCACAACAACTTTATGAACTGAATCTCTTAAGCACTTAGAGACTTCAAGTGCAGCCAGCCAGTCAGCTTTATCTTCTAGGTTAGTGGGCTCAGCAAGACTAAGCTTTTTACGCATTCAAGTTATTAAGTACTTATAAGGGCTGCAGACCTTTCAGATGGAGAGCTTACCAGGCGATATTATAGCTAAACAATTCATGAGGTATAAGGAGCTTTAGTTTTAAGAACAACAGGCAATTTTCTGGATGTCTGAAACTCACTTTGTGCATTAATCCTCTAGGAACTCTTAGGCATAACATTTTGAGTGACTGAGAGCTAAACTACTCAATTTGTTACATAAATGGAGTGCAACTGAGCTGCCTTTTGTTTACTTACAAGAAAGCATGGAGGGCCCTGATCTGGATTAGGATACCTTCACATGCATAAGGGAGGTTAAAGCCATATTTCCAATCCCTTTGTTTTCCTACAGTACACACACAGAGACAACAGAATGATACATGCACACCGTGTGTGTGTGTGTGTGTGTGTGTGTGTGTGTGTAAAAATATCAAGTGTCCAGAATTAAGTTTCAGCCAGTCAGTCTGTCCAAGTGGATTTCTTAAAGGAAAACACTTCCCATACTTCTGATAACTCTGTGCCGAGTCAGGACAATATGCTGTTTGCCACACTCTCTTTGGAAGCCCGATCAATGTTAATGTTGTTCAGGCACCAAGTGAAAACATGGTGTTCATAAAAGCTTTGGGATTGGGATGCATTGTTTTTACAGAAACCCCTCCCAATTGCATGGTTCTAATACATTTTAAACTAGTTTAACTCTTTTAATCTGTATCTTAATTTGCTAATGGCCCAATATGTTTGTAACTTTTAAAACTCATTTTAACTATTGAGGTTTTTAAAAAAAATATTATTTTTAAAATTGGGTACAAATGGAGACACTGACTGCTAACACCCTGCAGAATTAATGCAGTCTGATGCTGCATTAATTCTGACCACCTTGGCTCCATTCTATGGAACCCTGGGATTTGTAGTTTGTTGTGGCACCAGAGTTCTATGATATCTCACAAGTATCTCACAAAACTACAAATCCCAGAATTCCAGAGCATTGAGCCTTGGCAAACTACATTAATTCTATAGTGTAGATGCATCCCAAGATGCTTCACTCATACTCTGTTTAATGTGCCATATATCTGTTATGGACACAAATGAGACACTTTTGTCTTTCTACTGGCCTTCTGCTTATTTCTGTTGTCGGACAGGGGTGTTGAGAAATGTGAGAGACAACACTGGCTCTCTGAAGCAAAGTAATCAAATTGGCAAGTAAGAACCTGGGGGAAAAAGCCAGTGTGCACTCCTCACATCCCCCTAGTGAAGCTACTGATAGGCATGCAAAGGTTGCTAATTCTAACAAGGACACCTGAATAGGAAAAGCTGTCAGCAATATCAACATATGTGATACAAAATATTGTTTCACCCTATTTCCATCTCTCTAAAGGGGGTTGCAGACTGCCAGAAATAGTACAAACTGAGTCCACTTTTAGGGTTAGGGTTAGTGCTAGGGAATCATGGGAATTGTGTTGTTTTTTTCTGATTGAGCCTTCTCTGTCAGAGAGCTCTGGTGCCACAATAAAATACAGTCCCCATGATTCCCTAACCCTAACCCTAAAAGTGGACTCAATTTGCACTATTTCTGGCAGTCTGCAGCCCACCTAAGCTCTCCACCACATGCCTCTTACCCTTTCCTGCTGCCATTCACCTGTCACCAGTTCAAAATGATCTAAGCATGACTGCAGTGAGCTAAACTGCAACCCATCCAGCCAAAACCAGATTTGGCACCTGTAAAGCTTAGTGAACCGCTTTGTCTTCCTCCTTTACCACTACAGTGAGGTATCTGGGACAGGAAAATATAGCTTTGCCACATAGAGTTGAGTACAGGTGGATTGATTTCAATCATACTCATTTCAGTACAATGCCACATGAGGCATTGGCATTTTAAAAATAAATGAAGCAAGAATAGCAAGATCAGAGCCAAAGTTAAATTATGAAGAGTGTGTCAAGGCCTTTATCCTAACAGGAGACCCACTAGCAAACCCTCTAGTTTCTTTATGTAAAGAGATCTTGTAGCACCTTTGAGACTAAGGCCAAATAAAGTAGTTTCTGGCCACTACGGCCGTGTAGCATTTATACAATGCATGTCCCCGAAGTGGCCAGAAACTGTTCTGACGCCAGCTAACATGGCCTAAAGCCACCAGAAAAAGGATCAGAAAAAAACTGCTCCTGCTGGTGGCCCATTCAGGACCACAGCAGCGGCCAGCTTTGGGACCACTGCGTCTGGTCACCACTGTCCCAGAGTGATTGGGGCTGGAGTGGCTTCTGGCTGATCCTTTGGCACTGTCTGCTTTACCCCTAAGTAAAAGAAAGAAGTTGGTAGCATGAGCTTCCATAGACTTAAGTCTACTTCTCTCTACATACTCTGGTCCAAAACGCACTCCATGAATAATCCAGTTTGAGACCACTTTAACTACCAGGCCCAGTGTTAGGGAATCCTAGAAACTGTAGTTTATTGTGACACCAGAGTTCTCAGACAGAGAAGGCTCAATGTCTCACAAAACTGCAGTTCCCAGGATTCCCTACTATTGCTCCAGGGCAGTTAAAGTAGTCTCAAACTGGTTATTTCTGAAGTATATTTTGGACCTAACATGGCTAAATCTTTGACCTCTAATTTCTTGATCATGTTGCTACAAACAGTCTCTCTAAAAGAATGGAACAAGTGAAATTACAGAGAACAACAAATAACAAAATCATTGCAAAAATGCAGACTTTTTGAACCAATCTGGAATTGCTGTAAATTTCATGAGAAGTGATACTAATTGAGCCAAAATGGGAGAAAAAATAAGTAGTGGCAATAATAGTGAGAAGAACATGGGCCTGTTCAGGAAAGGGTTCACTTACAATTAAGTCTTTTACTCACAAAACTTTTACTGCATTCTGCTTAAACACCACCCCTCAAACCGGATCAGGATTGATTTTAACATTTAAGGCAGGAGTCCCCACACTTTTTCAGCCAGGGGCGGGTTCGCTGTCCTCCAGATCTTCAGAGGGCCGAAGAAAAAAAATTGTGGCCAAAGATGTTCCAAAATGGCATCTGGAGTCGTGCGCATGCACCCAGAGTCACGCGCACATGCGTATGACTCTAAGCGCCATTTGGGAACACAAAATGGCACCCGAGTGGTGTGCATGCGCGTGTGACACCGGAACCCATTTTGTGTTCCAAAATGGCGTCCGGCGTTGTGTGCATGCAGCTGGCGTCACACGCTCATGCACACTACTCCGGGTGCCATTTTGGAACACAAAATGGCGCCCCGCATCGCGAGTGTGTGGTGGCAGCGACAGCACTGGCTGCGGGCCGGTTGAAAGGCCTCGACGGGCCAGGTTCAGCCCACGGGCCATAGTTTGGGAACCCCTGATTTAAGACAAAAGTCATGTGCTTGAAGCATTCAGGATTAATGCTATATGCTTTTCAAAAAACCCACATTCTTGTTTAAGAACAGAAGACATGCCCAGATCAGTTCAAGGTCCACCTAACATTGCATCTTTGCAAGAATCTCTAGAACCACCTAACCAACATCAGAAACTGGCTGTTTAACTTTTGGAAAAAGGACATTGTTTGCTAAGAGCCCTTTCAGAAAGGACAAGTAGAGAAAAAGGATATCCAGGTAGAGGGGAACTTTGAAAACTTATCTTTTGGCTACTGGCTATGTTGATTGGGGGACTCCCAGAGCTGTAGTCCACAAAGTAATTTTTGCATACTTTACACAACATGAGAAAAAATGTCTTGTAAGATTTTTCTTTTTGTCTATTAAAAGTAGTTGTAATTGCATTTTAATTACATGTGATTTAGCAACAAATAAGCTTAAGATGCCCCACAATGTCAACCAACCTAAGAGAAGGCAAAACAATGTGTGGTTGCCAAGAAAAATTCTGTATGACTCTAAAGTTCAATATGAAGATGTGAGTAAAACAGCCACATCTACTTCCTATGACAATTATTCTGGAAAACAGAACTGGGAAGCAGATACAGCAGAAAGGAAAGTCCAGGATTTGGGAGACTTTTCAGAAAGTGTATTATGAATGGGACACTTAAACTGGAAGGTGGCGAATGAAAATCAAGAATGAGACAGAAAAAATAATGAAGATTGGCTTTGTCCTAGATTTTTATTTGGAGGGATGTGTAGTACAGAGAAAATGCATCAATGTTAGGATACCGGAACAGCATTTAGCTGTTCCAACTTTCCCATTCCTTGGGTTGAGCTAGGAAAATCTATAGTGGGTGTTTGAGAAGCTGACTGATATAGGAGCTCAATGGCTGCCCCTAGGCCTTGCCATTTCCTTCCCAAGGAGGATAGAATGGTCCCTACCTTGAAGTCCTTCAGTTTTCAAGCAAACACGTTTTTATTCCAACAGGTTTTTAGGAGGTGGTGTTGTATTTTTTAAAAGGCTTTCAGAGGGTGTTGTACAGTTTTTATTGTTTCACCTTTACTGTTCTTTTACAGTGCTTTCAAAACATTTTTGACTGTATGGTTTAAATTGTTTTAAAATGTTGATAGTCATTTAACTCCATTTTAATGCTGAAGATTTGTGTGCTTTAAGCTGTATTGTATTTTTATTTATTGGATTTACATTAAGCAGCTTGCTAATACTGAAAATGATAAGACAGATGCATCATATTTGGAATCTATAGTCACAGCCACATGTATGCATGGAGGTTTACAAAATAGACCTGTATACAAATCACACACATGGTGTGTATGAAAGTTTACTGCCTATCACAAAAAAAGCCCCCATTAAAAAGAAAACTCTTAAAAAGTGTGTTCAGTACAGCTGTTGCTTTACCATTTGCCTTGTGCTGCACATCTGGCGGAAACTGGTCAGGAACATACCATTGATAGTCTGGCTGCGCAGAACAATAAAACATTATTACAGCAATATGGACTTCATAGACACTTCAAACAAAAGAATAGCAGCATGGTAAATATAATTATGCTGTGAAGCTTTTCATTAGTCATACCAAAGTAATTTACCCCCAAAATGTTCCCTTTTATTTTGATCAAATAATTCTTCTGATCAAGTTTTTCAGCTGTTTTTCTTTTTTATTGCTATGTCTTTTTGATGGCTGGCACTATATATGTGTGTGTGTGTGTCTGTGTGTGTCTGTGTGAAACCTGCTAGATCCCACAAATCAAAACAAACTTTATTAATGTTAACAAATCAGATTTCCAAGAGCCTCATGAACCTTGAAAAGGAATATAAGACAGGGCGAGATGGAATACATCTGATGCTATCATAAACAGGTCTCTAACTACAGTTCATGTCAGCTGTAAAGAGACTACGAGGAACCTGGTGTGCATCAACATGACAGGTGAAGGTGTTCCAAAGCAACATACAGTATTTGCAATTTGTTAGAATTCTTTTAAACCTCCAGTAACCTCATAGAGGAGATTCTCATCTCCCAGGCTGGTGGCAACAGGTCATCATTTGAATGTAAAAATGATTTTGTCTACACACAAATACACACACACAGAGAGAGAGAGTTTTACAAACCCATACAAGAGTTCAGTAAAAAATGTTTGTGACTTTCTTCAAGTCCCATTTCCTAATTGAAAAAACTGGAATCATTATGAGATTCATGTTATTCAAAATAACAATAACACAGTAGTTTGTTCTCAAATCAGCTGAGGGGGTCATAAAAGCAACTGATGTGTCCCCTAAGAGTTCACTCCTATACTCACTTAAGAAACTTACATCTAGTAAATTTGTATAGGATTCCACAGAAATTGTTTAAGTCATACTACAATGGGTCCTTTTTAAAAAAACTATTTTTAAAAAAATTGAATCTTGTATTATATGGTAGACAGTATTCATATTCAATTACCAAAAGAAGGTGATCCTTAAAGTTGACCCTCCTTGTTTATCCCAATCACTTTTTTTTCCAAGCTGTTTTTCCAAGATCATTCTTATTTATTTCATCACCCTGTTTCTTTGTCATTTACACGACAGCCCGATGTAGTGGTTTCCACATTTGATTATACCTCTAGAGATCAGGATTCAATTCCCTGACTGGCTGTAGAAACCCACTAGGTGACTTTGGGAGAGTCACACTCTCTCAGACTCAGAGGCAAAGGCATCCCCTCTCTGAACAAATCTTGTCAAGAAAATACCACCTTAGGGTCACCAGATTATCTAGTATGGTAATTTCCACTTTATATGTGCACTAATGAAATATTAGTAGATTATAGAAGAAGTATTTTTTATCTTTTTTAGATGGAAGAGGCTTAACTAGGAAAAGATTAGAAGTCACTTTTATTTTTTTCTTGTTATTTTTTGTTCTTTTTTCTTACTCTATTGTTTCTTTTTTAAATTTTTCCTCTTATTTGTTGTGTAGGATTGTATGATTTTTATACTTGATCTTAGCCAAAAGACCAAGAAGCTATCTTTATTATAGCAATTGTAACCATCTAATGTGTAGATTTTTTTGTTTATTATACTTTTATTCTGTATTATATAATTTTATCAAAAATATTCTTTAAAATATTATATTAAATTATTTAAAAGGACACAAGGGAAGGGAAGGAAGGAAACCCAAGGAAGCATAAGGGGATGGGTAGGAAAACAAACAAACAATGATAGAAGACAAACAGCTACTGGGCAGCAGCAGTTGTGGTTGATGTCACTAACAGGAGTAAATTGTGACACTATAGCTAACATTGGTTGGCACTGTGCACAGGGAGGTGTAGGTGACCCTCCTTGTGTAACCCCATCACCCTATGATGAGACACCCAAAGTAAGACACAGGCAGGATCAGAGCATTAACAGAAAGGGAAGGAG
>CM034708.1:35084332-35101837 GCA_020142125.1 Phrynosoma platyrhinos
CTGGAATCCCATTGTCAATTCCTGGGAAAGGACATCCAGCCTTTGTTATCTGACAAGACAGCACATCACTTGGGGCTAGATTTTAGGTATATCTATTGGTTCCAAAACCTAACCTCTACACACACAGCTGGCATACACCCTTTCACTCTGTGTATGTTCTGTGTCACCCTCAAACTGGGTTGTGAACTGCCAACCTTGCAATTGTCAGAGTCAGCATCTTAACCACTAAACCACCTCATCCCTACAGGATACAGGGTACTATAGTTCAAAAAAGTAATATTTCCAAACTATTTCTCCTCTGTCCCTACACCTGCCCTTGAATTGTCATCCTCATTGCATTGAGTGCCAACTCAAGTAGAGCAATCCATGTGAAAACGGACTCTGATAAAACAGAGTCCCCAACACTACAGAGCATTCTATATGCGATTAGTGCAGTAAGCAGGGGTAGGCAACCTTTCCCCTTTAAGGGCCAAGGAACTTCAGCTCCCAGAATCCCAGGAGCTATTGCCAACATGGCTGAGGCTTCTGGGAGCTGAAGTCCTTCGGCCCTTAAAGGGGAAAGGTTGCCTACCCCTGATTTAAGGTATCTTATGCTGGGGACTGGCAATGGTTTTGTTTTTTCCTCAATGCACTAGGAACCAGCATCAAATTTGTCCCCAATGACTACAACTTTTTTTTTTCTTTACTGAAAACTCACCACAGATTGGCAGCCATGGCCTTTTATGGTCTCTTCCAACTCTATAGATCTATGATCCAGCATTACCAAGTTCCAGCATTTTCTATATCTTATAGCAAAGTGATCTACACACATGTAGAAAACATTTGTTCTACTAAAATAGTTTTAAGTATTTACCTTTTTCTCATACTGCTGTTTCATCCACCTGAACTGTTGATCCCATTGGTTGTTTACTGCCAAAAGCTAAAATGGATAATCAGAAATCTTAGGTACACCATTCTCATGTTCATCTTAAAAACTTATTTTACCTATCCTAGATCCCTAAGACTCAGGGCAGAAATAATTTAAATTAAGAATAATCTAGAACTACAAATGTTTTTCTCTTAATCATAGCCACTGTAGCAATGAAATGCTGAATAAGATGTCTTGGCATTTAGAGAGCATATTGAGGGGGATGGTTTGTTTTTTGTTGTATGACAGACTCTTGGAAGGAACAAGTTTCAAGGCAGGTGTGAGCAGTTACCTAGAGGGCCTATACTTGCCAACATCTGGAACAGACATAGAAAAAAGTTGTAATTAAAGTGTGCAGGGACTTGGCCATTTAGAGCTTTGTGGGTTTTGTCTGTTTTCAACCTTTTCCTTATGTTGTCTATGGCTGTTCTGTATTAATGTATAAAAAGCATAAAGCATTTTCTCTCATTTGCAAGAGATCAACCTTAGCTAGGAATGAATTAGGGAGTGGCAGGTGAAAGGTTAAAGTCAAAATTCCCCACAATGATTTCTAAGATGTACATAGTCCCCATTCAGTGCTAAAAGTTCATTTAGTTCCCACATGTGTTATATGTGGGTTTTTTCCCCATTCTTGTGGTTTCACATAGGCATTCAAAAATAATATCTCGTGATCAGGAACAATGGACACTTCATCAAATATATGAATTATTATCCATAACCTTAGCTATTGAGCAGGAGTCCCCAAACTACGGCCCACGGCCTGAACCCGACCCATTGAGGCCTTTCAACCGGCCCATCCGGTCCTGCCACTGCCACCGCACCACTGCCGCCGCCCCGCACGCATGACGCAGGGCGTCATTTTGTTCCAAAATGGCATCCGGCATCATGCATGCATGCACACGACTCTGGGTGCCATTTTGGAACACAAAACGGTGCCAGAGTAGTGCGCATGCGTGCATGACACAGGGTGCCATTTTGTGTTCCAAAATGGCACCCAGAGTCGTGTGCATGCACGTGCGATGCCAGGCACATGCGCACGACTCTGGGCACATGTGCGTGCGATGCCTGGTGCATGCGCATGACTCCGGGTGCCATTTTGGAACACAAAATGGCGCCCGAGTAGTGCATATGCACATGCATGTGCACACACACGCGCACCTCCGGCTGCAATTTATTTTTTTTTCTTCAGCCCTCCAAAGATCTGGGGGACAGCGAACCAGCTCCTGGATGAAAAAGTGTGGGGACTCCTGTTATAGAGAGAGGATATTTGGTTACAGGTAGAACTGTAGACATTGAGAAATTAAATGCAGAGAATAACATGTGTGAAAATTACACTATTAACATGATTATTAATTAAATGTTGCTGATTCTACAAATTGTTGCTGGGAACACAAACACCCTGGCACTAAGTAAACAAGTTAGCACATGTAGGCTGAAATCCTATTGATGGCACACACAGGCATAAGCCAAACTCATGCCTGTGTCTTGTTTTTGGTAATGTGGAGACTGGTATTTAAATGAATTTTACAAAAAAAAAAACCCAGACTGACGTTTTGGACAGAGCTATCTAACTGAGACATAGGTTACCCAGATAACTGATAGTACATCCACTGACTGCCTCCACGCCCACATATTCTTTTGTTTTTGCTTTTTTAATAATGTGGGGAATGCCCACCTCCAGTGGAAGAAATAGGCACAGCAACAGGAGCCTCAAGTAAAGGGCTAGATCTGCCAACTCATGAAATCAAAAATTGAAGTCTCAGGGCAGAACCAGGCATGAGTCTTAGGTATAAGCTTGGCAGTGCCCAGCACAAAAGTTGCTGTTTTACTATTTTTTATAAGTGAAATAATAGCACCAGCTCAGGTAAAAAAACATTTCTGCAACTGTTCCAAAAGCAAAATAAAAAACCAAAGGAACAAAAACAAATTCAGGCAAACTAGTTGGTAATGCATGTTGCTGGTTATTTCCATAAATATAGCATTCCTGTCAAGTCTGAGATTATCCTCTGAATGATAGCATGGTGCTTGTTTGTTGCTCATGAATCTTAATTTTAAAAAGTAATCTTAACTTAGGTTACTTAAAACTAGAGCTTGGAAAAGTTACCTTTTTGGACTGGCTGGGGGATTCTTGGATTTTCAGTATCACATTCCATGCTATGCTCTAAACAGACATTTACAACCATTTTTTCTTCCTTTTTTTAAAAAAAAAAATCTTTCCTCTATTCAGTAGTAACAGAACAAAAGAAATTCATCTGCATAACATCCTTGAAATATTCAAGTATTTATTTATCTTAGTAGCACAACTGCCAGACAGAAAAAATGCTAAAGTGGCATTCTCTGGGTTGATCAATCACTACTGCTTTTACTATTTAATAATTTGGGAGAGCCATAGTCCAATAGTACTGGTTATAAAATTATACTTTCATAAAGATAAAAAATTATCTCAACCAACTTTTCCAAGACATTTTGCTTCCTAAAGTAGTCTCCCCTTACTGTCAACTAGATAAATTCCTAAAATACTTACAGTATCAGAGAAAATGCTAGGAGTGCTACAATGCTTAGATTGCTCACAAATAGATGCAATCCAGTTATTCCTTAGACATTTCTGTGATCATTTTGAAAATTATTCTAGGGTATATGTGCTGGATTGCCAGTTGCTTGCCTTAGCATTTGTAAAAGTGTTGTTATCTCAGTCAACAATCTGGTTTGTTCGTATAGTCAAGATGGCTGACAGCAGCATCCAAAGACCTGCATGTGCTGGACAGCAATTCCAGTGTGAAATTTTATGTCCCCACAGGCAAACAATTTGCTGTACAGGGGAAACAATATTTAGGAAGATACGAGCCAATCCATTTATAGCAGGAATGGACAACTTGGGGTTGGAATGCAATGCCCATCATCATCAGCACTAGTTGTTATGGGTAGAGCTTCTAAGAATTATAGGCCAATGAAATTGGGGATCCATAAGTTGCCTACTCTTGGTTTGCAGCCAAGAGCTTCAGCTATTTGGAGCCTACATAACATTATTAATTACCAACTAGGATCAACCCACTGAATCAATGGACAAGTGCTGACTTACCAAATTCCCATTAATTCAATGGTTCTGTATTAGTTGGGACTAACAGAAAAAAAGAGAGAGTTACCTCCTCTTTCTGCTTTTCCAGTGAAACAATCTGTTGTTCCAGCACATCTCTTGGTATCTTCTTTGACATTGTATGCTACAAAATAAACATTAATTCCATCAAACACAAATCCATTGTCAGAAAGAACCGTTGCTAATATGGCCTCTGCAAGTGAACTAATGCAAAACTTGTCTAAAACTTGTCTAAAACTGAAACTTAATATTTAAGTCAACATACTGCTTCAGCGTAAATTAGTAGTCCCTGAAAAGCATGAATAAAAACAGAAAAATAGTTACAGAATTCAACAGCAGTTATACAAAAGAAAATGAAAATGTCTCCAATGTTACCTACATTTTATACCTTGAATTAACAACACCTGAGGCTTTTTAAAGAAAAGAACTCACAGCAAAAACAGAGCTGTTTTTTTCAGAAAGGAATTTTCCCAGACTCTGCATAGAAGTAAGGAGACTATAGGTTCACTTATGAATAGAATTTTTAAAAGTTACTTTTTTGGTCTGTAAGTCCCAGAATCTGTATTTTAAATGTATATTTATATGTATCTTTACTTATTTTATGAGTTTTAAAACTGTATATTGTATTTTGTATTCTGTTTTTTGTTGTTCTTATGCTGGTCTGTGACTGCAATATCTATCTATCTATCTATCTATCTATCTATCTATCTATCTATCTATCTATCTATCCCAGAATTCAAACACTTTTCTATGCTTAAGAAAATACAGCAACAGCATTTGTCTATGGAACCATCCCATGGCCTCACTGTGAATCCTAAAGCAAATGGATGTTCCTCATTCCAGTAGCCATGGGATCATAATAGTCTGACCCTTAGTGGAGCTGTTCAACAGGCTGAAGCTATTTTGGGGAAAGGGTTACATATTCAATAATGTCTTTAGTGTATGGACAGAGGTCTGGAAGATTCACTACCCCACTGACAGTGGAACCCCACTGGCTGACTGATGGCCACATGGGGGGGGGTGGCAAATCACATGGATGCTCACTACCAGCCAAACCCACAGAATGATGAGTGCTTGTAAAACAACTGTCTGGACAAAACCAGAATAAGGTGCTTGGACTCCCTTGGTGTTCCTGTGTGGTTTATATGAGGAATTGCAGCACAGATAATTAATAAAATACAAAACACAATATTTAACACCACAAAAGCCTCCATATATGTACCCACTCAACCTTGCAAATTCCATCATACTAACATTGATTCCCCTGTGTCATCAATATTCAATGTGTTACTTGAACAATTAATACAAGCATTGAGAGATTTAGATAGTGACTGGAGAAGAAAAGCAAGCTGCAATTTATACCTTCAGCATTGGGATCCCAGCCAGGGATGGAGTTGGAGCAATTGCACCAACTGAACCACTGATAATCTGCCCCTGCTTATAAATGACCTGCCTACTTCTCCCGGGGTTTTTTTAATAAGCAAAGCAAAGCAAAGCAAAGCAAAGCAAAGCAGCTTCATTTATATACCACTTCATATCATGTTATGGGATGTCTAAGCAGTTTACAACTGTAAACTCATGAGCCCTGGCTAGTATTGAACTCGCAACCTTGTGGTTTATGAGTGACTGGCTGCAGTACAGGCATTTAACCACTGCGCCACCAGGCAAATACATCAGGGGATACATTGCTCTCTTCTGTGACTACTGTAAAAGAGCTCTACAGAATAGGGTATTTGTGCTCCCTTTCCCCTCTTTTTGTTTTATTTTCCCCATGTTGGCTGATAAATGTCCAATTAAAATTAGATAAAGAGATAATTTCATTCTCCCAATATTCTACAGTAAGGATTGCCCTTCTAAATCTTGCTGGACTGTGTCCCTTGCATAATATGGTTTGTAAACCTTGTGAAATCAAGATTTGCTGTTTGGAATTTAATTTTTTAAAAATATTTTCAAGCCGTGGAAGTTTGAATCCATGGATAAAGAATCCATGGATATGGAGGGCCAACTTTAATGCTATCAGTTTTTAGCAAGCCATTTTAAACCATGAAGTGATTATTATTAAGCTCTCATTAGTGATTGCCAGTGTCTTTCTGCTTTCCAGGAATTCATTCAATGGATAGTAACTATTCAGCAAGCTTTCATTAATTTAAATTAAGGGTTTACACATTGGCAACAATCCTGTTGCCCTGAGGTTGCAACCACAGGATAACTTACTACTTGGCATTTCCCAGCCAATGGGAATTACGTGAATAAAAAATGAGTGAAATCCAGGAAGTGTGGCTTAACTGTACTTGAACTGTATATGAAACAGCTGCAAACCACAATTCTAAAACATAGTAATTGAGCAATATTTCCTAGGTTGTATCCCTATAAGACCTTTTCTGGAAGTAACTTTGATTGCACACAGTAGGACTGGCTTCTGAATAGGATCTCAGTCTTATTGTTATCTCCAACTAGAATCAAAATAATTTATATAAGTGCTGACTTACCAAAGTCACCACTGATTTAATGGGTCTACTGTAGTTGGAAATGACAATAGCATCTGGGACTAAATATCTATAGGATTGCATCATTAGCCAGATTAACTTCAGTGGCTATTCAATGTCATTTTGAATATCAGAAGCTATCCTGTGGATCAACCTGGCCAAAACTGTAAAGAGACTTTAACAATATCAGTTAGACCAAACTGCAGACAGAGAACCAGCATGATCAGTTATCTTGATGGAAGCATAGTCCCACATTGTGACACTCCATGACATACTATTATTTTGCTGCTTTCCTTTTGAATAGAATTAGTTGGGAACAAAGTTGTTATCTTGACATTATTTCTGTCAGTATCTTGAACATCCATAAGTCCCCCTACTGAAGCAGCTGGACATTTTTGTCCAATGCCTACATTCAGTTCAAATCCACAGAAGTGGAGTCGTATAAATGATACCACTGTGCATGTGAATACACATGCACCACTGGTGTAAATTTGTTCACTCTATTCAATTGGCAGGTATGTTCTATTGGCTGTACATTTAATTGTCTGTTTGGTTATTCAACATTGCCACTCAAGGTAAGGATCACATAGCAGAAGCAATGTGTAGATTTGCAATATATAACTGCAGTGTACGAGCACTTGTACTGACTCCATTCCAATGCTAAATGGTAATATGGCATCACAAGAAGAAGTTGTAATGAGCTGTGGGTTTGCATATTTCTTCTTCCGTTACCTAACAGGACTTTCTGTGGTTCATGCTTATAATGCTAAATGATTATTTAATGCTACATTGAAAGAAGTACATTAGGTAAATGTACCCATATCCTTTTTTAGAAATTAATTATATAATGTACTCCAGAAGTTATAATATATTCCATTGGATTTTTTTTCCTAATTTCAATATATAGCACAGTGGACACCTATATACACTGGGGTTTATTTCCAAGACCCCCTATGGATACCAAAATCCATGGACACTCAAGTCGCATTATATACAAAGGGGTAGTAAAATGGTGTCCCTCATATAAAATGGCAAAATCAAGGTTTGCTTTTTGGAATTTTGTTTTTGGGAATATTTTGGTGAATATTTTCAAGCCATGGATGGTGGAATCCATGGATGTAGAATCCGTGGATATGGAAGGCTGACTGTATGACCTGTTCTAAAAGTTCAGGGCATGAAATGCTAATCATAGACAAAATACAGCACATATATTCCCACAAAAATGAAGGATGTGCTCTAGATATATGAACTTACAGATTGTCAGTCTAAAGTATTTTGTGTGTGTGTGTGTGTATGAAATAGAAAAATTGGCCTATCAAATATATAATTAAAATTCGGGTGGAAGAGATTCAGGTAGTTATGTTAATCCATTAGAAAAAAAGCAAAAAGCAACAATACCATGATACATTTAACTATTTCATGCAATACCCACTTACTTTTTTGTTTTTGTTTTTTATTGTTTTTCTTAACAGGATTACCATTTTTTTTAAAAAAATGGTGTGATGCAAGAGTAATATTATTTAATTAAATCAAAATGCTAGACAAACTACAGGATACTCAAATTTAAGTCAATTTGATTGGACTTCATTGAACATGAAGCAGAAACAATAACTGCAATCACATATTTGAAGTACGTTTATTTATTTTTCCTGTTGAAGACAACAAATGTTATTCATGATTAATCTTACTGACATTCTTTTAGTGTAGCATATGCCATTTAAAGTAATAGAAATAGGCCCTTTGTGATTTCTCTTCTATAGTTTGTTTTTTCAAATGTTATGATAAAATATTTGAAACTATTTTCTTCAGTACAGTAAATTATATTGACACATTAGCATTTATAACACTTGCCATTCTACCATGAAATAAAAAGGGTGAATTGTCGCCAACATGGTTGTCCAAGAAATGCACTCGCTTACCTCCAAGAAATTGTCTGAAGTTTTCTTGCCTTCCATGTCTGCTTCCATCTGTTCAGAACAGACTAGGGTGTTGTGTTTACCAAAAGCCTTTAAAGCAGACAAAAGGACATAAACCACATATATTTGTGAGTGAGAATTCATCCAAGAGAAGAAGAAGTAGAGTAAGAGCTGGGCACCTGAAACTTCACTGCAAGCGTATCCAGCTCCTTCTGCACATAGACCATAGGAGGTGATGGAACTTGTATTTGAATCATTCATCCAAGGGGCTTCCCAATATGTCCCAAGTATATGGCTGTGTGAGTAACATGAAAAGATAACAGCCTACTTGGTGTGGTATGTAAACTGCAATTTCCCTGTTGTCAACCAGTTCTCTTCTGGTAGGGGAAGTGGTACAGACAAGAAAAGGAAGAGCAAACGTATTCCCCACCACCACCACAGCCACAGTTCACCATTTCCTATTGGATTCCACCCCCTGCTGCTTTTCCCTTGCATGAACATTGAAGTTTTCTGACAGGAATGTTTACACACACTGTACATTTTCCCCCATGACTGAGAAACAAGTGAGTCATGCTTCATATAGAATGAGAATGCTTGTAAAAACAATGGGGAAGGAAATGTCTAGCCTGAGGAACACCGTGTAACATTTACAGCTTGGATTTTTTTGTCCCAGTGAAAGTTGGGGCATAACTAGTAGATTAGGTGTCCTACAATTATTTCCTGAAATGTTACTGGCATGGTAGCTGAGTTCACAAGAATGAAATATGAGCTTGTGCACATGACTGGATTTTGATTTGCTAATGAAAATGCAAGATGACAATAATTAGCAGTTCGTAAATCACTGGCTAGATTATGAATGTAAAAGCTTTAATTTTAGTTAAACTTGTAGTTATATTATGAATGTTAAGGGTCTTAGTTTTAGTTAAGTTCTCTTCTCTTTTTTTCCTAATTATCTTTTTTGTGGAAATAGGGGAATCGGATAAAACAGAGCAAATTAGCTGGTGTGGGAAAATCTGATCTATTGAAACTAATGGAACTCAGCAGTATATTATTCCTAGTACACAAAGATACATATATTTTTCATAGTGTCTGATAGCGATAGCAATAGCAAGTACATTTCTATACCACTTATCAGTGAACTAACAATTCCTAAGGTTTACAGTGTGTAAGCCAATTGCCCCCAATAAGCTGAGTACTCATTTTACCAACCTATGAAAGGATGGAAAGCTGAGTGGATCTTGGAGCCCTGCCTAGGATTGAACTCACAACCTTGCGGCTGCATTACTGGCATTTAACCACTGTGCCACCAGGGCTCCCAATTAATTTTACTTACGGTCGTGCTTTACTTTAATAACCAGTCTATTAAGATTTTATCACTCATTGTGAAATACCATGCTTTTATGTTCAGTAGTGTAACCTGTTGTTTGGTTACTGTCTTGCTGGAACAATGGGTTTTCCCCAGATGAATCCTAGATATCCCTACACAACAATGGAAACCCATTGGGTGATATAGGACAAATCATAGTCTCTCAGTCTCAGAGCAAAGCAATGTTGAACAAACTTTGCCAAGAAAACTCTACAATGGATTCACGTAAGGATCAACATAAGCTGCTAATGACTTGAAGGCACACAACAACAAACTGTGCATTTACTGTAGAAACCTAAATTGAATGTGAGTAATTTAGAATTTCCCACAAACTACAAAGGCAGTTCAAATGTGACCAGCACTAAATATTCTGGAACAAATCAATCATCATCCCATGATCTCTGAGCATGTTCTGTCCTCATTACCCTATTTTGAATGTATCTGTGTTTTGTTTTGTTTTAAATCAGTTTGTACTTCTAGGGACTTCTTCGTTCCCTCAGTCCTCTCTCTTCTGCCATTTGGACTACAGAATAACATACAGCTGGTCCTCCATGTCCATGGATTCTGCATCAACCATCCACAGCTTGAAAATATCCCCTCCCAAAATTACAAAAAGCAAGCCTTGATTTTTCCATTTTATATAAGGGATAGTGTTAATAAAGAACATGATGGAAAACTATACCATAGATAAATCAATGAATTTCAGCTAAAGTTTACTTTGACAATTTTTCCTGTTTTTGAATTTGCAATTGAGATACAATCAAGACAAATTAATTTTTAATCTGCTGAGAATTATATGCAATAATCACATATGCTTGTACGTGGCTCCACTGTCCCATGTTGATTTGAGCCTCTTTCTTTAACTGGAAAAAGGTTGCAGAATGCCAATGCTAGCAGTGCCTACAAGTTTACTAGTTGAAAATCTCCATACAGTGAAGTGTACTGCCAAAGGAAAACCTTTTCCAGGCATTTTGCAGAATCAGTGACTCAGGAGGACATTTCTACCCTCTTTCACCAAACACATGAAATTGCACCAGCCACATCAAAGTGTTACAATTCATGTTCCCTTTTAAGATTCATTTCTAAAGTACAGACACAATGTTCCAAACAGAACCCATGATCTATGTTCCAGAGGCTTTTGGGACCTGAGCCCAACTTCTTCCTTCTCTCCTTTCATGTTTGCAAGCTGAGCTCTGTATTTCATCATCATTTTTATACTACATCTTTTCCTTTTAGTTCTAGGAATTCTCAATCCTTTCATTTTCTTGTATAGTGTCTCCAATAATCTATGGCCATTCCTTAAGTAAGACCTGCCATATTATGTCTCGTCATTACATTACAAAGGAATGTAAAACTGAAATACATAGAAGGAACTTGTGAACTGAAAAAATGTTTGGCAGAATTAGAGCTTAGTACCATCTGAGGGCAACATAATTGCAGGGAACTGTTTTATCATATTTCTCTGGGGTTGGGAGAAGATTTGGGGTTTGTTTTTGTTTTAATTTGTTTTAAGGCAGTGTGAATGACAGTAGCAACACCAAAGTTCTCAGATAGACTAGAACTGTGTATCCAGGAAGGAGAGGAGAGAAAGAAAAATCTTAGACATTTTCCCCCAGGTGAAAAAATGTCTTCTGAGAAATTTGGCACTCATCTCTTTGAAATACCGATAAAAAGAGTAAGGAGGAATTAGGAAATAGGAATGGAAAGAACTTATTTATACCTAGCATAGATGTACAGTCATCCTTACATTTTCGTAGACATCCCCCCCCCCCGCAAAAATGGAAATTCCCAAATATTCAAGCCCTATTGGCTTGAATGGTCACACACTCCCATGCATGCCATTTTAACCCTCCCCACTTGCCAGCCCACAAAAGACTAAGACCACAGTCCACAAAAATGGAGGGATGCCTGTAGTTGTGTTCTATATGGCTACAGAAACAAGAAGTAGTTGTGTTCTGCAGGAAAAAAAATGGTGGGGGAAATTACAACTATGGGTCAGAGATGGCATTATGCAATGAGTATTTCCAAAGCTGCTTCTTTTCCAGTGTAATCATGGTTTAAAAGCTACATGCAATAATGTCCAGATTGATCTAGACAAGGCAGAAATTCTGCTAGACAGTAGAACCTGGGATTGGGATCACAACCTGTTCTGCATGGGGTTGCTCCCCCTCTGAAAGATCAGGTTTGTAGTTTGATATTGTTCTTGGACAAAGCCAGGTTACTGCAGTGGCCAGGAGCACCTTTGTAAGCCTCAGCTGCTGTGCCAGCTGCACCCTTTCTTGAGGTAGGGGCTTTGCAGACAGGCGGCCATGGGCTGCCCTGGGAAGCGGAAGATTGGGGGCAAGGCTGCCCCACACCTCAGCCCCAATCCACCTTTTTGGAGCCTGGGAAAGGAGCGCTAAAATGATGCTCCTTTCTCAAGCCCCAGAAAGGGTGCCAGAAGAGCCATCACGTGGCTCTTCCGCATCTCTTCTGGCTCAGCCCGTGGGACGGGAGGATGTCATCGGAGCGCTCGCCGTGTGTAATGGCAGGCGCTCTGATGACGTCCTCAGGAAGGGGTTGGGGTGTCTGGCATCCAGATGCCCCTCCCCTTCCCTGGCTCTGCATATGGCACTTTGTGCCGTCTGCAGAGACCCATAGACAAATCTGGCCACATTGGTTATGCCTTAATAGACTATTGTAATGCACTCTGTGTGGGACTGCCCTTGAAAAGTGTTTGGAAGCTGTAAAGGTAAGGTAAAGGTATTCCCCTTTGACAAGGTTGTCAAGTCATGTCCAACTAGAGAGGTCAGTACTCATCTCCATTACTAAGCCAAAGAGTCAGCATTGTCAAAGACAACTCTGTGGCCATGTGGCCAGCATGACTGCACAGAACACTATTTACCTTCCCACTGAAGTGGTACCTATTTATCTACTTGCATTTGCATGCTTTTGAACTGTTAGGTTGGCAGAAACTGGGACTAGTGAGAGAAGCTCACCGCATCACACAGCACTTGGGCCTTGAACTGTCAACCTGCCAATTTTGCAGTCAACAGAGTCAGCGTCTTAACACTTGAGCCACCACATCCCTGGAAGCTGTAGCTGGTGCAAAATGCAGCAGACTGGTTTCAGGTGTGCATTTTATAGACCATAAAACACCAATCCTGCAAGAACTGTACTGGCTTCCAATTTGCTTCTGTTCTGAGCTCAATTCAAGGTTCTGGTGTTGACCTACAAGGCCCTAAACAAATTGGGACCAAGAGCTCTGAAAGACCGCCTCCTCCCATATGAGCCTGCTAGAAATTTGAGATCTTCACAGGAGGCCCGGTTGCATTTGCCAACATAGGAAGTTAGGTTGGTGGGTACATGTAAAAGGGCTTTCTCTGAGGCACTGTCTCAAATGTGGAAATCCCTACCCAAAGATGTTAGGCTGGCCCCATTTCTCTTGAGCTTCCAATGGGCAAAACAATGTAGTTTCACATGGCATTCAATGTCTAAAATTGCTATTTTAACTGGTTTTAACTTGTTCAAAATTGAATTCTTGGATTGCTTTTAGACTGAATTTAGATGTTTTAAAAGAACATTTTAATGTGCTTTAAAAATGATTTTATTTTTGTATTGTTTTAATTGGTTTTTATTTGTTCATGATCCTTGGGAGCCCTTGTGGGCTAGAAGATAATCAAAAAATAATATAAATAAGTAAACAAACAAACTGAAATGGCAGTTTAACACAAATGTAAGTTATTTTCCCATTTTCTAATTTAAACACAATTGAATTATATTTTAAGGTTAGTAATATATTAACTCTTTCTGCTACCTTTTCTACATATACATTCCTGGTTGTTAAAAGGTTCAAGTTTTTGCTGTCTCTTTATGAACCCTCTCTTTGTGTAAAGAGATTTCTCTGTGCTCTGTACACAAAAGAAACCCATGCCTTAACTTGATCTGTCATGAATACAATGCAGACATTTTTGTATCCTTTTTATTAATGACTACAGAATCCAATACAAACAGACCTTTTTTGGAAAAGAAAAACATTAGCAGTCAAACATCTTTTTTCCACATAAGAGTTGATAATGATGTTGACTCTCTCCTTAAAGTCACACAGGGAGATTCAGATAAGGATAATTATGATCACTGTGCTTCAAGAAAAGACTACAATAGCCTAACATGTTGAAATGAAAAATTAGTGGTGCATGAAGCAGATGTTCACAGTCCTGTTAGGTTCTCACACCAGAACACAGTCATGTGGTACCTCTTAAGGCTAGTTTTATTTTCCCTGTGAAGATCTCCTGCTTTGTATAAAAAATGGGAAGGAAGCAGAGTGAATTTGTTTACACATAAGTCCCAAAAACAGTCTTACAAGAGCCCTTGGGTTACAAGATGTCAGTTTACAGGATATCATTTGAATTTCTTGTTTCAGAAACTGTAAACATTCTAGAAAGGCATCCAGACCCACTGTGCTTCCAGATGGCTTTTGGACAAGATATATGCATATTACAGGGCCACGGAAGATGAAACACAAGGAAGCTCAGGGCAAGACATCAAATCTAGAGCCCAGAAAAACTCCCCTCCCAACAATTCTCAGAATCCTCCAGTCAGTACAACTATACTAAATGGGCATTTTAAAGGAAACTGGAGATAATTAGCTAGTTCCATCAGTTAGTTTGCATTATCCTTGTGTTATAAGACATTCACTCAGTTTAGCATATTTATTTTATGTATTTGTGTGTGTGTGTGTTTGTTTGTTTGTTTGTTTGTTGTTAACTGCCTTCGCATCGATCTCGACCCATGGTGACCCTATGATGAGACATCTCCAGGGGTCCCTGTCCTCTACTGTGCTGCCCAGCTCGTGGCCTCTTTAATAAAGTCCATCCATTTGGCATGTGGCCTTCCTCTCTTTCCTAACATTATTGTCTTTTCCAATGATTTATGCCTTCTCATGATGTGTCCAAAGTACAAAAGTATAAGGCAGGGGTAGGCAACCTTTCCCCTTTAAGGGCCAAGGGACTTCAGCTCCCAGAATCCCAGGAGCTATTGGCCAACATGGGACTATTGGCCAACATGGCTGAGGCTTCTGGGAGCTGAAGTCCCTCAGCCCTTAAAGGGGAAAGGTTGCCAGAAATAGTGCTGCTTGAGGCCACTTTAACTGTCCTGGCTCAGTGCTAAAGAATCATGGAAACTGTAGTTTATTGTGGCACCAGAGCTCTCTGATAGAGAAGGCTCAATGTAAAGGCCCTTAGTCTTGTCATCTTGGCTTCTAGGGATATTTCTGGCTTGATCTGCTTTAGGACCCATTTGTTTGTCCTTTTAGCTGTCCATGGGATCCTCCAGCACCACATCTCAAATGAGTTGATTTTCCTCCTATCTTCTGTCTTGATTGTCCAGCTCTCACATCCATACATGGTAATAAGGAATATAATGGCTTGTATAATTCTGACTTGTGCTCAGTTGTGTGTCTTTGCATTTTAGGATCTTTTCTAGTACTTGCATAGCTGCCCTCCCCATTCTTAATCTTCTTCTTATTTCCTCGCTGCAGACCCCATTTTAATCAATGTTTGATCCCAGATATGAGAACTCTTTTACTTTTTCTATTTCCTATTGTCTAGTTTGAATGTGTGTAAGTTCTCTGTGGTCATTATTTTTTGTTTTCTTTATGTTCAACATTAAGCCCGCCTTTGCACTTTCTTCCTTGATCTTTCTTAGTAGTTGTTCTAGCTCTGTGAGGTTCTCTGCTAGGTCGTCAGCATATCTTTCACTCCCCCCTCTTCCATGTCCAAGCCTGCTTTCCTTACAATATGTTCTGGATATATAAGTTGAATAGGTAGGGTGATAGGATGCATCCGTGTCAGACTCCTATGCCAACTGGGAACCATTCTGTTTCTCTGTGTTCTGTCCTGACAGTAGTTTCTTGTCCTGAGTACAGATTCCTCATTAGGACTATCAGATGTGTAGGCACTCCCATGTCTTTAAGGGTATACCATAGCCTTTCATGATCTATGTAGTCAAAGGCTTTGCTGTAGTCTATAAAGCACACGCTGATTTTCTTTTGGAATTCCCTGCTATGCTCCATTAGCCATCATATATTTGCAATGTGATCCCTGATGCCTCTTCCTTTCCTGAACCCTGCTTGGACCTCTGGGTTTTCTCTGGGTTTTTGGAGCCTATGTTGCAGAATTCTGAACATGATTTTGCTTACTTGGGAGATTAGTGCTATGGTTCTATAGCTGCTGCAATATATATATTCCCTAACCAATGGATTTTGTTATTTTGCTTCTGAACTAAGTAGATTTTGTTTCCTTGCTTCAGAAGTGGTGATACCTAGAATGCTAAAATATTTTAATGATTTATGAAACTATTTTCCCAATTCCAGTTGGCCCTTTACATTCACAGGAATTAGGGGACCAAGAGCCCCACGAATATGGAAAAACCAGGAATAAACTGCCCCATGTGGCAGCCATTTCCAGGGTGGGAAGGGTGCGGGGAACAGGAGTGCTCCATACCTCCAGCCCTCCTACCCTGAAAAGGCTTGCTGGGTTTAACGTTCACAAATAACCAAAACCACAAATGTCAAACTCGTGAATGTGAAGGGCCGACTTTATTTTTTTTCCCCTGGATTTTACACTTTCTCTTCTTCTCTCTTTCACATTTACAGTTTACAGGCACATTTACTGTTGTGTGCCTTCAAATTATTTTGGACTTTTGGACTGAAGCTACCCAAGTGGGGAACTGAATTCTGGTCTCAGAACTGTAGTCCAACACTCAAACTATACCATACTGGCTCTCAATATTTACAGTTAGACATGTTTTTTTAAAAAAAAAATAGTGGGCCCTTGGTAGCCACTGGGTTTGGTTCCAGGACCCAGCATGGACATCAAAATCTGTGGAAGCTGAAGTCCCATTAAACGCAGTGACATAATAAAATGCTGTCACTTATATAAAATGGCAAAATCAAAGCTTGCCTTTTGGAATTTATATTTTGAAAAAAAATATTTTCAAGTTGTGGATGGTTGAATCGGTAGATAAGGAATCCATAGATGTGCAGGGCTGACTATAAAATAAAACCCTTCTCTCTCTTTACTTTTATATTTCCTCCCTCTTATCTCCTGTTGCTTATTTCATTGCTGGAGAATGCACATGCAAAGTTGGGGATCCCTTTGGGGGATTTAAAGACAATGTTGACTGCCAGATTTAACAGGCAAGTGCCACAATGAATAATTTTTATTCTAATAAGAAGACTTTCAAGATAAATTCCCTTACTGAAATTGACATAGAAGGAAGTGAAAGCAATAGTATGGGTTATTTTTATTTATTTATTTATTTATAGCCCGCCTCTCTGTCCAACAGAGTTTGGACAAGTTTATTTTCTTTTGAAAATAAAGTTTATTTTCTTTTGAAAATAAACAAAACAAAACCAATGGCAAGGAATAAGATTAAGAAGCAATTGCAAAAGCTGAATTTTTTGTTCCATCATTTAAGTTATAACCGACTTTTGTGTATAACTATGCAGGATAAGTTGTGGTGATGTGAAACAGCCCGTCAAGAAGGACAAAGTGAAAATGAACCAATTGCTTACTTTCAAGGCACAGGAACAGCTCTCAAACTTCTTAGAGGAATCCAAAGTACTGTTCTTCCCTATCAGAATCCTTATTTCATCATCAAGCTCCACACTTTCGCATCTAGTTGGGGAAAAAGAGGGGGAAATCATAATACCGTTATCTTCTAGAACAACAACAAAAAATTACTGACAAAAGAAA
>CM034708.1:35162447-35190330 GCA_020142125.1 Phrynosoma platyrhinos
TTCCAGGCCTCGGAGACGACTTTATTAGTCATCTGCCGAGGCCCTATGCCAAAAAATAGTTTGTTTAGCAGAGTTTTATTCTTGTCCTGGGGAAGAGCACAACAAAGAGAAAAATATTGCATTCTGTGTGGGTTCTCAGGATGCCTTTCAAATAAAAAGGAAGAATATGGTGAAAGGAAGAACTATTTCCTGTTCCATTACCCGGCAGTAGAAATCAACCACCCATATAGTGCTGAGCAAAAGAGATGAAAGAACAGGGCATCTTGATTTTTGATTTTAGTCA
Source organism: Phrynosoma platyrhinos (assembly GCA_020142125.1). Lineage (NCBI taxonomy): Eukaryota > Metazoa > Chordata > Lepidosauria > Squamata > Phrynosomatidae > Phrynosoma > Phrynosoma platyrhinos. The sequence goes on from CM034708.1 coordinate 35,162,731, forward strand.
GGTTCCACTTGATGTTTTGAATGGCCACATCCAAACCCTGCTCTTGAAGCTATACTCTCCAAACCCATGGATACTGAAATCTGTAGCCTGAGCTGGAAACTAGCATCGCTTTGAAATGTAATGAGTAGAATGCCCTGTTGTGTGAGTATACAAAGGCAGAAAGCCTCTTATAGTATTTATACAAAGTTTCTGGACAGGTCAGGTTTTGTTTATGGTATAACCATTGTCATATGCTAGAACACAAGGGTCCAACAAAATCTCCATTGCATTAGCATCCCAGAGAAGCATGAGTAGAGAGTTCAGTTGTAAAGAATCCAAGGTGCTTCTTAGAGTTCCTTTTGGCAAAGGGCTGCTCACATAATTTTACTTCAATGTTCCCTTCACTGAATGCTTCTCTTCTGCTCCCTTCTAAGACTGGTTCTTTCCTACAGGCACCTTCTTTGCGTTGTGTCATTGTAATACCCACATTTCCACATTGTCTGGATGGGGGCAGGATTTCTTTTATAATGCAAAAGCAAATTGTAGAGAGGAAGTTTTTCTTGAAGTTCTCATTCATAAAGGCATACACAATGGGGTTGCAAATGGAATTGGAAAATCCTATTACCTGAACAATACCAAAGATCATCTTAATGGTGACATCATCGTACATGCTTTCAAGTTTACCTAGAGACAGGAAATAGAGTGTTAAATATTACCTTGACATGGGTGAGCATGATTCATCCACATTCATAACATGTGGGCATCCTGTTCAGCATCTGTAACTATTAAATGACTTACCTATTTCGATTATCCATTCAAAGCAGAGAAGCTAAACAACAATAATTACTAATTTTACTCAAACCGAACCAGATATCTAGCAGCTATTCAAACAAACAAATATATATATTTAGAAAACTTATTAACTACCAAACTTTTCTATGCTAGTTATGTACTTATTTATTTATTTAGTTTATACCCTGCCTCTTTCCTATTATGGGACCCATACACCTTTATATACCAAATGAGCTGTTGATGACACATGAACTTGGCCATCCCCACAATGGAGATAAAGGATGGACATAACTAGAACCACTGTTCTAGATATCCAGTTAATTAATTTATTTTTGGCTCCTTGACCATATGACAACCATCTAGGGCAGCTCATAGTTTAAAATGAAACAATAAAAGTGATCATTTGCCTGTGTAAGTCCTGTATTGTCCATTGTGATAAAAGGAAATTAAGAGAACTCTACTTTTAAATTGGAAAAATCCAAGGGTTTTTGGAGGTTTGCACAGGCTGCAGATTACCCTTGTTGCCTAGACCTCCTGACTCCATCCTGTGACCTGATACACAGGTGAGAAAGAGAGCTTCCTGCCTCATTTACAACTCTCAACTGCATTCCTTGTTTAAAGTGACAGACTCTCTGAAATATACAACCCTGAAAGTTCCTGTTAATTGAAAAATCACACTCCATGACTTTGTTATCTCATCTAATTAACAGCTCTGAACAGAGAAATGTCTCCAGAACAGTTTGATAATGTCTATAGAATGCATACTTTATAGACATGGAGGATGTAACTTTGAACTATCTGTTAATGTTCTTCTGTAAAAAAAAAACAACCAGTAGAAACAGTATATAAGATGGATTCTGAAATGTCTCCCTTTGGCCTAAACAGACAGAAAGGATACCACAGGACATCCCCATGGTATCCTGCCTGTGGTTCTGACCCAGGTCAGTCTCCAGGCCAGCTCAGCAATGGGCAGGTGTTCACATACCCAGCCACTGCTGCACTGTGGGTCCAGTGCCACCATGCAACACATGCTGTTGCCGTCACATATTCTCGGAACACTCCTGCCATAGCCTATAAGGTTGAAAATGGGGCACCTGGCTGCATGTGGCTAGGCATCCCCTTCTGAAATCACAAGTCATGGCAGGGGTCTTCAGAGTGGATAGCGGTGGCAGGTAACAGGCATGTAGGTCTGTATGCTCTGTCATCTGTCGCAACTGAGTTTCAGAGAATCTCTGTTGCAAACAGTTGGTCCTTGTAGACTGAATTAAGGGCCATTGGGGTCAGGATCCATGGGATCAATGTCCAGTCTGTCCAATCCCAGCCCAGGACAAATGGCTTGTGTTGGTCAGATAGGGTGACACCACACTGCCCTTTTGGCCCATGTGTACAGCCCTGCAGTCTCACTTTGAGGTTCCCATAAGTTACTGCTGCAGAAATAAGCCTTGACTTTCTTTACTTCTTGCTTGCATTGCTTTGCAAATTTGGACCAATATGCTAGATAGCAAACCACACACTTGTGACAATTTTGGTGAGCCAGGCAGGTGGAATTGCCTAACTTGGACCTTGTCTGATCATCACCCCAAGTCAACCCATGCACCAAATGGGAGAATTCACCTACAAGGGGATCCTTGAAATGGGGGGTGGGGGAGTGAGGTGAACTGGTGGGGCCAGCAAAGGATGGGCCTTTCACAGAACCAGGTATCTTTTTGATGATCCCCCACTTCAATTTTCTTTGGGTGTTCAATTGTGTGTATGTTCCCCTTCTTTGAGTGGGGAAGCTTGCAGGTTGGGAACATGCTCTGTATGCATGAACAGGGATAGTATGTGTAACCATATTGCAGTTGCCCCTACCAGATGAACTCTATATCGAGCCTGAGTATATAGCAAGAGTGATTTGGCAAGTGATTGAAACAGTGTTTGACTCAGGAAACTTGAGAAGATCAAACCCTAAGTCCTCAGGGTGTTAACTTAGATCCTGAGAACACGACTCCTGTTTGAAAAATTTTCATCCCTTTGTAATGCCAAGCAGGCTGGATTAAATGGGATCAGGAAACAGCAAGCTTCTCTTGGAAAAAGGCCCCTGGAGTGTGCTCTTGAAAATTGGAAATCATTGTCAGGAAGGAAGAGACTAGAGAAAAGGTGTTTCATTTCACTTTGGACTATCAAGTGGCCATTCCTAACATTTGGCTCCATGAAAGACAATGGCCAGGCTGTGGTTCATTTGATTGTTAGAAATTATAATCTTTATGCCTAGAAACCTTCTGACCAACGAACATCAAATATTGATTTCACCAGAGGCAGCCTCAAAATTTTGCATACCACAAATATTAGTTTCAGAAATTAAAACTTGCAAAAGCTACAGAATTCCTGAACTTTGAAGATTATTTCTCCAAATTATTTCCCTCTCTACAGCCTTCAGGCTCCCCCATCTCCTCCACTAAACCCTTTTTGTAGGGTCATTCACACTTGTGCCAATTGTCTCTGACATGATTTTTTTGGGGGGGGGGCAACACAAAACCCATTTAAATTGGTGTTTTTGAATCCGGGGCATTTACTGCTTCTTTTCAAAAGTACCAGGTTTTCTGAGAGAACTGCCAATGGGAATGCAAAGTCAATTCCATTCTGAGCATCCCACTACCTCCACTCTTCCTCCTCTTTCTCCTCCTGCTCTCCCCTTCCTGCTGCTGCAGATCTTTCTCTTCTTTCTACCTCCTCTTCCACTTGCCCCCTCTGCCACATCCTCCCTCCTCTCCCTCTAGCCTCCACAGTTGCATCTGCCATCCTCCTCTTCCTCCTCTTCTTCTTGCCCTCACTGTCACATCTACCTTCCACCTCTCCTCCTCCTCCTCCTCTTCCCCTGCTGCCACATCTGCCTTCCTCCTCTTCCTCTCTTCCTCTTGCCCCCATGTTGCATCTGCCTGCCTCCTCTTCCTCCCCTCCTCCTTTCTCCCTTCTCTTCTTCTCTCCCTCTGCCACCGCCTCTGCTGCCTCCCTCCTTCTCCTCTTCCCCCCATCACCACCCCATTGCCAAGTGTGAATGGCAATAGGGGTAAAAATGCCACAGAGCATAGTGGGAACGCCACAGAGCAATGCCAATTCAGATTGGCATTGCTAAGGAGGCCGGATCTCCTTGGTACAAAAAGGTCAGTGTGACTGAGGCCAAAGATTGCCCTAATTCAGGTCTACTTTAAAATCATGTATAGCTGTTGAATATATGGAACTTGTGTACTAGACACATTAGTGGAATGAAAAGATAGTGTGGTTAACTAAATGAATTCAGTAATAGCTGTAACTTCTGTGTTCCAGAACAAAGAATCCATTCCAGGTCTTATTCAACATGCGTGGTTTTAAATTGTTTTTAAACTGTCTTGTTTTAAGTGTCAAATGGTTTCATACAATTTTCATCTTTTAAAAATATAATTCTTATTGTTTTAAATTGTTTTAAACTATTTTATTGTGTGCTGTCCTGGGATCTTTGGATACAGAACATGACATACAAATTTAAATAAAATAAAATAAAATAAAATAAAATAAAATAAAATAGAAATAGTCCAGACTTTAGTCTGGAACCTATGGCCAAAACAGGTTTCAGCACCATAGAAATTTCCTTTAGAATTTAGAATAAAATGCAAAGTAGACTCATTGTCATGTCACATGGGAGCCAAAGGACCCCCATTGAGTGAATACAATTATTTGTTTTGTATATAATTGTTGTGTTTTGATATTGTTTTTCAGCAAAAAAAAAACCCAAACACCTCATCATACTTTATTTTTTAATTAAATCTATAATAGTGAAGCTAATAAAATCCCTTAACAAACTTTATTGAAAGCCAAGGGGTAGCTGCTAATAGGAAATTGATACAATCAGGAAAATAATCAATAAAACAACTAGATAAACAATTTTAGCAGAAATATCCAGCACTGGGAGTCCTCCTAATCTCAATGGAGGTACCATTTCCCAGTCTCATTGTAACCAAACAATCTTAATTAGGCCACGGTATGATAAACAGAGCTCCAACTGCATTCCAATATAAAAATTGGGCCTTATAAGCCAAAAGTAACGTCTTGGACATTGCTGAGTGTCTGGATAACCAGTTTATATCGTTCAATTGAGGTGTACGGGAATTCAGTATGTATGGTAAGAGGCCCACTGAACAATGGTTCATTAATAAATATAATAATAAATTTTTATTTGTAGCCCACCCCTCTGCAAGGCAATCGGGGTGGGGGACAACAGCATTCCAAAAGGCTGATGGATCCAGATGGTTTCCTGATAACTTTGGGGGAAATTCCTGTTGGAACAGGCAATTTTGCTGAATCTCTTACTGACTTTTGGAATGAGGAAACAGACAGGGTAATTGACACAATTTTTCCTCATAGAGTGGATCCAAATTTTATCCCCAGTTTACTAGGGTCTGTTGCTCTTAACTGTCCTCAAGTCAGCCTGTGGCTACCTTGATAGACATCTCCAAGATCCCCTATCATCTACTATTTTCTTTAGGGCCTATAAATTCAGGCCTGTGACCGCACTGATGGAGGCTATCCATTTGGTGTGTGGTCTCCCTCACTTTCTACTGTTTTCTACCTTCCCTAGCATTAATGTCCTTTGTAGTGAATAATGATGTGGCCAAAGTACAACAGCCTCAGTTTTATCATCTTGGTTTTCAGGAGAGTTCAGACTTGATCTTTTGTAGGACCCATTTGTTCATCTTTTTGATTTTATTCTCAGCACTCTTCTCCAGCACCACATCTCAAATAGTTTATTTTCTTTCTGTCAGCTTTCTTCACTGCCAGCTCTCACTTCTGTACATGGTGATGGGACATATAATGGCTTGGATAATTCTAACTTTAATGTTCAGCTGTATATCTTTATACTTTAGGGTCTTGTCTAGTTCTTTCATGGCTGCCTTTCCCATTCCTAGGACGTTTTCACACAGGCGGCTCTAAAGCCGCCTGGAAGCCCCCTGGAAGCCATCAGGAGTCATTCCGGCGGCGAAAACAGCAGCCGCCGGAATGACTCCTGATTGCCTCCAGCAGAAGCGCCTGTAATTCTTTTTTCAAAAAGGAATTAAAAAGATGGGGCTAAAGCCGGCTAGCGGCAGGGATGGCGCAGGGATTGCGCAAGATGGGGCGGGGCTTGCTGCGACATCGTATGAACACGACGAGCAAGACCCCGGAGTGAGGCAGGGATGGCGCAGGGATGGCGAAGGATGAGGAGGGGCTTGCTGCGACGTCGTGTGAACTTTTCCTGCACAGAGCCGGAGTGGGGCCGGATGGAGGTAGGAATGACTCCCTTTTTTGCCCCGTGTGAAAACGTCCCTAGTCTTCTTCAGATTTCTTTACTGCAGTCCCCATTCTGGTCAATGTTTGATCCAAGATATGGAGACTCTATAACTGTCTATTTCCTTTAGGATGAGCTTATGTAGATCTTCTGTGGTCATTCTTTTTATTTTCTTTATGTTCAGCAGTAAGCCTGCCTTTGGACTTTCTTCTTTGACCTTCCTTAGGAATTGTTCCAAGTCTGTAATGTTTTACACTAGTAGTATGGTGTCATCCAAATATCTTAGATTGTTGATGTTCCTTCCTGCTATATTCACTCCTCCTTTCTCTGAGTCCAAACCTGTGCTTCATATGATATTTTCTGCATACAGGTTGAACAGATAGCATATCCTTTCCTGATCTTTTGTTAATTGGGAACCATTGTATTTCTCCATATTCCATTCTAGGGTTAGTGGTGATGAAATGTGGGATGGCAAGGAGAGCATCAGTGCAGAATGTATCTAATTGCACACAAGATAGATATCATAGGAAGGTCAGTGCTGGCAGTACTGTGGCAGTGCTGACAACAAAAAAAGGGGGGAAAGGGAAAATATTTTTCTCTGCCAGCACTGCATCTGCTCTTACTTATCCAGCAGAGCTGTTTTGAATAGTCAGGGCCTTATTAAATTCTGGCAGATAAGAGCAGAATGTAGACCATTCAACAGCTTGCGGTAAACAATTTGCCTGACACTTTGCAGATAAAATCACTTGGATCCATTCTCATTTGGATGTTGTAATTGGTGCAGTCCTTTGCAAGTCCATTAATAATTATTTCCCTCCAATTTGTCTATAACAAGGATGTGGAATATATGATACTTGAGAATGGTGAGGTCACCATGTGCGTGCTGGATCCTTGTCTACCTTGGCCTATAGAAGTAGGTGGTAAAGTCTGGCCAGTTGTGTAAAGGGAGTTGTGAATGCTTGTTTGCAACAAGAAAGGACTATACCTACATAACTAAAAGAGAAGGGATCTGTCATTGCCATCCTCTGAGGCTGAGAGACTGTAACTTGCGCAAGGTCATCCAGTAGTGAAGTCGAAGGCTTTCACGGCCAGCATCCATAGGTTTTTGTGGGTTTTTCAGGCTGTGAGGCCGTGTTCTAGAAGAATGTATTCCTGACATTTTGCCTGCATCTGTGGCTGGCATCTTCAGAGAATGGTGGCATGAAGGTGTGTGGGATATATATACTGTGTGACCCATGGTTGAAAGGATTAGCATAAAAATCTGTGTATTATTCTGTTGAGGCAAGGCCTCTGGGTGGAAGGATATGAGAGGAGGATTAGTGTCTATTTAATTAATGGTCCATTGTCTGTTGGGAATTAGCATGTAAATTAGCTTGTAAATCTTTGTATTGTTCTGTTGAGGCAAGGCCTCAGGGTAGAAAGATATGTGAAGAGGATTAGTGTCTATTAATTAATAGTACATTGTTTGCTGGGAAACCCCCTGACCCTGGGTGAAGTTCATTTGCATTTGCTGAGTTTTGGTGTTTTTGAGGACTGGTAGCCAAACTTTGTTTATTTCCAATGTTTCTTTTTTCCTGTTGAAATGGTCCAGGTGTTTGTGGATTTCATTGGCTTTCCTGTGCATTTCTTTCATCTCTCTTTGAGATGCAGTCTTTGCCTTTTGTATGTGCTGGACAATGGATTCTAACCAATTTCCATTGGTTCTTGAAATCCCGTTCTTGAAAAGCTACAGAGGCCCGGATTGGATACGGGCTGCCTATTTCCCGACCATAGGGCTGTCTGATAAGATCCATCTGTTACTTTTGAAACCCACATCTATCCCAGCGGGAATTGGCAGTGCAATAATCTCCATAGTTTATGTCCAGAATGGGATACAAGTATATCACATCCATATTTATCCTGATGCAAAGGGATCTTGTAGCACCTTTGAGACTAACTGGAAGAAAGAAATTCGTAGCATGAGCTTTCACAGATTTCACCCTACTTCCTCAGATGCAAGTTTTAGATTGATCCAGAGAATATGTGAATAGAATCCAAGATCAGAACTAGGCCTGAAAACATCTAATAAATAGGAAAGCTTGTGACTCTACAAGGGGATCTCCTTTTTGTATTTTTGTTTGGAGATCTGTATCTCAAAATTCAGAAAAGGATCATTGTGATCTGGTTCATGTAACAGTATAGAAAGTGCCAAATTAATTGTAACAACCTGCAGACCAAACAAATTTCTCCAATATCCCCATGCATTGCAGAAGTCAAATCTTTTATTTATATCTGAAGAAATTCTTGAGTAAAGTGTTGGACATTTTAATTCAATAACAAATACTATAATTTCAGAAGGACAAGCTACTCACTGTACTCTATCATCATGTGCATTACATGAAAAGGAGCCCAGCAGATGGCAAACAATACTACAACAGTTACCATCATGATGATTGCTCGCTTCTTCTTCCTGAAAGAGAGTGGGAGCCAGAATTAAGATTTTCTACACAAATGTGAGAATGAGCATATTAACTGTGGAGAGGGAGAGTGCATGTGATGGGGTGAGGAAGGCCTGTGGTAAAACATGCACTGCATGTGCAGAAGGTCCTAGTTTGTCATGGAAGGACCTTTCCCTGAGAAGATGGCAGGTTGCTGCAGATATGAGCTGGAAATTGCAGACAAGATAGACCAGTGGCTTGATTCAATATAAGATTGCTTCATATAATGACAATTTTATTACACATTTTTAACAAGTATGTGGCAAACACATTGTTTTTGATTATGCATTTTTCATCCATGCATCACTTCACACTTGTTTGCACTGAATCTAATTTCCCATCTCAGTGCCCATTCTCTCAAATTGGTGAAATCCTTTTTTGGAGGTCATCATAACCTGTTTTGTTCTTACCATTTTAAATAATTTAGTGGTCTCATCATGTTTTCCCAACTAATTCCAGATAGTTGTGAACAAGTTAAAACAAAACAAAACACCAATCCCTATATAGATATTTAGGGTACACCACTGATCCCATCCTTCCATGATGAGACATGGCCATTTATTCCTATTGGTTGCTTCTAGTTCTTTAACTTTTCTTTACTCTGTAAGAAGACTGTAAACCTAAGCAGACTGCCAGAAATAGTGCACATTAAATTGAGGCACTACCTTGGCTCAGTGCAAGGGAATCATGGGAACTGTAATTTATTGTGGCACCAGAGCTCTCTGACAAAGAAGGCTCAATGTCTCAGAAAAAAATACAATTCCCATGATTCCCTAGCACTGAGCCAAGGTAGTGCCTCAATTTAATGTGCACTATTTCTGGCAGTCTGCTTAGGCCCTGTGTCTATTTTTAAAATGGGACTGTTCCTGACATACTGTAACTGAGTTTCCATTTTGAAAAATTAGGAAAAAAAACACCACTTTTCCTGGAAACTGGAACAATGTGTGCCTTCAAGCCATATCTGACTTACAGCAACTATAGGGTGATCCAGAGGAGTACATAGGGAGAGGTGTTTGTGGAATTAAGCTGGACTGTACCTGCCAAATCAGGATATTTCGAGATGAAATAGACAAATTTATTTTACAGAATCCAATAAAACAAACTGTAAAGATAAAAACTGGCAGTACTAACCGTGATATCTTAGACATCTCATTCCCATGAATGGCTTGCAGAACGGAAGCATCCCCAACTCTCTTCTTAATCCAGAGCTCATAACCAATCTTACTGTAGAGAAAGAGCATCAGCATCAATGGAAGGAGGAAGAGAATGATCAAAATGAAAGTGGCATATATCTTCTGGTGAACTGGACTGGCCCATTCCTCCAAGCAGCATACATATTCTTTTTCATAAAGGAAGTCATATTTATTCTGAAACAAATCAAGTGGACATTATATTTAGTACAGAAAAAGCTTTCTTTGTCAATGGGAACAGGTAAATTTCAATAAGAGAACTGTGCAAAGCCTCATAGGTTATGATGAACCTATACAAACTGATTCTTATTAACTCAAGATTACTGGTCCATTTATGTAAGTACAAGTATACTGCAACTAATGAAGTAGAAGTGTTCCTGGGCATCACTTCTTTAACAAACAAACAAAAAATTTGGAATAGAAGCAGAAAGAATGTGGAATGAATAGGTTAGGTTCCTAAACCCCCAAAATGAAGAGCAGTTCAACGTGTTTTACTAAACATTTTATTCAAAACTAAACAATATGCACGTGTGAAATGAAACAAATAGGTTGGGTAAGAGTTGCTTAAGTGAACAAAAACATTTTGAACCACCTAGTGATCATTTGAAGGCTTGTCCCCAAAGGCATCCAAGGAAGACTTGCCACCATTTATCTTATGATTTTTATTTTGGTGGCCAGATCTATGCTTTTCTTAGACATCCTGGGCATAGCTGGTGAAGCAGGCTTATCTACTCTTCCCCTTTCCCTCAGTAAAATATTTTGGAGGAAACAGCTGGTTATATTGGCTGTTGAAGGCAAACATACACGATACCTGAGCCTACCATGGGGTTTTCTTGGTAAAATTTGTTTGGAGGGGGTTTGCATTTGCTGCCCTCTGAACTTGAGATAGTGTGACTTCCTTAAGGTCACCCAGTGGTTTTCCATGGCCAAACAGGGATCTGAGGTTTGCCTATACCTCCCAGCCTTGCATTACTAACTGATGATGCTGACCATATTTACAGAGAATGTAACATTAAATCAAAATACAAACAATTTAAGAACACCATGACCCTCTTGGATCTAACTCCATTGACTGCACATCCTCATAAAAAGTCTAGACTTAACCATCCAATTCACATTTGTTGTCACTGTGAGAAATGGGGAAATTCAAAATATGAACTTCTTTACCTCAGGGGGTCTTCCCATAAGAAAGAAGGAGAATTCTCAGAAGGTATTTCTCATAGACACACCCTCATATCCTAAATGTAATACACTGTCAACAGAGGAGAAACTGGTGGAGTGCCACTGTTCTAATGCAACTGGAAACTGCTGCACCTTTGCTCATGGTATGTACAGATTCAACACTATTTGCACTAATGGAATGAAAGTACTGGAAACTGAACAGAGTTTTTTACTATGTGTCAGTATTTTTCCAATGAGCTATAACCAAAGTATCTGAACAAACTGCAGAGCATTTTTTTTAAATGTTAAGAATGAAATTAACTGCTTAGGAGAGGATGTAAAAAGATGCACTAGCTAGAATATGTAAAAATGTACCTTTACAGAATAAGTGGCATCATGTTAGGGAAGATGCAAAGGCAGCATAGAAAATCAATGGTTCTTAGGGTAATCACAGAGAACTCAGAAGAAATATGAATTTAAAGAGATTATTAGATTACAAAGGCAATGATACATTAAGAAATCTTTTTGCAGAAACATCATTGAAACACACTGGCCTTGTTCAATGGCAAAGGTGTTTAATTTATCCTCATTCAATTATACGGGAGCAAGTGCTACTCAAAGCTGAAGCTTTCATGAAGGTATACATAGCATGAAGCGAGAAAGAAACATTACTTTAAAATACACATTATATAGAAAGCAAGAGTAATGTAGTGTGTTAACTGCAGAAGAGCAAGATAGATAAACTATGTCCCAAACTGGGACTCATAATTTTAGAACACAGGGTCTTTGTCCAAAATTCCACAAGGTTGGTGTCAAATGGACCTTTTTAGGAAGGCCACTCCACAATTTGAAGGTCATCACACACAAAAATGGCTTCTTATGAGTAGTCATCCACCAGATCTCATTATTTAGCAACATTTGATCAAGGCCTCAGATTATGGGCCTAAGCAGACTGCCAGAAATAGTGCACATTAAATTGAGGCACTGCCCTAGCTCAGTGCTAGGGAATCATGGGAACTGTAATTTATTGTGGCACCAGAGCTCTCTGACAGAGAAGGCTCAATGTCTCAGAAAAAAATACAATTCTCATGATTCCCTAGCACCGAGCCAGGGCAGTGCCTCAATTTAATGTGCACTATTTCTGGTAGTCTGCTTAGGCCCTATGATTTCAGAACAGAGAGGACTAGGCTTTTCCTGCTGAGTCCTTTAGCCTAGCAACACATTTGTCTTTTAATAGGTTCAAAGTTAGCATGCAACAAAACTGCTAAGAGTATTCAATGCTTTTGTCTTTTGCAATAATCTTTGGTAGATCCAAAAGTGGTGCTTCCTCTTTTCTTAGTCTTCTGTGTTACTTTTTACCTTGCACTGCTTTGTTTTCCATTGCAGGACAGAATGCCTGACAATGTGGCAATTTGAAGTCGTAGGTTTTCATGGCCGGCATCCATAGTTTTTGTGGGTTTTTCGGGCTGTGTGGCCATGTTCTAGAAGAGTTTCTTTCTGACGTTTCACCAGCATCTATGGCTAGCATCTTCTTCTCTGAAGATGCTAGCCACAGATGCTGGTGAAACGTCAGAAAGAAACTCTTCTAGAACATGGCCACACAGCCCAAAAAACTCACAAAAACAATGTGGCAATTCCTGTTTAGCAGCTTTTTGTTCATTTTGAATAGTTCTTAAGGAGCCAATGAAACAAAAATAAAAATTATGGCCAAAGATGACATAAATTTAAAAGAAATAGTGTGAATTCACCTCAGGGCTGGTCCAAGACATTTTGTAGCTTTGGTGATCACTCCCAGTTCCACACACCAAATCTGACTGGACTGGCAACTGAGTCTTATCTTGATATTGATGATGCAGATCCATGCGATATGAGGGCAGCAAGTTAGATTTAAGGACATATGGTTCTCTTCTTCAATATCTTTTTATTGCTCTAATAGGCTACCACCTGAGATGGCTGCCTTATTTCACCTAATGTGTAAAGGCAGCCCTGAGTCATAAGCCAGGTGCCTGACCCAAACATTGTGACAGAAAATTATTTTCAAATAATGTATTATAAATCTTTATGTCTTTTAAATATCCCTATTTTGTTCCAACCATGAGGACTGACTATAGGAACAGTATGAAGTCTATTGTTCCTCAGCAGGTAAGAGTCTCAGCTGCATTTCTATAACATCTTTTATTTCAAAATCACTATGTAAGCTGCTGAATTAACACTTCAACCTTGTATAATATTTCATGATATTTACCTTCTGAACATAAGTCATAACTGATATAATAGCTGACCTCATTGTTGTTAATAATAAACACAATCCAGGTATAATCACACAAAGTAAGAGAATGTACCTCCAGTCGTTGTACATGCCACATAGGTGATCCAACAATAGCTGCTAACAACCAGACTATGCCTGAAAATAAAGAAAGGATGATGGTTGGTTTCTACAAAAAAACCCACACATCTGAAATACATATATGAAACATATGAAATCCATATATGAAAGTAGCCTATTGACATTTTTAAAGGTAAAGGTAAAGCTTTCCCTTTTGACAAGATTGTCAAGCCATGTCTGGCTATAGGGGGTGGTGTTCATCACCATTATTAAGCCAAAGAGCCAGTTTTGTCAAAGATGACTTCATGGTCATATGGCCAGCTTGACTGCACAAAATGCTGTTATCTTCCCACTGAAGTGGTACCTATTTATCTACTTGAACTTTTACATGCTTTTGAACTGCTAGGTTGGCAGAAGCTGGGACTAGTGACAGGAGTTCACTCCATCACGCAGCACTTGGGCCTCAAACTGCCAACCTCCTCATCTTGCAATAATCAGAGTCAGGGGGGTTGCAGACTGCCAAAAATAGTGCAAATTGAGTCCACTTTTAGAGTTAGGGTTAGTGCTAGGGAATCACAGGAATTGGGTTTTTTCTGAGACACTGAGCCTTCTCTGTCAGAGAACTCTGGTGTCACAATAAAATACAGTTCCCATGATCCCTAGCACTAACCCTAACCCTAAAAGTGGACTCAATTTGCACTATTTCTGGCAGTCTGCAACCCCCCTCAGTGTCTTAACTGCTGAGCCACCACATCCCTCACATTTTTACTTTAACTAATATTATAGCCACATGGAACAGTGGAGTCTCCTTCCTTGGAGGTCTTTAAGCAGAGGCTGGATGGCCATCTGTCGGGGATGCTTTGATTGGGAGTTCCTGCATGGCAGGGGGTTGGACTGGATGGCCCTTGTGGTCTCTTCCAACTCTTATGATTCTATGATTCTATGATCTGCAACAATTGACAAACACTGCAACAAACAGTTTGATGTTAGCAAGCCTATGGAAGATAGTTGGAACTGGATCTAATAGTTTTGTAGGAAAATTCCAAATGAGCTTCTAAGGGCCTTTGCAGACTGCCAGAAATAGTGCACATTAAATTGAGGCACTGTCCTGGCTCAGTGCTAGGGAATCATGGGAACTGTAGTTTATTGTGGCACCAGAGCTCTCTGACAGCGAAGGCTCAATGTCTCAGAAAAAAATGTAATTCCCATGATTCCCTAGCACTGAGCCAGGGCAGTGCCTCAATTTAATGTGCACTATTTCTGGCAGTCTGCAAAGGCCCTTAATGGCTTAAATCTAGAATCCTATATCTCCAGTCCAAATAATAAACACAGGCTAATTTAATGTGAAGTTGAAGGCTTTCACGGCTGGCATCCATGGGTTTTTGTGGTTTTTTTTAGCTGTGAGGCCATGTTCTAGAAGAATTTATTCAAGACATTTGCCTGCATTTGATGCCAGCCACAGAGGCAGGCAAAACATCAGGAAGAAATTCTTCTAGAACATAGCCTCACATCCCGAAAAACCCATAAAACCCCACAGGTTAATTTAGCTTTGGGACTATCTCCCATCCAATTAATTGAAGTATTAAGAGTCAGTCACCTCCAACCTTGGTTTAAACAGTTCAGCATCTGAAATCATACCCTCTCTACCATTGCAAGGCAAATTTATGACAAACTGCAGACTGCACCTAACCTGCTTTGGATATAAAATAGGCCCCATGATGGGCACACTGCTGGTGCTCATTAAATCTTTCTGCACATCTGAAAACCACTAATAGTGTTCCAGGGAATAGAAGACTTAAAATAGAAAAGTCATAAACCAAGACAAAAAATATTTGAATGCATCACCAAAGCAGCTCTCCTCTCTTTTTCTTCCACAGGACTGCCATCACTGCCACCCATACAAAGCACTGTTACATAATAGGAGTCAGATGAAACTTGTTAATTTCTGCATCTTTGAGAGACTGCAAAAACGTAACTTGGTCAAGGAACTTTAGGTACAAAACCCACCTTGAATCACACTGTGGGAGAAAGGCAGGATATAAATCCTGGAAATAAATAAATAATGTTTTCTTCTGGACCTTCATACAAAAAGTCAACCAGAGGTCACAACTCCAATTGCTAATCACAAGTAGAGTATACCCAGTGAATCATTGGAATATATGTGTTTTTCTAAAATTTTATTTATTATGAAAAAGCAAACAAAAAAATACAACAGAAAAACATAGATTAGTGAACTTTCCCATCCCTTTTCTAATCATTATAACAATGAAGATGTTATAATAGATATTTGAATAAAGGGAAGAAATTTGTAAAAAGAACAAAAACAGGAAGATGAAAATAAAGAAAAAGAAAAGGAACGGTTGGAATGGGAGGTTTCTGTGAACAGTACCACTTGCCTAAGCTTGATTAGAAAAGCAAATAATGACAAAACATGGGGAAATGATTAGAAAATATTCTTCCAAAATTTTAGGTGATTTACTGGATGACTCTGATATGGCAGAAATAGTGATCAGATTTCTGTGAAACTGCTTTCTTTTATTACCAAGTTCCCATTGATTCAAAAAATATACTGTAGTTGAAACCAACAACTGGATTTAATCCAGAGTGTTGGCACATAACAGATTTGCAGAATGAATTACTTCAATGTTCTATGAATTACACTAGTTTTCCAGTTTGCTGCCAGGCAGAACTGGGCTAAAATCTTAAGTGGCTTGGGACCAGGTTGTCTAAAAGTCCATTTTTCCCCCATGAGTCTGTCAGCCTACTGCATTAATTAATTTGTATCCTTCTGCCTTTAGATTCTCATCTGCCTGGGAAACATGGCAGAAGCTTCTTAGTACTGGCACCAACACCATGGAAGATCACTTGGCTCCCTCCATCTTTGCCTTCAAATGTGCAGTACAGACAATCCTGTTTTCCATTTTGTTTAACTAATCTCTTATTATTTTGGTTGAACTCAGTATTGCTAGCTCTTTCACCTGTTTATATTGTTGCTCCTGATTCTTGCAGCTATGGCTTATTTATTTGACTTTGTTGTGTACTAGGAAGTGTATCTGTCATTGCCCAGGTTGATAAGCACCTACACTCCTTAAAATTTGGTTTACAGTAACTTCCATGCAAATAATGAATCAAAATTATTATTATTATTATTATTATTATTATTATTATTATTATTATCCCACCCCTCTGCATAACACAAAAATAGCAAGGTCCTAAAATGCAGAGACAAAAAAAAGCAAAACAAAAAACAAGCTTGCTGATCGTTTCCAAGATTGCATAAAAATGTGTGAGAAGTCAATCAAAGTCTATATAGGACCCAAAACACTGTGTGAAAAGTTATAAGTAAGGGGATTCTGACTAAACATTAGGAATAATTTCCTGATGTAAGAGCTAATTTTTTACCTTGGAAAGTGGTGTACTCTCCTTTGTTGGAGATATTGAATCAGAGGTTAGATGACCACCTTTCAGGGATGGTTTACTGTGGATTACTGCATGGCAGGTTCTGGACTAGAACATCCTTGAGTCCCTTCCATCTCTACATTTCTATGAGTCCTATCACATTAGGTCAAAATTGGTTCATAAATGTTCAGTCCAGTGATACTGAGATATATTATATATATGTGTGTGTGTGTGTGTGTGTGTGTTGGGAGTTACCCACTGAGGTTGACAGGTCGGGCCCAAAACCTTGAGTGCAGTCTTCATTTTGGTCCCATTAGACAACATGCCAGCTGAATAGGGGATTATGGGAGTTGTAGTTCAACATATCTAGTGGGTGACAGGTTGGGAAGACTGTTCTAAAGCTTGCATTTCAAAATTGACAAATAGCTAGTAATTTGTTATATGGAGCAACAAGAGAGTAGTCTAGGATTTTACCAAGCATTGTATATGCTCTTCTGTTGGTGTATTGCCATTTCATTTTTAGTGGGTGGACAATTCCATTATGCCTTTCTAGAGCAATGCATGTCATTGTCAGGATCTCAGTAACTATTGCAGTGGATTGGACAAATGGCACCATCTTGCATGCAAAGGCACCTAGAAAAGATTAAAAGAAAAAGAAAAATACACATCATCAATACAGTCTTAGTATCTATACTGGTATCAAATTACAAAACCAGGAGCAATGGAGGTAGAATATGTTTTTCATGTAGTGCTCTGTCTTAAAGATTTTCTTATAGCAGGTTAGGGACCTCTGGCTCTCTAGATGTTGGAGCGCCACCAATTCATTCTCAGCCAGTTTAGATAATAGTAAGGGATGGTGGGCTGCAGTTCAACAAGATCTGGTGGGCACACAGTTCCCTATCCTTATTATTTAATCAGAGGTTATTTTCTTCATATTCACTCCTTCCTTGTTTGTTCTGAAAACAAAAACCTACTCAGCAATGCAACATCACTTCTGAATGGAAATAATTTTTTATCGCTATCTGTTACACTTGTTATTTAGGTCAACAACTTGATTCTCTAACAGGACTTGAGTCACTAACATTGAATGCAATAAGGCAAACTTTAGTAAAATAAGTAATCCTTCTTGTCCATCTTCTCTGTATATTGACTAAATCAATGGCTAACATGATCCATCAAAGCTAAGCACTTTTAGGTGCCATCAATTTCAACGAAAGAAGACTTGTGCTGGTCTCCTACTAAAATCAATAAGTTTAGAAGTACATTAACTTTGGCTGGCTCATGTACAGCCATTATAAAATACCTTGCCATTATAAAATACCTTGCTTAACAGACTTGTTAACTAAAACTTCAATATTACCTTGCCAGCCAGCATTTGAGTCAAAACTAAATAATCGTTATGGTTATTCTGATGATAGATAAAATCAACACAAATGGGGATGTCATGGCCAGCCATAAGGAGGACTTGGAGGATGGGTCTCCTCCAGAGAAGGAAGAGATACAGGCTCCACCTGGCTCTCATTCTGCTCTGCCTGAACCAAGCCCTGTTCTCCCAGCCCCAGAGCAGCCAGATCCTAGTGCTACTCCTATGGAGGCTCAGCTGCCTAGTGGGGAGAATCAGGAAGACACAGCTGGGCCAGTACCTTCCTTTAGGCAGAGGAAAGTGCTGGCGTGTGCAGGTCCAAGAGGCTGGCTGAGAAGCAGCTGCTCCTCAACAAGCCTCAGCTGGCACTGAGGTAGGATTTGGCTATTTAAACATCTGCAAAAGGCTTCCTCAGTGTCAAGATTTATTGTGGCTTCCTTGTGAGACTATGGTCAGTGTGGCTTCTTGTTTCCTGCTCTGTGCCTCTTGCTTCGTGGAACCCTGTTGCCTTGACCTCGGACTGGACTTTTGTTGATTGCTGCCTGCCTTGACCTTAGACTGACTGACTAATCTGAATTCTGGACTCTGCTTTGTTTGTACTTTGATTATAGGAAGGTTTGTAGCTTGCCTTGCTGTTTGTTGTTTATTCTCACCATTCCTAGGAGCAGCTGTTGGAACTGAGGCTGGCTGTAGTCCAGGACAGGGATGCACTCATGCTTTATCAAGATAATTGCATTTTTCTTTATGTGTGTAAATGATAGTGGCTGTTACCCCCTTTACACAAAAGAATTGCTTGAATCAAGCAATTATCCAGTAATGGGAACAAAACTAGACTCATAAACATACTTACCAGAAAAGAATGAGTTCATTATAATGTTGCCATTAAACACACGTCTGGCAGGAATGGGGGGGGGGAGAGGAACATCCTGAATATTTCTAAAGTTTCACTCCACAATGCTCCTTTCTGCATTCCTATTTGTTATTCTTCATGTATTACTTTGTGAAGACAATCACAAGGGGGGGAACGACTTTTGCTTGGCTAAGAAGAATTTGCTTTAATGATGATCACATTGTTTTAATAATCCAGGCTGAAGAAACAACACTTTTCAAATGTGGGAGTCATAGATCACTAGGGGAGGGGATCAGTGTTCCAAATGTTGTTGGACAGCAAATCCCAACAGTCCTGGCTAACATAGCCAGTGGCAAGGAATACTGGGAGTTGTAGTCCAACAACCTGGAGGGTCAAATGATTCTCACCCCCTGCATTAGGACAGAACAGAACATAAGCAGTTCCAAACTCTGAGAAGTTTTAAATTTCCCTTCTTTAATGGCACAGGCAAAAAGACAGAGGGAGCACAAATATGCATCTCTCATCCTGTAATGGCGATAAGTTAGCATTTGTCTGTGTTAGACAAATCTGTCTAATCCTTACTGCTGGCTAACTTCTGATTTCCAGGTTCAGGGATGAAAACCTGGTTTTAAATGTCTCTTATAATACAGTAGTGAAATCTGCCTACAGAAATCAACAGAAAAATCCAAATTCTCAACATAGGAGCAACTGCCTACAACATGTCCACTTGCAGATACAAAGACAGCAGCAAATACATTTAGTGCCAGGCATCACATTTTTATATGTAAATGTTGAGCTTCAGTAAGGTTTTCAGATGTTCAGGTCCTTGCTGGACATTGTAGGCCTTGCCTTTGAGCTTCAGGATTCAGGCCAGCTGTCACATCTCTAGCTGAGTGAGAGCTCCCTGCAACGAGGCTGCGTAGTGTCATCCCCACCTCCCACAACCAAACCATGTTCAGGTCAAAGCTTATAATTTGAAAATGTTAATCATATCAATTGTCTCCTGCATAGACTCTCCAGGGGATCTGCAACTAGCTTAGCTTCCTAAGTATAGCCTATATTCCCTCCTCTGATACCAGGTTGCTGTTTGGCAGAGGTGGGGAAGCTCTCAAAAAGGAGGAGAAAAATCCTTCACTATTAACCACTTCACTGGAGCAGCCACACGAGAGGAAGAAAGGGGAGTGTGAACTGACTATGCAGCACATCTAGGACTGATTTGATATTTGACAGTTTGTGTAGGTGCTTAACAATGAGGAAATAATCAACCAAGAGATTAATGAGATAGAAGAGAAGCAATACCCAAAAAACAGTTGCAGAGCATTTCAACCTTCCAGGACATGCAATATGGGATTTACAAGTTGCAGTTTTCAAACAAGGCAATTACAAAGGAAGACTGGAAAAAGAAACAGCTGATGTTCACAAATTCCAATCCATTAACAGAGGTATGAACAAAAATAATCGTTTTATGGCACATTACATATATTAATATGGAAATCCTTGCAACTACACATATAACAAAAGCACATATATTATTTCCTCATCCCAAGGAAAGTGACTGTTGGTAAGTATAGTTATAGCTTTCACATGTCAAAACTAACTGACCAGTTTAAAGATGTGAAAGAACTGTAACATCTCATAGTCCTTTGAAGAAAGTGTGAGGGTCATGATTGCCATTTTTCTGGATTTTATTACATTCTATCCCACTCCCAAGAGGCTACAACAAGCAATGGAGTTGGAGAGAAGACTAGCCTGGTAAGAACAATGTCTTACTTATTTATTTAAGCATATGCTTATTTAACTAGGGCTTGGGTAGAGAAGCCTGCAATGACATCACAAGGGGTAATGCCTAGGGCTGCATCTGCATTGCTTTAACTGTAGCAGCCAAAAAGTCAAACAAATAGGTCCTTGAGCAGATCAGACCTGGACTCTTCCTGGAGGCCAAGATGACCAAAATGGGGCTGCAATACTTTGGCCATGTCATGAGAAGGCACAACTTACTAGAAGAGGTAATAATGCTAGGAAAGGTAGAGAGCAGAAGAAAAGGAGTGCATGCAAGATGAATGGATTCAATCAGAGAGGTCACAGGCATTAATTTGCAGGGCATGAGCAGAGCAGTGGAGGACAGGGGGTTGCAGACTGCCAGAAAGAGTGCAAATTGAGTCCACTTTTAGGGTTAGGGTTAGTGCTAGGGAATCATGGGAATTGGTGTTTTTTTCCCCCTGAGACATTGAGCCTTCTCTGTCAGAGAGCTCTGGTGCCACAACAAAATACAGTTTCCATGCTTCCCTAACCCTAGCCCTAAAAGTGGACTCAATTTGCACTATTTCCGGCAGTCTGCAACCCCCCAGGGTGCTTTAGAGATGTTTCATTGACAGGGTCACCATGCATCGAGGTCAACCAAAGGGCAGCTAACAATAACAAACCACATTAACTGCCATGGCTCAATACTATGGAATCCTGGGATTTGTGGCACCAGAGTTCTCTGATAGAAAAAGCTAAATATCTCACAAAACTACAAATCCATAAATTTCATAGCACTGAGCCATGGCAGTTAAAGCGGCGTCAAAATGTATCAATTCTGCAGTGCCGATATAGCCTGGGTCTCAAAAATTTGGGCCTGGAAATAGCAGGGCCTAGAATGGTTCTGACTGGCAGCTCTAGCTACAATTTAGATGCTCTGGTAAATGTTAGAAATGAAAGAACATGTTAGAAATGACAAAATCTGGTAGCCAAATTACACTGATGAACAGAGATGTATATGAGTTTCAAGCCCTTATTCACACTAATACAGCATCTTTGTGATAAGTAAGGATCTGGTAATCAATAACCAACTTGGAAGAAAAGCTGGCCTCATTTTTTCTAGTTTTCAAAATATATTTATTTTTAATTATTTTTGACACAAACAATCTAATTTACAATCAAAGTAATATACATTTGGAAAATAAAAACATTGAAATAAGAAAACGAGAGAAAAGAATTAAAGTAAAAGACAACCAATACACAATAGGACTCTAACCCCCACCCCTGTAATCATGAAAGGAAAAATCAGAGAGAAATAAAGTAAAAGATATTCTTATTCCACCATTGCAGATCCAGCTAAATAATCCTACTAAAATTACAAAAATCCATAATCGTGTTGTTATATAACCATAATCTAACATTGTTAGATTTCATATTGCTCCATAAATGGTTTCCAGCCTTTCAAGAAAATCTTCAGTTGGCTTATCCATTAAAGCGCACATTAATTTCATCATTTGGGCTACCCCTGCAACAGTACATTCTGCTTCAGTTTGTTTCCATGTTTGAGCAAACAATACTCTTGCTGCTGTTGTCATTTATCACAGAAGTAATCTAGAAGTAATGCTCTCCAGTTCTTTGTCCATAATACCCAAGAAAAATATTTCTGGTAATGATACAAAATTTACTTTTATTTTAATTTTATTTTATTTGGATTAACATGTAAATCGTAGACCAGTAATTTTTCATCTTCTTACAAGTCCACCACATATAAAAGGAGTCTTCCTTATCTTGACACCCCCAACATTAGTTTGAAATATTTGGACATTTTCAACAGCATATTTGAGGTTAAATTTCATGTACACATCACCTATCCAAGTTTTCTTTTAAATTATTGCACAAAGTAAATTTTACATCCTTAGCTCACATCTTCCCCATACATCCATATGGAAATTATGCCCAAAATTATGGGCCCATCTTACCATGCAGTCTTTTATAGGCTCATCTTCTGTCTCTAATTCCAGAAGCCATTTATACACTCTTTTAATTGCACATTCATCATCTTTACACAACTGTCTAGTAAAACTCATTTTCTTCAATCACTATGGCTGCATTTCTCTAATGTTAATTAAATCTGTCCTTAAGTTGTATATAAGTAAACCAATGAAGATATTTGCCTTCCTTGGAAATCATCTTTTTTGATTTAAACTTCCAGTTGTCCTGTTCAAAGTAAAATAGATTATCAGAAGGTAACCGTGTCTAATTTTTGACCCATTATTTCCTTTAACAAGGTTTTCAGTCATGAGGTGGCTAATATTAGCAAAAAGTCTCTGTTATACTTGTACCAAATTTGCAGGAGAGCCTTTTTAATATAATATTATTAAATTCAGCATGTACTTTGACTTTATCATGCCAATCAAATCTTAAATTATAGCCTTTAGTTCCAAGTTCCAAGAGTGTAATCTGCCCTGAAAGTACTGACTCCCTGTACATTTCCATCCATCTAGCCTCCTGAACACAAACATATGCCTCCTGGAAATGTATAAGTAATTTGGCATAGTTTTTCTTTGCTTTGTCCTTTACATCCTTTGCTTCATCCTTTACATCCCCCTAAATTTTACTCTTGACTTATTCATGAATCATATTAAAATTCATAGTTTTGGCCCAAAAACCTGCCCTTGAATTGTGCAACTTATAGTCGAATATATACAGTCATTCAAAGAAACAAATGTCTACACTTTCTGGAGCTGCGCAAAACATACAGCATTACAGTTCTCCCACCCACCCATCCAATTCTACAGTAATTTGTAAATCATAGTTTACTGCATTCAGTTTCTTTCTCATCTAGTGCTGTATACAGAAAAGCTTCAGCTTTATTCTGGATTCTATTTCTGGGTCCTACCATTAGGCAGAGTAAGGAAACCCAATGCTGAGATCTGGGAGAGGGAAAAGAGCTTCCTGGTTTTTCCTCATGAACTTTCTGTTCCCCTCTCATTAAAAAAAAAGTTCTGTATGTCACAGCATGACATAGGCCCACTAAACTACCTTGTTGTCTCAGGTATGATGGAGGATGCTATCCTATCACCAGTTTTTCTTGAACACATCAACCTGGGGGACAGGGAAATGTTATCTTGTTCTTTGCATCAGGCTATAAAAAGTCCTGGGCCAACTCTGCTGTCCTTAAAGTTTGAGTATTCTTCAACAGGACTTTGCTTTCTTCTTTTTCGAGGCAGAGGGGGACTTAGTATGATCACCATTTTTCTGAAGATGGATTTCAAAATCAGGGGGCTTTTTACACTACTGAATTATAACACTATGATTCCGCTTCCATGGCAACATCCTTTGGAATTATGAAATTTGTAGTTTTGATCAATTCTGGTTCATTTGGGAGACATAAATAATGAGCAATCAGCATGATATTAGATTCCAATATGATGCTTTTGTCCCTGCGTCCAGTGAAACCACCAGTTCTTGGGGAACTGTTTGAAAGTAATGACACAAAGAAGCTCTTTATTACTTAACAACCACTATGCTTGTATTAATCCAGATGCATAGGATTTACTGCCATCATTTTTTAATTTTTATTTTAAAATAAACAGAAATGCAACATACAATCAAAATTAAAATAAATAAATAAATAAATAAATAAGAAAGTAATTAAAGTTCTGCATGACATAATATTAAGACAAGATTGCAAATAGAGTCCAGTAAGTTTTCTTCTTTTTGAAACACAGACAAGATACATAATGCAGAGCTCATCATTTACTTGAGGAAGTCACTAATAAACCAATAAGACCCAAGAAGGTATGTGTTCTGTGTACTGTATGTGTTAGCAGATTTCTCTCCAAAATGTTGCTTGCTTTACTGGTGGTTTTTCAGAGCTGTCGTGTATTTATGTACTGAATAATAGGAAGCCATGTTTCCAAAAATCTTCATATTCTTTTCCTTGAGATGCTCTTGAAGCATGTCAATCTTTCCATGGAGCTCATGCACCAGGCTTTATTAGATCACCAGCTTTTTTGCGATACGTTTTTTCCACAGTAAGTTTTTCCTCTCAGTAGCAATGTCAAATTGGTCAGTCACTATTAAAAGTAAAATGAATTCCCCTTTTGATAAGTTTTTGCTATCCTCAGGAAAAATAGATAACAATAATAATTTACAGGTCCGCTTTCACTTTTTGAAAAAAAATGCCTGTATCAGATTTTACCACAAAAACAAAAGCATAAACTGGAGTGCAGAAAATAAAATTCACTTGCTTGGGGTCAGACTGACCTACTTCATAGAATAGTTTACAAAGAGGGGATTGAATGATTAAATGAAGAAAAAGGCCATATGTGTTATGCTGACCTCCTCAGAAAAACAATGGGATTTTTAAAAAGCTTACATATAATGCAGGGATTGGAATTGTTCTAACCTCCAGATGTTATTGAAGTGTAACTTCCATCATCCTTAGCCAACATGGCTAATGGTGGGGAATGCTGGGCACTATAATACAATAACATCTGGAGAACTAGGCAACTCACTATACTCCAGTGTGAAACATATGCTCTGCCAAAGAACCCATCTTTCACTTTACCAGTATTGTGGGAAAGAGGAATATTGCTATGGGTCCCACTTGACCCAAATAATGTAAGAAGCTAGTCTTAGTTCCTATGATCACCTGCACTGTTACTTGGGCTCTTTCACTTATGCCTTGTCTGCATTGACCAGAATACTATGGTCCCAAAGATGCTCTGTTCTGCTCCTGTTACCTTGACCTCCATTTCTGCTTTGTGGCAGCTGTCTTCATGGGCATCCTGCTGAGCCACCTGGTGCATCTGCTGCTGCTGTGGGTCTTTCACTTCTGGGGCCAGAACAAAGTACCCAGCAATGGTAACATGCTGTGTGCCTCATTCTGACCTCAGAACAAGCAACCCATGGTGGCAGAAGACATGCCAGTTGGCCCAGTGGGATGCTCATGCAGACAGCTGCCATGCCATGGATCTTTGTGGAAGATCTACAATGACATGTATATTTTCAAATTTTATTGTATCCCTGTTATGCCCCAGTTGGTGGAGGGTATGCTGGACATCATTCAGAGTTTGGTATCTGCATCATTTGCCAGAATGGGGTGGGTGAGGGGATGAATGGGCCTTTTGGTCCTTGCTGACAAGGCCTTATTTGTGATGTCAAATACAGTAGAGATGGGGAACATGTGGGCCTCCAATGCTGCTAGATTCCAAAAGCAGTGGCCTGAACTCTCCTGCTGCCTGAGGTCAAAAATGAAATGCAACTGCCCCACACAGCACTGCTTTTGGCAGCACCTTATTACTGTCATCATCCATTCTGTCTCCCTCCTAGACAAAAATAGGGACACTCCAAGCCTTAAAACCAGCCAAGTATTGGAGACTTAGCTGAATCTGGACTGCACAGTTAGTTTTTTGGCCAATGAGGCTCTCTAGAACACAGGAGTGAGGGTCCTCATGGAGATGAAACATTATTTTTACTACCCCAACTGTCCACTGTCTGAGGCTGGCACCTCACTCTGCCTAATGGGATGGCCAGAAAGGTTAATGAAAAATAGGAGTTGCAGCCCAATTATATTTAGAGGGTGATATATTCCCCGTCTCTGGATGAGCGCCTTCATATACTTGTCAAATGAATTCACACACCAAAAAAAATCACTGTTTGACTAAAATGTTTAACTTTTACTAAACTGAGACTCAAACAGATGATTACCATAGCTTACTAGAAAATAGGCTAGCATGGTGTAGTAGTTTGTGTATTGTACTAGGAATCCAAGATAATAAGGTTTGAATCCCTGCTTAGCCACGGAAATCCAGTGTGTGACTCTTTTAGCTTTAGGGGAAGGCATTGGCAAACCTCCCTGAATGAATCTTGCCAAGAAAACTCTAGGATAGGGTCATTGCAAATTGGGTCAATCTGAAGGCACATAACAACAACACAAACTAGCAACTATTGTGACATTTTAACATGATACTCAGAAGACAATCTTGCAACATTTTCTGCAATATGGACTTAAACACATCTTTAACAAAGAAAAACATTATTAAGTTAATTTCTGTTAAAATGACAAACCACCAGTAACAACCAGCTGTCACTGTGTGGAGACGAGCTTAGGCTAAAACAGTTCAATCTTCAATTTTCAGTACCATGTAGATTAATGTTGCTCTCTATGGGCCATCCCCAATTTTATTGATGTAGTTAAGGACAGACCTAGTTGATGTAGAAGCTACAGGGGAAAAAACACTGAAGGCCAAAAACAGGCTGTTTTAAAGAACAATAAATGACAAGTTACTTGTCTCCATTTCTCAAGCAAATGCCTTTGTCACCTTACCTTCAAATTCTTGTACCTCAATTACTGATCGTTCATGTATCAGTCTTAAAAAGGGAGATGCTTGCAGTGTACACTGGTAATGGAAAAGTATTGTCGTGACAACAATATATGCTATCACAAAGTGAAAGAGATCTGCACAGAGATATCAATGAAAATAGCAAATGGTGAACACTGAAGGGAAAGAATACGAAGATGAGTTATTGCATGCAGAATGGAAAAGAGCTTGAGAATAGCAACTAATCTATTATTTATTCAACAATAAAAGCACAGAGAATCAAAAGAACTGTTTGATGCAGTTGTTACCACTAGCCATGCCCTTCCCATGTGCTGCTTGTCAGTGTGGGCAATAATTAGCCTTCTGACATGCATAGGGCAAAGGAATGTTATCCATCCTTCTACTAAGTCAAACAGATGATGAAAGGCCTCTAACTCTCCTGTGGAGTTACCACCACTTTGTTCTAGCTAGGCTCCATCTTCTTTGAAAAGCTACTTTATAAACAGTGATTCATTACTCATTTGTGGAGGAAAGCTGAACCTATTTCTCTGGGGCTTCAAATTCAGCTTTCAAAGGCATTGTGAAAAGAACTGAGACCATTTGGTAATCAGAAAAATGTGCCCCCAACACACGGCATGTTGACAGCAGCTTTAACTTATTATTATTTATTATTATTATTATTTTCTTAACAACCTTTTGTTAAGATGTGCCAT
>CM034708.1:35216254-35230830 GCA_020142125.1 Phrynosoma platyrhinos
CCATATTTGTGATTCAATAGAGATTAAACCTGTTTCCAACCTGAGTAAGACATTTAGCACACAGCTTGGGAGGCTGAGAATAGTTCTCAGAAATTTTGATTGAACAGTTTCCAAGGCTGTAATATTTTTAAATGCACATATTTGTGCACCATATAACATTTGGGGGAGGATCTTCACTTTAAATACCTGAATAGCTGAGGGAATATGTTGGCCACCTTTGCTATAAAAAAAGGAGATAAGTGAATTATAACTCCATTGTATATTTGCAATTGCATAGGAGATTTGGGCTCTCCAGGATCCTGTACAATGAAAAATTACTCCCAAATATTTGTAAGATTTAACTTGTTCAAGTTGAAAACCATTCACTTGCCAATGTTTACATTTTTCTGAGTAAAGATTAGAACTTTGGATTTTTCATAGTTAATGTTGCAGTCTGTTCCCAGGGTTCTTAAGAGGCATCTCAGTCCTACACAGGTTAAAGACAAGAGAATTGCATCATCTTCATAAAGAAGTGTGGATATAGGTCTCCCTGCCAGTTTAGGTGGAAGGAAGTTCTCTCTGGACAATACTCTGACCAGTGAATCAATGTAGATATTGAACAGAGTAGGGGCCAATACACAACCCTGTTTTACCCCTTTATATACGGGTATCACATCTGTGGGTAGATGTTTTCCTCAAAGAGGGATGGTGAGGAGAAGACCTGAGCAACTGCTAGCCAAGTAGCTTTATAATGACACCAGTGAAGTTTCTACACTCCAAGAGATCACTGAACAGTAGCCTGTGAGGGTTTCTCAAAAACAAATCATGTCTAAAACGCTCTCTTTCGCGCGCACGCACTCTCTCTCTCTCTCTCTCTCTCTCTCTCTCTGCCTGTGCATGGATTGTATTATTGTATCATATGTGATGCATCTTAATTTTGGCAAGGTTCCTGTCAAAATTTCCCAAGATAACTGGGAATGGTTTTAAAATAGGATAAATAGTGCTTCTGTTAGGTGGATTTGCAACTGGTTGAGATACCATACCCAAAGAATATTCATCATAGTTCCTTGTCATACTGGAGAGAAGTGATGAGGGTCCTGTCCTGGGACCAGGGTTGTTCAGGAGCTTTGTAAATGACATCAGTAAATGACTAGAGGGGATGCTCATCAAAACTGAGCCAGTGTGGTGTGAGCATTGGACTAAGACTCTGGGAGACCAGGGTTTGAATTCCTGCTCAGCCATGGAAGCCCATTGGGTGGTCTTATGCAAGTCATACTCTCTCAGCCTTAGAGGAAAGCAATGGCAAGCCTCCTCTGAATAAATATTGCCAAGAAAATCCTGTGATAAGTTCACATTAGAGTCACCATAAGTTGGAAACAACTTGAAGACAGCATTAGCAACAACAATCACAACTGCCACCATGTCAACATTTGGATAAATAGTCCCTGCAGATAGATGGTATCAGATTGTAAGTTTCTCTCACAAAAGGACTCTCATTAGTGGAGAGATAGATGCATCAAGAGTGCTGCCTTACATCATACTGGATTAATAAAACATCTAGCCTAATATTGGATTAATAAAATATCTAGCCTAATATTGCTGCCCTCGTTGACTGGCAACAATTCAGTTCTCCTATATTTCCTTTTTTCAGTAGAGAAGCTGGAGATTCAACTGGTGACAGCCACACAAAGCAAACTCTCTAAGGGCTTATTCCCACTATGACTAGAAGCAAATTGCTGATTGCTTTATATATGCCTCATTCCCATTGGAAACCATTTCTGATGCGACTGCATTGTTGGGACTTGCTTTGAAGTGAGACAAATGCAAAAAAAAATCACTCTTTTCAAACATTAGTTTTTGGGGAGTTCTTTTGAAAAAAAAGTGATTTGTAAGAGTGTTCAACAAGTGGGAATGATGGATCTGATTCACAGGGAGGCAGGCAGAGCCCCACTGGGGTCATGGTGCAGCTGGAGGGAGGGAGGGAGAAAGGGATGCTGGGCTCCCCCCTGGCCATGGGTGGAAGCAGGGAAAGCAGGGTTTTGCAGAGAAGCCAGAATCACAAGCCAAAGGCAACAAGAGCAAGAGCACTTTGCAGGAGTGGCAGGGACACCTCCCCACCTCACTGCCACCAGCAGCAGCACCGCTGCCAGCGGCAAGCATTGAGGAGGCTTTGCTATTGCAAAAGGTGGAGAACAACAGAGGGCTGGAGCCACTCAAGGTGGGCAGCCAGGGAGGCAGGCAAGTAAGCTGGCATGCTTCTCACCACCACCCTTCCTTCCTTGGCACTCAGGCACTGCCTGGGAGCTCTCCTGGGGCTCCTACTGTGCCCAGCAGCTGGGCAGCTCCAGCTCTGCTCTGCTCCACTCTCCACCCACTGGTCTCGGTTTCTCTCCCACCTGCTATCACCAATTGCTTGCTTACTCACTCAATTTGCTCTCAAGAGGAGGAGGAAACTGGCCGGCCTCCAGCCTCACATCAGTTGGGCACTTCTGGGTCTTCTTGTGACTTCCTCTGGCTGCGCACAGCCTAGCTGGGCCTTTTGATTGCAACGGGGCTTTTTTAGGCCCCGATTCTTTGTCTGGCCCAGGAGATTGCACTAGGCCTTCCCCAGTCCCTGGCTGTTATTCAGGCGCCATTTTAAGGGCCCCAGGTGCCCCATCCTCCTCCTCCTCCTCCTGCTGCTGTGTAAAGCTGGGGTGTAGCTTATTCCATGACGCTAGTGGAATGACATGGAATAAGGACATAATTCACTTCCATAGTGGGAACTACTCATCGGCCTTGATCGAATCCGTGATCCTGTGTCAATACAATTTGCAAACCGGATTAAATGTAAGTGGGAATGAGCCCCTAAGAAATGTGTGTGTGAAAGGCTCTCTGTGAAAAATACAGTTGTCCACACAACTGTCAGAGGATCAGCAATTGTTCCCCTCCCCCATGTGCCATGGCACTATATTTGTCCCCATTGGGTACAATTGTCCCTTTTTTTTCCTTGAAACTTGCCAGGGACTGATGGTAAATGACTCAAGGACTGGCACTGGTCCAGGGACATCCTCTTTAAATAATACTGGTTCACACAACTTCATGCAGCACAAACCTTACAGACCTGATTGCTAGGATCAAACATCTTCTACACATTTGCATTTCTTCCTAGAAGGAAGCACTTTCTCTAACAGGAAATGGGCAACATGCTGCAATAAACTAGTTTATTTGCAGCATGAAGCTAAATCTTCATCTGTAATTTTCCTCTCCCTAAATAAATTTTAAATTTCATTTAAAATAGTGATGCTGTATTTTAAATATAATCTAGGGGGCACTTAGAATTTAATCCATGACAATAGTCATCCAGACTCTACTATTTAGGGTAAATGCAAACAAACAAACAAAGCCAGCAGAGCTTAGAATGCTTGTGTGATGTATTTTATGCATTTTTGGTTGGCCTAATAAAGGTATCACTGTTTTGTGAATTGTGGATGTCATTGTATTTTGCTGTACCACCAATACAACTAAACCTGGATTTGTTATTGACATGTTCTTGATGTTGTTATACTTTTCTCATTATACTTATGTTTATTTTTTGAATATATGACTATTCTTATTTATATTTGTTTTATATTTTTCATATTATTGTTGGTTCTCTTTTCCTATGGCTTCTAGCATATGTGATCCTTCCTATGGATAGCTGCAACAAAAGATAACACCAGACTCAAAGGAATATTAGAGAAAGAGAAAGCTATTGCAGAGAAAATTGTTTATTTTAATCTGTCATCACTGCTGAGGTAAAAGGCAAAACTGATGGTATTTTCAGGGAGGGAATCTAAAGGTCTAAGACAAATAGTGAATCCAAGATAAGAACTTCTTGAATTCATATACAAATTGCAAACAAATCACCAGGCATACAAGGTGTCAATCCAAGAACTCTTAACTAGTTTACCTGTAAATGTGCTGATTTTTTAAAACAAAAATATGAAATGTGTTCCTAAGATCAAAGACCAATTTTAAAAAGAAAATTTCAGGCTGAAAAGCCTAACATATATTATGAGTAACTGTTGGAAAGCATTATTAAAAATAAAATCCAATATATTTAAGGGAAAGAATCAACAGGTCTTTTACAAAGGTAAATCCTATCTGATGAAACTTTGAAAGTACCTTGAAAATGCCAGTAGACATGTGACTGAAATCTAGTAGACATTGTTTATGTTTACTTGGACTTTAAAAAAGCTTTTGACAAAATCCCCAATGAAAGAGTCATAAACTTAATACATGTGAGATAAAATGGGGAAGGAAACAGCATTTTAAAAATAGTAAATTTATGTCTGATTTCCTATCCTCAAGGGGTACCTGGTGCTATATTGCAGTGTAATAAAGATCAGATGGTCTTCCCACAGAATTGACAATGGGATTCTTGAATGACTGATGGTTTGACTTCAGGATAACAAAAGCATTGATTTTTAGTACAGCCCCAAGATGGATGGATAGGGAAGTTGGCTGGGAACATGGCAGGGGGCAGGTAAGCTTACTGGCAATCAAAATGATCAAGGGAATGAAGCAGCTCTACTATGAGAAAAAGTTACATTTCTGTAACTGACATTGCTTCCACCCCAAAAAAATTGTAGGGGGAAGATGTGGATTTAAAATTATGCACAGCATGAAGGAATTCAAGAAAGATGGGGCGGGGAGAGAGAATCCTGTCCTGTTAGTACATAGGAATCATCCAGTGAAGCAAAATGGTAGGGAGAAAGTCAAGATAAATAAAATAAAGTACTTCTTCACACAATGTATGGTCAAAAATACATTGCCAGCTACCAGTTGGGACAGATCCAAACCTAGATTAGTAAAATTCAAGCAGAGTCAATCAAAATGAAGATACATTCCCTCCAATTCCAGAATGAATATTCCTCTGTTTCCCTGCTAGTAAGGAACACAAGTGTAAGCATTATCAAGCTGCTTATGTTATTTTTATTCATACCCTGCATTTTTCTCAGTGCAAGAACTCAAGACAGCTTACAATGTTAAAACAAAACCAGTGCAGATAAAGACAAACAAAATATCATCTTTAAAATATATTTTGACCATAGTATTAATAACCATTTAAGATACGGTATATGAAAGAAAAAGAAAAATATAAAGCAATACAGTACAGGCATTCAGTTAAGAAAGTCTCTGACAAAGAAGTTTACTTTCACAAAGTCTTTGTTCACTTCACCAGCCCTTATTTTTTCATCTTGACATCTGTCTAGATGGAAGATTTTTAGCAGAATTGGCATTGGGAGCATGGTGAAAGAGGCCTAACAAAACACTGACTTTTAGTATCAGGTTTGAGCAGCATGTTTACAGTAAAAAGATGCAGCAAAGCTTGTGCTAGGAGAAAATGGGATTCATCTTCCTACTTCTTCCTATAGCTGTGTGGACCTGCCTAGAACAGGAAAGGTGCTTAATGTTGGGAGCTACTGCTTTCAAAATCCCTCAAATAGCATGGATAAGCAGGTCAACAGAAAGAAAAGAGGAAATCAGTCTCATCAGCTATCCCCCAGGATGAACAAATAGATAGATAGATAGATAGATAGATAGATAGATAGATAGATAGATAGATAGATAGATAGATAGATAGATAGATAGATCTTATACAGCTGTACATGTTTGGCCACAAAAGTTAAAATCATAAGAAAAATGGAGGCTGGTGAAAGAATAAAAATTAAACCTGGATGAATTTTAGAAGACACCTTGAAGTGGTCTCTGGAAAATTCAAAATGTTTCTGTTTATTTATGCAAGGCTTACCTGACCTGGTTGTTTCATTTCACGTGTACCCACTGTTCATTTTAGATAAAAGGTTAACTGAAACATATTGGATTGCTCTTTATTTTCTTTTTCTTTTTTGTGGTGTTGGAACTTACCTCTTATGTGGATCCCGCTTGTAGTCCTAGCCATCGCAAATAGCCATTTGATAACCTGTACAATGATACTGAGCATTCACTTGTACTCCTCCTTATCTGTAGTGGAATACCAACCAAGGGAATTTACTCATATTCATTTTACACAACTGATCATATCAGGCTTCTTGAACTACAGCCATGCTGGCATAACAGCATAAAAAATAGAGGCAGAGAAGTAGTCTTCTTAATGGATGAATGCACACTGCTGAAGCTGGCAAAGATCATTTTAAAAGATTTCCCAAATGTATTCAGCACTGAAATTCAGTTGCATATAAGAAGTTTGAAGCCAGTAGACTATAATTAAGTGAAAATTTTAATCTGCAAATATAAACCAGTACACCAGAAAGTATTCAAGTCAAAATCTAAAGGGGCGTTTTTAAGATGTGCTTTCGACTGTCTAAAATTTCAGCATTTTTTTCAGTCTGAAGATTAAAAAAAAAATTAAAATGTCAGTTCAAAATCTTTTCAACTGATCTTCAAGGGGAAAAAATAGACATTTGTAAAGAGTAAATGCTATCTTTAAATTGTAACGTTTAAATTCCATACAAGCAAAAGAAATGTCAAAAGCACTGCTATGTTACTGCTTCTCTTAACAAAACTGAAAGAAAAACAATGTTTTCTGAAGTGTTAAAAATGAATTTGCCATATTACACTACATAGAGATTGGCAGTGAGAGTGAGAGTGTTTTTCAATGAAGATTGCACTTTGATGACACATTCCTAAAAAGCTCATGATGCCATCTCAAGGGTTTTTTACAGCAGCACCATGAACTCTCTTCCTCCTCCCCAAATACAGTCAATCAATAATTTTAACAATATTCTGACTTTTTCTCCCATAACTAGGACCAAGATTCTGCACCAGAAGACATGGGTACAATGATGGAGTTCCATCATCATAACTACATCACCTGATGCAACCCAAAAAAAAACCCTAACTTAGAAGGCTGATAACCCCACTAACATGGGGATTTTTAAGGTGCCTGGAAGCAGGAGGGTGAGTGAAGAAGCATCCAGCCCTCATCCAGCAGCAAGGCACTTTATGAAACTCAGCTGTGAAAGGACCCCTGGGGGCACCCAAAGCTGTCTGTCACAAAGCACTTCACTGATGGGAGAGGACTGGATACTTCTGCACTCACTGCCCCACTCCCAAGCACCTCAGAAATCCTTATGTTCTGCCTAGTTTCCAAGGTAGGTTTGGAGGACCTTTTCAATCACTGCAACAGTGCAACAATTCTAAAATATTAATTCCAAAATTTACAACGTTATAAGTCCATCTTATGACATCATAAATACCAAACAGGATTCCAGCTGAATTTCAAGTAGAGTGATTTTTTTAAAAAAAGAATTAAACTTTTTTTTATTTTTAAATTTAAAAAAAAATGTTAAACATATTTTTATGCAAGGAAATAATCCTAAAAAGGCTCAAATTGACACCAAAATGTAGCTGTTTGCTTTTCAATAGCATCCCATCTCAAAAAAAGCTGAAAATTGGCCAAAAACAGATGAAATGCAAATCAAAGTAGACTTCTGGTTACTTCCAGGTCATGTTTTGGTCAGTTTTGAACCAGAAATAGTTGGGAGCAGTCCACCAGGGTGAATACTGGCTCTCACTGCAATTGCCCACCACTGATCCAGAGATGTCTTTCTGTAGCATAATTTTTTGGCATTGTGGATTGAATGTCTGTTCTGAATTACAGAAGCATGTGGAAATCTCACTTTTCTCCACTAGGGCCAGATCAGAAGTATTTTGAACTCTTCCAAGCACTCGTCTACATGATTAAAACACTCTTCATTCCAGTCAAATAGAATGTGATCTGCCCACACAACAATTCATAGGAGTTCAGACTTTGAAGGGGTGTGTGAAAAAACTCCTTAAACTGCTTGGGGGGAAAAATTATGCTTTGCGTGCATTCGGATGGCTGTGCATTTTCAGCAGAGGGAGGTTGAATAGGTGCAAATAAATGCAAATTCCCATAGGAAAGTGATTAACCATTGATGCAAATGTGTGGAAATCTGTAGCAATTCATATAATATACTTATGTGTTGACTAGCCACAAGTCTATGATTGCAATGATTGATGAGATTTTCCCTTTTGACACTACCATGGAAGAAAATCCTTAAGTTATGATAATCATCAAACAGTCATGTGTGCTTCTACAAGAAAATCTATGAAAGGATGAGGGAGACAGAGGCCCAAAGTAGATATGAATGACTCAGCCACATTCAGGTGTCCTATTTGGAGGGAAACAATTGGTGTTTATAATGCCAGAATATAAGCATTTTGATCTTGTGTTGAGCTTATGGACATTATCACACGTGGGCCAGAAAGCAAAAATAAAGTGGAAATGAAGCATTCCAAAAATAAACAGAAAATAAACCTTAATTCCGCAAACGTCATTACTTCAATTGCGAATTTACAGTAAGCGCATTGAACGTCCACACACAAGCGAAAAAAAGCCCGTAAATGTACTAGAAATGAGCTTCTTGCACATGCGCAGATAGAGGAATGCTCACTGGAACAATGGGAATAGCAGGGAAATGCTCCCAAATGCGCATGTGGTTATCACATTACAGGAAATGTGAAATTACCTTAATTACGCATTTGCATTTCCTCCAAACAACTGAATTTCAAGATCTCGGTTAACACCAGTTTCTGTCTACTTTCTGTCCAGTTTCTGTGTGACGTCGTGTGAAAACACGGGGCACTAATCCAGTTTCTGTTTGGGTTTTGTGTGGATTAACCAGCAGATTTGCCCCCGTGTGATAACGTCCTATGTCTCCTGAAAGAAAATAAATACTCTGGGAACTGGTAACAAAACAAAGAAAGCTTATACTTTATTATTTCTGAAAATTCATCTAGGGAAAGGTCAGAAGAGAAACTCTTAACTTATTTACAAAAGTTTCTACAGTTACCTTTCATGTGTGGGGGTATGCTTGGAGCCATTATGGGAGAAACAACTCAGAGAAGAGTCAGGAAGAAATTTAGATACTAAAGACAGCAATCTACATATCAGCAAGCAGTTACTCAGAATAACAAGAAGGAAGAGATACTTAGGTTGTCTTGTCCATGTTTTGGTTTCTTATGCCATATTAACATAGGTTACTTTGTGAATGGTTTATTCCTCAGCTTCCAACATCAGTTGCATATAAATCAGTGGATAACATTTTGTTTATAACATAAAGAAAACTATGTGAGGAAAGGGAGTTTAATCTCTCCCTCTTTTCGGTTCCCTTACTTCACTGGCACTATAGTGAAAATTAACCTAAAACAATGGAGGGCGTGAGGGTAATGTCTGTCCAGCAGTGTGTTTGTACATACCTTCAAGTTGCCCATCTCCAGTCTGCCTGGAGGAGGGGTTCTAGTAGAATAGTAGGATAAAAAAGCCCATCAATGATCCAGTGCATAGGTCCCTACTACTACCTATTGGGGCTTCTTTCTTTTTGGATGCAGATAGTGGTTTTTGTTTTGTATTGTATTGCATTCATTTCTTATTACATTCCTCACTTTAGTCCAGAGTTCTTCCCAGTTAATTAGGCTTAATAATGCAAATCTATTTTTGTATTATCTTGAAATTCTATGGGGATGTTATTCAGGTTGTATTTTGGCACTATGGTTGGTTCTTTTTTAGCTTTATGCTAGTTTTTTATATTAGCTGTTTGTGATTGTGGTCTTATTTTTGCAGAGATAATGGAGCTTCCCATTTTGTGCTGCCAGTTATGTAGTCTATTTGATTTCTATATTGGCCACCAGGTGATGTCCATGTATGCAGTCATCGCTTTAGTTGCCTGAAGAATGTTTGCAGTGAACAAACTATTAAACTTGTAAAATTCAATCAGTCACTTTCCTGCTTCATTTCTTGATTGTAGGCTTAATTTTTCTACAATTTTTGACTCTGCTCTGTTTCCTACTTTTGCATTCCAGTCATTTATGACTATTATTTATTTATTTATTTATTTATTTATTATTTGGAGTATTTATACCCCAATCTTCAGCCAAAAGGCTATCAGAGTGGCTTACAAATGGTTAATTATATATTAAAATTGTATTTTAATTGTGTTAACCTGATTTTAATTCCAATGTAGTTTAATTTAGTTTTAAGGGGTGGGAGGGCTAGGGTGTGGGATAATGGATGTTTTAACTGTTGTCTTTTTAACCTTGCTGTACACCGCCCCATTTGCTGAGCAGAGGGGCGGGTTACAAATTTAAAATTATTATTATTATTATTATTATTATTATTATTATTATTATTATTATTATTATTATTTAGACATTTCCCTGCCCTCAGGCTTACAATCACATGTCCTGTTTGGTGTGTCATCAGTTTCTTCCTGGACTCCAGCATATATACTTCAGTTTCATGTTCTTCTGTCTCTGTAATTGGAACATAAACTTAGATTATGGTTATATAGTTTGTTGTCTCTGAATCTTATTAATATTGTTCACTCAAACTTTGCATTATATCCCTTGACTGCTTGACTGCTTTTGCTACATTTCTCCTCACCATTAATGCCACCCCATTTCTTCTTAGATTTCCATTTTATGAGAAAAACATCGTGTAATTATCTGATTGAAAATGTCCCATTCTTGTCCATTTCATCTTAGATTTCCATTTCATGAGTAAAACATTGTGTAATTATCTGACTGAAAATGTTCCATTCTTGTCAATTTTAGATCACTCATTCCAAGTACTGAAATATTTATATGCTCCATTTCTTGTTTTACAATGCCATGATTCATGCTTCTCACATTCCATGTTTCTATCATATGTGTTTTGTAGCTTCAGAGTTTCCTTACACCTCTGAGCACATCAACAGCTGAACATCCTTTTGGCTTGACTCTTAGCTTCAGTTCCACTGAAATGGTGCCTATCCACATCCTTGTTGGTATATCTGGAACCTGGGGATCCTTCTCTTCAATTTAAGAGGCACAGGAAAGTGAGCAACTTAAGGTGTTTTTTTTTAATGAAGAAACAAAGAACCCGAGCATAGAATGCCCCTATCCCAGGATATGGACAACTAATGCTTGTCAGGGAAACAGAGAAAGCCAAGCTCCCACACCTTCCAGACTCAGTTGCTCATTAATGCACAAGTACACATACACCCCTGGTAATCTAAATGGAAATGCATTTAGCTCCTCAGAAAGATGACAAGAAAAAGAAGAAGCTTCCTTCCATGTCTTTTTGTACTTCAGTAAAAGCCAAAACAGATTAAAGATGTTGCTTGCTTTCAAGTGCCAGCTGCTAACTGAATCTCATTCAACTTTGTAAAGATGGGAGGCTTTTTTTTCTCCTCAACACCACTAGAAAGAGGCAAAGAATACTGGCAGGAAGCTTAGCCTTCTGTCCTCTACCTCTTAAAATGTGTGTGCCAGGGGAGGGAGGTTGTTTTCATCTCTGTTCCCAGGTACATCTGTGTCTGTGACTGAAAAAGATTGAAATTCAAATTGGATGCAAGGGGAGGCTTCTATTTTGTAAAAATAAAAAATAAAAAGCCCAATCCCTCCCCCAAACCTTTAGCAAGATTTCAGCCCCTGCCCACACTCTACTATGTGAAGGTTAAGGGCATACCCAAATATGGTGAGGAAGGCTGCATTCACACTGCAGAAATAATCCAATAATCCAATTTGATTGCTCCGCTCTGATTGCTGCAACAAACTACAGTCCCCAGAATTCCATAGCACTAAGCTATAGCAGTTAAAGTGGTGTCAAACTGGATTATTTCTGCAGTGCAGATGCAACTAAGGGTTAAAGAAAACCCCCAAACCCTATGTGTTCTTGGGAGACTGGGCAATGGAGCACAGCGG
Source organism: Phrynosoma platyrhinos (assembly GCA_020142125.1). Taxonomy (NCBI): domain Eukaryota; kingdom Metazoa; phylum Chordata; class Lepidosauria; order Squamata; family Phrynosomatidae; genus Phrynosoma; species Phrynosoma platyrhinos. Next base: position 35,227,967 of record CM034708.1, read on the forward strand.
TGCAGTGAGGAAATTAATTTGTTTTCACCTTTTTTACTCTTTATGGTTTTGTTTTTCTCAATATGATTTTTGTACAATTAAAAGAAACTTAAATGAAGAAGGTAGGATATAAAAGTGGTTAAAAATATTAAAAATGCATAGATTCCAAAAGTATAAAATCTGTCTGGTGTGATTATACCTTTCATTCTCTAGCACCCTGGTGTGCTCAGCATGGCACTCCCTTTCCATGGTGTGGGATTGCTTGCTTCTGTGTGGCAAGAGGCTGTGCTGCTGGCAGCAGTGCTGCTGGTAGGGTCCCCCATTTCAGACAGGCTTTTGCTGAGGAGCCAACTTAAATGTGCCAAACAGCTACTGGGCAGCAGCAGCAGTGAAGGGTAACACTGGCAGAGGATCTCTCAGAGACAACAGCAGTGGCACTATAGCTAACACTGGTTAGTACTGTGCAGAGGCAAGCATAGTAAACTCAGTTTGACCACAAAAACCTTATGGTGAGCCAATCCAAAATGAAACAAGAGATGGTGCCAGAAGATAAGACTCCCAGGTTAGATGGCACTCAATGAGCCACTCGGGAACATTAGAGGACAATATGATTGGCACTGTGGCTAATAGCACAACTGGACTCAAGCTGAAATGATGTTCAGCTGTTGACCTGCTCAGAGGTTAAAGGAAAGTCAAAGCTCCACAACTCATAATATAGGAACAAGGAATGTGAAAAGCATGAATCAGGGGAAGCTTGACATAGTAAAACAAGAAATGTAATTTATATACATTGTAATCTTTGTGGTGAGCATGCAAAAATGGACAGGAATGGGATATTCTGTATACATGGACATCAGCTGATGGCTAAATATAGAAATCAAACAGACTACATAATTATAAGCAGTTGATGGAGATGCTCTTTTCTGTCTTCAAAAATGAGACCAGATTGTGGCACAGACCATGAACTGCTGATAACAAAAATTAGCTAACAAAGAACCCAAAAATACAACCTTAAGAACATCTCTTTAGAATTTAAAGATAATGTGAAAAAACAGATTTGCACTATTAAACCTAATTTGACTGGGAGCTAGAAGAATTTTGGACTGAAGCCAGGGATATTGTCAGGGAGGAATGCAAAGACACCATCTGCAGCCAAAAAGAAAGAGAAACCTAAGTGGATGACAGATGAAATTCTTCAAGCAGTTAAGAACAGATGAGGAAACAAAAGTAAAAGGTGGCAGAAACCTTGTCAACACTAGCCAAAATAATCAGGATGAAATCTGGAGTACACTTGGCCCTCCACATTTGCAACTTTGACATTTGTGGATTTGATTATTTGTGATTTGAATTAATAATAGAAATCTCTAGGTCCTCCAGCGCAACTCTACCAGAAGTTAACCATATAGAGTTGTGGTGGAGAACCTAGAAGTTCCTAGAGAAAACACTTCTTCAGATATTTGTAGCATGATTCTACAATCAGCCTCTGGCAAATGTTGACCTTAGAGTTGCAATGGAGGACCTGGAAATTCCTAGAGAGGTGTTCTCTTAGGTAAAAAGAATAGTGTTTTTATTTGTGGTTTTTCCACAGTCATGGTAGTATTTCACTCCTAACACCAGTGAATGTGAAGGGACCATGTATTCTGCTTTGGAACTACCCTAGATTCATTACATGAGTGCCAAGAAGAATTCAAAAACTGAGTTGCTCCCCACCTGGCCAACTACTGTAAGCCTTACCAGAGGATTCAACCCCCAAGCCATACAACTTGTGTGGAGAACAAGATCCCTGGCCAGCTCCAAGGATAGCTTCCTTCCTCGCCCCAGTGGGAGCAGTTCTAAAGACATATCCTTCACCAAAAAGGTGCCATAGGTGATCACCAAACTCCTCCTTTTTCCCTCAACTATCTGCCATGAATAAGGGGCAAGTGTCTGCTTAGCCTGTATACCCCATTAGGCTGGTGAAAATAACCCTCATCCCATTGTAGATATCTAAGAAACAACTGAATTTCCATTTTGGTTAGGTGAATGCCATCCACTCTGTAGAGCTCCGGCCACTGGAACTTTATCTCTGGATGAGGGAGAAAGTAGAAAATGGCCCAAACAAGGGCATGCCAGGCCATCTGTCTTGGATATCCATGAAAACATAGGCAGCCTGTAAAATGAGGACTTTGTCCTTGAACAAGTCCAAATCGTTCCCACCAAAGAGAATGTCTGAAACATGTGGAGTAGACTCACAGCACTTCTGATACACAAGAGGCCATCGGCCATGACTACCCCAAAAATCATGCAGCGCCTGTAAATAGAAGGCATTGCCCTTGAACAAGTCATTCCCACCAAGGAGAAAAACTGAAACATGTGGAGGAAGCCCACGGTCCTCCCGATACCATCTCCCATAACTACCACACAAATCAAGCAGATCAAAAATAACAGCTGTTCCTCCATTACTGATTATTTGAGGATTAACTCTGTGATGCATAAATCCTCTCTCAGCAGCAGAGAATTACACACAAGGGTCCTTTTGAAGCAGTGTCCCTTTGAAACATATGTACACATACACAGCACTGAAGCTGCATGAAACAAAGTCATTTTCCAAACAATGCATCAATTGTTTGTGCTCTTTAGCAGGGAGGAAATTATTTTTTTAAAATATATCAACTTCACAGCATCAAAAAAATTTAAAAAAAATAAAAGTGGCAAACACTTCTCCACAATGTTTCCTAAGCTTATCATGATCATTTGTATCCTCAAAATATTGGTTTGCAGACAACTTAGCAATAGGAACTGTTATTACAAGCTGGAACCGATAATTCTATTAAGCAGCAAGTGTAAAGTTGAACTGAAAGAGTACAGAAACAACTTGTTTTTTGCTTTTATGAAATGTTAACTCT
>CM034708.1:35230930-35249237 GCA_020142125.1 Phrynosoma platyrhinos
AGAAATAATCCAGTTTGACACCACTTTAACTGCCATGTCTCAATGTTATAAAATTATGAGAACTGTACTTTGCTGTGGCACCAGAGCTCTTTGACAGAGAAGGCTAAATCTCTCACAAAAATACAATTTTCAGAATTCCATAGCATTGAGCCATGGCAGTTAAAGCGGTGTCAAATTGGATTATTTCTGCAGTGTTGCTATAGCCATTAGGGCCAGGAAAGCATTGCATAACAAGAAGTATGTTTACCTTATTGTTTTTTCCTGTTTTGTTGAATTTAAACGTATTTGTGCATATCACATAATATACCACTGAAGAAGAGTTTTCAAAGACATTAGTTTTCCACTTACAGCCCAGTATTATGCATGTCTACTCAGGTCCTATGGAGCATACTTCCAGATAAATTTGTATTGGAGTGCCTTTGTAGTGCATGATACGTTACTTGTAGATTGATCCTATACACCAGGGCAATGCAGCTTCCAAAAGGCCAGGGACCATTTTTATCTACTCTTTGATCATGGAGGACTGCACCCCTCTAACACATTTGCAGCCCTTCCAAAATTATTTTTATTTTTTACTCCCAAATAACAATTGGTGCCTCTGAAAAGATTTCAAGGGGTACAGCTGTCATTTAAACATTCTTCCCTACAAAGCTATCCAGCCCTAGCCCATCACAACATAAATGCCTTATCTTTAAACATATTTCCCAACCCTATTGCCAGAGACTCTTTAACCCATGGGGTAGGGAGCCCACAGTACTCTAGATGTTATTATTCCCATCGTCCCTCACCATTGGCCAAGCTGACCAAAATGTACTGGAAGCAGCTGGAGCAGAAGGTTCTTCTGCCCAATTTTAAGTAGAGCTGCACAGAAGTAGAGCTGCACAGTAGGCAGTTGCATTTATCCCACAGTGGAATTTTTTTAAACAAGAAAAGACCAAAGCAATATTTCACAATTATATTTCAGAACCATAGTGAGAAGTAAAACATTTGGGATTCTATTTCTTCCTGTGTCTAGTCAATCTTCAAAGTTTTCCCAAAAAAAAAAAAAGGGGGGGGACCAATGGCATCCATTATTACACTTCTGCAGGATAAAACTACTTTTCAAAGCTGTGTAAGCACTTTTGATCTTTATGACATTCATGCCTCGGCTGTTTCATAACTGTTATCATACAACAGACACCTATAGTCAAAGCCAAATATAACAGATACTTATAGTTAAGGCCAAATATTGTTCATCCACAATTGAAAACACATTATGGTGAAATACTTTTACCCTACTTTTAAAAAATATAGCCATTTTTTAAAAAAATAATAATTCACCATTGGTATTTTAAAAATCATTCTTCAACACTGAAAGGTTGTTTATAAGGCAAATAACATAATCTGTTAAGCAAAATAGGTACAATACAACCTTTTCTTGTGAAGCAGGTCTGAAGGACAGTGTTTGATTATGTTGAAATTAAGAGACTCAAAAGAATCAGCCTAGTTCTGCCCACTGCAGCAATAAACAGCAAACCTGCTTCATGATACAGTATTTTGAATATCAGAAGACACCTGTAAAATATTCATTTTTCCTCTTCTCCAGGCTGAACATATCTAGTTCTTTCAAGTGCTCCTCATAAGACTTTCTCAGCCAAGCTCTTGCCATCCTTGCCACCCTTTTCAGTGTTTAAAATGTGGCACCCAGGGACACTTTCACATCACAACATGATAACACTATGATTCCACTTCAACTACTTTGGTCCCTATGGAATCGTAGGATTTTCAGTTTAGAGCAGGAGGAATTTAGAATTCTTTACCAAACAATTCCAATGCCTCACCAAATTACAAATCCCAGGATTCCATAGGATGGCAGTTACCATGAATTCAAAGTGCATTGTTATGTTGCATGAAAGGGCCTCAAAATATCTACAAGTGTTCATGGGGATTCACTGGAACAATCCCCAGTTCTTATGATGGATCAAGGCATTCACAAGACCACCAGATGTATTTTATTTTATTTATTTCTATGCTGCCTTTCTCCCAGAAAGGGACCCAAGACAGCTCACAAATAAAAATTCTAACAAACATATTACAATAAAACAATTGAAAACATCAGCTAAAAACAATAAAAATCAAAAACATTAAAACCATAATACAACCACAATACCCTCCCCATATAACAAACACCCCATATCCCATATGCCATGCCATAATTACACATTAAAAGCCTGCTTGAATAAAACCATTTTTGCTTGCCAACGAAAGGCAAGCAGGGAGGGGGCCAGCCTTGTTTCTCATGGAAGGGCATTCCAGAGGGCAGGAGCAGCCACCGAGAAGGCTCTCTCTCATGTCCTCACCAGGCGAGCCTGTGATGGTGGCAGGACCAAGAAAAGTGTTCTCCTGAAGATCTTAGGGCTCTAGCAGGTTCATATGGGAAGATTTAGGGCCTCGGCAGACGACTAATTGGGTCGTCTTGGAGGCCCCGAAGAGGAGAGGCAGCTGCACGAGCGGCGCCCCTTCCTCTTCCTGAGGTCGCCCCTGGAAGCACCGGCCATCCGCACGGCCGGCGCTTCCAAGGCAACCTCCCTCCGCAGTGACCGGATGCGCTGCGGAGGATAAGTCAGGGAAAGTGCACCCTACGCTTTTAGGGCGCACTTTCCCTGACTTATGAAAGGAGCGCCAATTTGGTGCTCCTTTCAGGGACGCTGTCAGAGCGCCGCGGTGGGGCTGCCATGGCCCCGGGGCGCTCTGGACAAGGGCGTCCTGGACGCCCTGGTCTGCATCCCCCCACAGTCTCTCAGTGTAACAATGGAAATGTCTTGGAGAAAATGTTGACAATCCACTTGGCCTAAAGGGATGGCAGATTTTAGTAAGGCCATTGACCACCTGAAGAGTTTTCAAGGAGCTAGCAGAGTTGGTCTGTTTCAATATGAGAAGGAAAAGGAAAAGGGATGAGGAATCTAGCAGCATGTTTGAGACTAAGGGCCAAAACAGATGGCCTGAAAAGGGCAGACTGGGGCCGCCCTACAGCTGGTCGCTCCAGAGCCATGGCAACCACACACCACAGCCCCAATCCACACCGAAGCCTGCCCAAATAGGAGCAGAAAAAATCCACTCCTATTTAGGCCAGTAAAAAGCCGCCTTAAGCAACCAGGCCACAACCCCAGGTCAGCTTCTGGGCACTCCAGTGGTGTGTGACATGTGAATGCCATACCCCTGGAGCATCCTGAAGCCACCCCCATGTGATTGGCTGGGCGGCTTCTGGGCAGCTTGGAAGCATGTGGCATGTAAATGCCATGCTCTCAAGACACACAGAAGGTGGCTTAACTTGCTGGTCTGTTCCAGATGTAAGTAATATATCTCAGCATGCGTTGTAGTGGACTCTGCTCTATTTCATCAATTCCATGGAGTGAGGCTTCCTGTAGGAGATATCTAAACAGGGGTGGGGAGTGTGAAATGTAATGGAAATGCAAAACATATCAGTGTGACTAGTGAGATTTCATTGCAGATCATTGAATAATGTTATTTATCCCTTAGTTTGAGAGATCATTTAGTTACATCTTTAAAAATTTTCTTTGTTTTTTTTTTAAAGTCAGCCATTGAATATTATTCAATTAAAAGGATAAAAATATCTCCTAAATGTTTTTTGTGGGTTTTTCGGGCTGTGTAGCCATGTTCCAGAAGAGTTTCTTTCTCCTAAATGATTTCTTATAAATAAGGAAGTATGAGAAAACAACAAAGATGGCCAATATGGGCACAAAAATGTAATAAAAATATGCAAAATGCTCAGATCTCAAATCTAAAGCAATTTAAGCCACTATAAGAAACAGGCAGGATTGCCTAGTTCTACATGCCTATATTTATTTCTGTCATGTAGCAATTTTTTGGCATCAGGATGCTTAGAGTGCTAAACCACAAGATAATAATTATGTAAAACCTGCAGGCCTAAATAAATTGTAGGCTTGCTTGATGAGACAGGCACTATTTTTCTGATTTTATACAAACTACTGTCTATATTTCACTAACAACTGAGAACAATGTAACATCCTCATGAAAGCCATCAAAGTAGAAACCATCAGAAGCAGAGCCTTCGGGTAGGCCCCCAGAAAGGGTACAATGCAAAGGGTGGCAAATTCTGCCATCCCCTCCCCATTAGGGGGTTCTTGCCACACCTCTGGGACACTTTGCTTCCCTACTTGAAATACTACAGCCAGGAATCCATCACCCTGACTCTTCAGAGCAGAACCTTGGCAGTAACAACTGCTTTCCTGCAGAAAAGAAAAGAGCCAGCCTATAGGTCTGCAAAGCTAGCCAGGCTTCAAATGCCTTGCTCATCCACCACGGGTCAGATCTCCTAAGGTAGAATGGCACTTTTGAAAACTCAGGTGGTAAGCTTGCTCATCCCAGAATTCTAAATATATACAAGATCTACAAGAATTCACCCTAGACAACAACAAAATAGAGACAGTCAAAGAGTCCCCATATCTTCGTTCAAATATTGATCAAAACAGAGACTGCAGTGAGGAAATCAGAAGACCAGGATTACAAAGGGCAGCTATAAAAGAACTGAACAAAATCACTAAGTGTAAAGACATAAGTCTGAACATTAAGTGAGGATAATCCAAGCCATTGTATTCCTCATCACCATATACAGATGTGAATGCTGAACAGTGAAAAAAAACCAACAGAAAGAAAATCAATTCATTTGGGAGAAGGTACTGGAGAATAGTGCTGACGATTCCATGGACAGCCAAGAAGACAAAGAAATGGGTTCTAGAACAGATCAAGCCAGAACTCTCTCTGGAAGCCAAGATGACTAAACTGAAGCTGCCATACTTTGGTCACAACTTTAAACAAGACAATGATGCTAGAAAAGATGGATGGCAGTCAAAAAAGAGGAAGACCACATGCCAAACTTGATCAATGAAGACATGGGTGTGGACCTTCAGGACCAGGTTGAGGACAGGGAGACTGGGAGATGTCTCATCCACAGGGTCACCATGTGTTGAAATCAACTTGAGGGCAGCTGACAACAACAGCATGGTCAATGTGAAAATTTGTTTGTGGAGCAGGAATGTAACTCTGCTTATTTCATTCATTCATGCAAGAATGAATAGTTTCAGTAATTTTTCTCCCCACTACATGAGAACATGAGGGTTTGTGTGAAATTTTCAACCAATATTCATTCTTTAGTATGTCATTCAAGAAAATGTGATGTGTAAAAATTTACTGAGTTTTTGCTTTATAGGAGACATCAATTGTAAAATTGTTTTCTGGGCAAGAAATAACCACTTTTGTCTGGAAACATCATATTTTGTATAAAATATACCCGCTTTTTGCACAGAAAACAAGGCTTCTCCTTCAAAATACATTTTCTGTACAGAGCACATATATGTATTTCTATGTAAATGAATTTCTCTGAACAAAGCAATAAAGTATAAAAAAATTACACAGATGTGTTTGTTTTCACCAGCAAAATTTCTCACATGTCAAGAACCCTCCACACTTTTTTATCCAGGCAGAACATTAATGTCTTTTTTCCCATCTCTGCTGTAAAGCATGAAGACAAATTTCTCACTACAGTGACATCTAAAGAGGAGTTGTACAAATGTTTTGGCCACAAGGGCAAATATAGGCTGGGGCCTCACTTATATGGTTTCATCACTTCCCCAAATATTGTACATGTTTTCCTGGTGGTGGTGGCACAACCAGAAATTACAGATAGAGGTTTAAAAGTTGACTGAATAATTCATACGCTTTTGAAAATATCAAATTTATTTACATTGAAAAGGAAACATGTTTAATAAACAAGTAAATTTTAAACTGGTATACACATTTACATTACATTATCACACTAAGCATTTCATTGGACTGAAGGTGAAAAACCTCATCCATGATTTTACTCCTCCTTCTGTTTTGAACTTTGGTGAAAAGGAAATAGCTGCATGGGTTTTAAAAAACTCATTTCTTACCCAACTCACCAAAACCTTTCTCTTGCTTTCACTTTCTTTATAATCTCATCTCTTTACTCTCCTCCCCTTTAGCTTATTGATATTCTCATGGATGCCAGCGAAAGGATAAAGAATTTCAAAATTCATTTTTCTTAGACAGTTGAGGAACATTTATGCAGTGTCCAGTAGAACACTGGCTACAAAGAAGACCACACCTTCCAAGTATCTTTTCTATTTTAACCTTGGAATTAACAACACTAATTATACTATAAACATGAAGTAAAATGAACATATTCCTTTAGCCATTTTGCACTTTTTAAAATACCTGATGATGAAATCAATAATTGGAGTGGATATAAGACCTCTTCGCTGTATCTGTTAATCCCTACTTGGGTTTTTGTGCTAAGGTGCTAGGGATTTTTGTAAAAAATTCTCCAGTCTAAGCTGACAGAGAATGTGTACAGTGGTGAGAGATCCTGATTAAGGAATAAAAACATCAATTGCTTGGAGAAGCAAACTAAAGGCTTTATCATAGAAACGTCATTCTAATATAGGAAACCTGCTTAGGGTGTCAATCTAAACTAGCTTTATTCTAGGGAAGAGCTGAGAGAGTACTTGCAGGAAGAAAAGGCGTGGAGAGACATCCCTAAGATATCAGTTTACATCACAGGGGGGTCAGGATAGGTAGACAAGGAGGGAGGACACTTTGGGTCACTAACCCTGTTACTACTATCCGCTCTGAGGCATTCTTGATTCTTCAGTGCTAAGTGTTGGTGTACTTCCAACATTGAGTTATAACACCAAAGTGGCATTCTATAATAGGGCTAATCAATGGTGTCTCCATTCCTGGTATCACCTAGGGGAGTTATTGGAGGGTCAACAAAAGGGCATGCTCAGCCCTCTCCTTTGCTGCTATGGTGGAGGTCTCCTTGTGAGGAGGCCTCTGCCTCTGTGGCAAAGCTGGAAGGAGCCAACCAGCTGTCACCCCTCTTCTAGGGTGTCATCCAATGCAGGCTGCACCCCTGCACCTCCTAGTGATGCCCTTGGTGCTAATCCTGTTGTTTCATTGCAGCATGATCAGACAAACATATGCATGTACATATGCACACGCATACATTCCCAATGTAAATGAGGGCACTGGAAGAAACTGTTCATGAAAAAATGCATGGGCAGAGTGATCTTACTCTGAAGAAGCAAACACAGCAATAACACCATTACTATTTACCACTTTAGCACTATACCACTAGAGATTTTTTTAAAAAAAATACAATTTAAAAAGATTAGGGAAGAAACAGAAAGAAATTATGTCAGGAGAGCAAACATCTGGAAACACATCTGGCATGTGTAAGAGGGTTGAGCACACCCTAACTAATGCCACAACCTATGTCACAAGGAAGACACCCATGTAGGCACCACCTATCAAGTGAATATTTTTAAGTCAGAGTGTTTGGACAGGAAAGTGACAAGAAGCATCAAGAAGCAACATTAAATAGTATGACATAAATCAGCAGAAATCATCAGTCTTGATGAGCCTTGACTTTAAATTTGTAAGTCCTCAGTTTTCTTTCTTTATTCTGACATTTACTTCACATGGATTTCAAATGTTACTTCCACTGTCTGAACTCTTCCAGATTTCACAGTTATAAAGAAATGTCTGGCTTCAATAACATGCATCTTTTATTATTTTGGGATATAAGTTGGAGATGGACCAGTTCCGAATACATCTTCTTGATCCAATTAATCCCACTGGAAGTCCTAATTTAAGTTTTAAGAAGGTAAGATGTGGGGAGGAATAGTGTAGCAGCATCTTTGGGAGTAACTGATGTATTTTAGCATTTTTGTAGTTTTTGTATACTGCAGTATGATCCATCAAATCTGTGGAGTGAAGCTTCTTTGGACAGATACATATGTCAACCAGCCTTGTAATTTCCCAGTCCTGAGGTACTAACAAAAAGGAAATGCAAAAGAATTTGGCATTAGTTAACCAACCAACAGGCCACTGTAAAATCTCTTGGGTCTTTAGCACCATAGTCACTTAGGGCTGACACAGATAGCACCTAAGGGATGGCTCTGTGCCACCCCGGGAGTGCCGAATTGGGGCCACAGCAACCATCCTCCTTTTTGCCACTCCAAAAAGAGCTGGCAAATGCAGCTCCTTTTTGGGGTGGCAAAAAGCTGCCCTTAGAACTTCTGCCGTGGCTCTTTTGTGCTCCTTTGTGTGCTGTGCAGTCAGGCGCATGGGCTGACAGCAGTGTCGGGGTGGAGTCAGGACAGAGTCAGGACAAAGTCAGGGCAGAAGTGGGGCAGACGGCGTGCGGTGGCCCTGCCCCAGCTCCACCCCCAGGCTAGCCCTTTAGGCCAGTCTGCATCAGCCCTTAATCACATTGCCTCTTTTTTAGGCAAATTCCCAAATCCCTGACCTGACTTTAGACTAGTTAGTTCCTATCACTGGGTGTAATAAGAGCATATACCCCATCCATACTGCCTATATATGATGCATCTGTTAACAGCGTGACCCTTCACAACTGCAATTTGCTGACATTTTGGAGCTTGAATGAACATGGACAGCCTGTAGACAAAAAGAATTTTCTCTGTTGCTGTTGTTTTTTAGTTAACTGAATAACACTAATGAAGCACCAGAGATGTACTGACCTCCTGGTAAAGATCACCTGTTGTGTTTCAGAATGTTTCTGTCCTTGTCAGCTATGGACTGGCATTGTTCAGTCCTTGCTAGTACTGATTAATGTGACAGGATTTATTTCCAGCATTCACAGGCCCAGGGCCATTCATAGAAATCCTCTTATGTGCCCCTGAACCTGTTTTGATTTTGTTTAGGTTTTTTTCCTCCATTTTGAAAGACAGGCTGGGATGATATACACTTGTGTCTTGTTATGCTCACTCTGTATTGTTTGGTTTCCCTAGGGAGCAATTATATTGGTTGTTGTCTATTTTAAGAGTACTGCACTGAGTGAAAAAAGACATGTTTTCTTTAAAATACCAGATTTCAAACTTGGTTTCAATTCCACATTCACATCTTACAAAGTTTCCCTGATAATCCCACTGTGCTGATCAAAACAACAACTACCTATGGCAATACCAACCTGTGCCCCGATACGCAAAATGGTGAGGAGGGGGACTGGGAGCCGCCACCAACTATGCCAGCTTTTTTAAATGTTGGGGGAATTGCTTAACAATAACTCAAAAGGCAGGGATAAACAGCAGCTCCTTTGGACCACCTTCAGTGACAATTACATATAACAGTTTTGATTCCTTCCCTTCTAACTATTTTAGAACATAGATCAATCCTGTAATTGTTTACAATGAGCTATAAAATAGGATAATTTTCTGTAATTCTATTCACATCTTACAAAGCTTCCCTGATAATCCCACTATGGTGATCACACCAGCAACTACCTATGGCAATACTACTCTCACCCTGATACCCAAAATAGTGAGGGGAACTAGGGGTCCCCACCAACTCTGCCAGCTTCTTTAAATGTTAAGGGAAATAATTAGTTCAAGTTGTTTAGTTCAAAAGGCAGTTTAAAGCAGGAGTAAACCGGAGTTCTTTTTGGACCACCTTCAGTGACAACAATTTTGACTCTTTCACTTCCAACTATTACAGTACACAGATCAAACCTGTAATTATTTACAACAAGCCATAAAATAGGATAATTTACTGTAATTCTGTGGGATTCAATTTGATTTTCCCAGGCTGTTAACCCTTTTAAAGGGAAACAAAAATATGCAATTATGAAAGTTAAACTTGTTAGAGTCCAGTTTTCATCAGCAGAAACAGCAAAAATGTGGGTCAGACTATTTATTCTAAATCTGCCTCCCAAAGAATAAAGACTTACTCCAAAAAAACAAAAAAAAAAACATGCAGTTTGTAGTTTAAAAACAAATAATAATGACTTCAATCAATAAATACATAACAAACTAAATCCTATCCTAACTGGTGATGTTTGGGATAAAGAGATGAAATCTCACCATTTTTAATATAGCAGGAAGAGACTGCTACTCCTCACTCAGAGGAGACTGTTCTGCTACTCCATCATGTAAGCTTATTGCACAGCACTTACAAGAACAGGAACGGAGTGGAACGGAAGGGAACGGAAGAGGACAAAAACACATTTTACTAGATGGGAGAACGCACTGATGCTGCCAGGAGTCTTGAAGGCATTCCCCAGCCATTCCTGGAAGCCAATTTTTGAAGGAAGGTTAAAAATCGTCCTTCAAAAATTGGCTGACAGGAATGGCTGGGGAATGCCTTCGGACATCAGTGATGTTCTCCCATGCAATAAAATGTGTTTTTTCCCCCCATTCCGTTCCCTTCCATTCCGTTCCATTCCCATTCCTTAAGTGCTGTGCGATAAGCTTATTAGACTGAGAGGAGACAGTTACTGTAGTGAGAGGAGACTGTTTAGAATCCTGAGAGAAAGCTTGTTAAACAGCCTCCAAGAGTAAGTAACCAAAGTCACATATTTAGATAAAATGTGATAAATACAGGGAAGTCCCTGTATCTAAGGAGGAAAAGGAGAATGTAATACATACAATTTCCAACAAATTCCATTTGTAAATTTACAGTAATTGATGCTAGTTGATTTTGTACGAATGCTTTTTAATTTTGCTACTTTGCAGACAATTTTACAATGTGCATGGCTCCAAACCAAAGCATTTGAAGACATGGGACACAATGCAGAGTAAAAAGTGACATGGCAGGCTTTGGAAATAATTTAAGTTAATTATCTCTAGTTCATTAAATTTTTGGCAACAATTTTTGGCAACAATTTTAATTTTTGTTATCAGATAGTGCAATCCTAAAATCCCCACTCCTGGTATCACCTGGTGAGTTGGGGGCTGCCAGGGGGATTGCCAGGGGGCAGTGGTGGCCAAAAGGAGTGCACTCACCCTTCTTCTTCACCTCCTGAGGAAGAAGCTGTTGCTGCAGAGAAACCATAAGGAGAACACTCACCCCTTTTCACCTCACAGTGGGAGGAGGGCATGAATGGGTGTCACCCATCTTCTGAAGTGTCACTTGGTGTAGTCTGCATCCCCCACATCCCTAGTGATGCCACCAGCCATGGGACAGGCTAGAGCAGGGACTGGTCATTGGTCTCACTAGGATAAATTTGCCATAGATGCCACACATAATTATTCTTAGAGAAGGATATGGAGCCTATCTAATAGTGTACTTAGAAGTATCATATATTATCTAGAGTTAGTGTGGTATAGTGGTTGGAGTGTTCGACAATGACTCTGAAAGGCCAGAATTCAAATCCCTTTGCTCTGCTATGGAAACCTACTGCCCTCAGAGAAAGGCAATAGCAAAACCCACTCTGAACAAATCTTGGCAAGAAAACCCTTTGATAATTTTGCCTCAGGGTCTTCATAAATTGGAAACAACGTGAAGACACACAACAAATACATTGACTACTTTTCAATTAACTAGAATGGTTGCCCTTATTGTGCTCAGGTTATATCAGCACACACTTTCTAGATACAGACCTACAGCCCTTACCCATGCTTGTCCTCAAGTGGCCAAAACCTAGGTATGATGCAAAGCTCCACTACCACATGAGCCAAAAAGAGAAGCACCAGCCCCATCTACACATCACTGCTGCCTCTACCACAGGGGTGAGCAACCTGCGGCCCATGGAGGCCTTGAGACTAGCCCATGGCTGGTCCTGCCGCAGCTGCCACCAAGCACAAGTGCCATTTTGGCATCCAAAATGGCACCTGAGTTTGCATACACAAGCGCAAGGTGGCAGGCACCATTTTGGAAGGCCCAACGGCTCCGGCATCATGCGCATTTGCACAGCGCCGGTGCCGTTGGGGCTTCCAAAATGCTGATTTGCATTGCACGCGCATGCGCATGACGTGGGGCGCCATTCGCTGTATGAATTCGCACGGTGCCAGCTCCATTGGGCCTTCCCAAATGGCGCCCCACATTGTTCACGCATGCGCACACGACTCAGAGTGCCATTTGGGAAGGCCCAACAGCGCCAGCGCTATGGGAAGGCCCAACGGCACCAGCGCTATGCATGGCGCTGGCGCCGTTGGGCCTTCCAAAATGGCACCCTGCATCGTGCGTGCATGTGCACGACATGGGGTGCTGTTCGCTGTGCGAATTTGCATGGGGCCAGCGCCGTTGGGCCTTCCAAATGGTGCCCTGCGTCATGCGTGCATGTGCACATGACGCAGAGTGCCATTTGGGAAGGCCCAATGGCGCCGGCACTGTGCAAATTCACGTGGTGCCAGCACTGTTGGGCCTTCCAAAATGGCCCCCTGCATCGTGCGCATGTACGCGCAACACACAGCGCCATTTGGGAAGGCCCAACGGCACCAGTGCCGTGCAAATTTTCACAGTGCCAGCATCACTGCATGTTCCAAAATGGCTCCCCCACATGTGCACACCTGTGCACAATGGTGGGCGTTGTGCACATGTGCGTGCGCAGGGCCAAGCAAGTGTGTGTCGGCTCCCACTGCCATTTCCCCCCCCTCCCGGCCTCCGGCAACAAAAAGTTGCCAGCCTCTGCTCTACCACCTGCTTTTCCTACCTATCTACCACATGCCCATCACCCTTCCCCTGACCAGTATCACTTGTGGAAGGACTCTGTTAGAGTAATACCCAGCACAATTGGCTATTTTCAAAATACCGGTACCTTGTTTTGAAGGAGTTGCCAGAAACAAGCATTTGGAAAACAGTCTGCTCTATAGTGTAGAGTACACATAGCCAGAACAAACACCAGAGGAGGGAACCATGGGAGACATGTGCCAAAGTTATAAATTGAGATACAGATTACCCTTCCTTGCTTCCCTGGGAAGGTTTTTCTGTCTTACTTTCTCTAATATCCCAAGTTGCAGGGGTTGACTTGATGTGTCTGTTGAAAGTTTCTGTCTTGGATTGTGAAGAATACCTACAAGTGTTTCAAAAAGACAAGAGTTACTAATCCACCCTTCCTACTTGGAAAATCCAGTTTGTTGGTGGCAATTGGCTAACACATTGTAAACCACTTAGAGAGTGCTTAGTTCACTATGAAGCAGTATAGAAATGTAAAGTCCTATTGCTATTGTCACTTTGCAATTATTCCAGGCTGTTTTTTATTTGTGTGAATTTGTTCTTTTTGGCATTGAGTGCTCTTTCACTAGAATGCCTGTTACCAAAAATTTCAGTTGTGTACGCTGTGTTCTAGAGTGGCATAAGTGGCACTTAGTGTCATATTAAGTGCGCTGTTATCTGAAATCTATTTCCCTGTATTGGGTTTATGCATCACTGTTGATGTGCCTATGTTGTGTGATGGGCAGCATACAGTTAGGGTTGTCATAATTCTGTTCCACATAACTGGGCCAAAATGTAGGCCAAAATGTAGGAGATTCAAGAAAAATTGAGGACACAACCAATTAAAGCCTGCAAAAGCATGGGAAAGGTGGTGGCAGCCTTAAACATCCCTCAGCACCCAGCGAGTACACCAGGCTCCCAGGCACCCCAGCCAGTACTGTCTTACTGCCTGCCTGCATGCCTGCCCACCTATGCTGGCAAAAGTGTGAGGAAGGAGGCAGGCAGCAGCCTCCCACTGCCACCCCCAGGCCCCAAGACCACCAGGCCACCCCCAAGTGCCCCAGCCAGGCCTACCTGCCTGCCTGCCCACTCATGCCACCTCAGCCAGTGAGCCAGGCCTCCAGCTCTCTCTGGGCCTGCTCTGGGGGTGGCACCTCTTCCTCCTCCTCCTCCCGCCAACCAGGGCATATTTTGTCAATCTCCAGTCTGACTGGAGATTGACAAAATGTGGCCTGGAACAAAGGAGTCTGGGATTGGAGGGTCTAACATGCCCAGCTGGCCAGGGACACTATTTAGACCCTCCAATCCGATATTGTCCCACTTTTCTAGGATGTATGGCAATCCTACATACAGTTAGCTGAAATATTGTGCTTCATTTTGGTTGCCAGAGTGTAGATGGAAGAGGGAGAACATTTGTTTTGGGGGGATAAATCCCAAGTGAAGATATGCAGAATCAAATGAATGTGCATAGATTCCTGCTAAAATGTGGTGTGTTCTCATTGTATTAGCCTCCTGCTGTTTTGTGAGAGGGACTTGTGCCAGAATTGTGGTTATGAAAGCATGTTGCTGTTGTTGTTGTTGTTGTTGTTGTTGTATGCCTCTAAATCATTTTAGACTTACGGCAACTCTAAGGCAAACCTGTGATAGGGTTTTCTTGGCAAGCTTCTTCAGAGGGTTTTTTTCATTGCCATCTTCTGAGGCTGAGAGAGTGTGACTTGCCCAATGTTGCCCAGTGGATTTTTGTGCTCAAACAAGGAATTGAACCCTGATCTCCAGTGTCATAGTTCAAAACTCAAACCACGACACCACAATGGCTCTAATGTTGATATAACTGATGTTAAAGCTATGATATTTTGCTGCCTGAGGCAGATCAGGAAATGCTCTGCCCCCTCAGCCATTCAAATCAAGGTACACAATTCCCTAAGACAAGCAAAATGTTTTGGTATATAAGGTCAGTATCCGATAAGGGCCTATCTCAATCCCTGCCAATAAAAATGGCAAAGCAAAGGACTAATATGTACTGCCTCTTATGACATCTCAAATGTGGTGTCTAAGGCAGCTGCCTCACCCTGCCTAAAGTCATTAATATGTCTCTGGTTATGGATCTTATCCTCTTAAAAATGAATGCATTTATTTGACTTTAACCTGGGTGGAAAAAGAAATCATTGGCAAAATGCAACTTCCTAAATATTGGTGGTTTAATACATGGTATTTTGTTTTAGGATTGGCATGAATGCAATACTAGCATAGCCCCCTTCAGCACTGGTCATTGCATGTGAATGATATCTATCTTCATCCAGCCAACATAAATAAGGATAGGATTGCACCTATCTTTATTTGAATGTAGAAAGGTTAGACAGACCTAAACCATGGTTAAACTGTAATCTGGAACCAACAGAGAGAGAATTTAATACAGGGAACCTAATAACTGAGTATTTGAAACCTTGTTGGATTATTAGGTTGAATAGGATGACATTTACTGAATAGAATTTAATTTTCACATGCAATTAATTTCATAATTGATGCTCTTAGTGTGCTAAAGTATTTGATTTTTGCATGTGTCTGTTTATGCAGACAATTTTGTCTTTGCTTGCCAAGGGTGTTCTGCTTGTGTTCTTTTGTCCCTCCAATATCACTCTGTGCTTACTAATTATGTGTATAATGCTAGTCAAAGTAATACATCAACAAAAGACCATGAATAAGAGACTTCTAATTGAATCAGTAGCTTTCTAGCAATAAATAGAAAGGTGCAAATACAATGGCATGAATGTTAACAATCACACAACTTGCTCCTTTTAAAACAAAGAGACTGATTCCCTGGGTGCAAAAAAACCTTTCAAGGCATTATTTATACAGGTGTTAAATTTGATTCCACAGTGCTGTATAAACAACAATTTCAAAACCCACGTTTCCCTTTTGCAAAGACTACAAAAATTTTGTGGGATGCAGTGGCTCATGTGGTTAAGACACTGACCCTGTTGATTGCAAGATTGGCAAGTTGGCAGTTCAAGGCCCGGGTGCTGCATGATGGTGTGAGCTCCTGTCACTAGTCCCAGCTTCTGTCAACCTAGCAGTTTGAAAGCATGCAAATGCAAGTAGATAAATAAGTACCATTTCAGTGGGAAAGTAAACAGTGTTCTGTGCAATCATGCTGGCTCTGACAACGCTGGCTCTTCAGCTTAGTAATAGAGATGAGCACTGCCCCCTACGGTCAGACACAACTTGACAACTTTGTCAATGGGGAATGCCTTTACAGTTACCTTTACAAAAAAAATTGGTGTGGCTCAAACTTTGAAGATTTCAATGACAATTATGGGCCTGCCCAAATTAAAATTTGTCTTTTACATATCATAGGTTGTGTACTTAATTTTGTGTTTCCTATTGGATATATAGCTTATAATCAATGGGTCTGGAATCTTTCTGTTCTAATGGAGAAATCAGTACTATTTAGCTAGTAGAAGTTTCACCCTCAGCAAGCAAATGATCGAGACTGCATCTGCACTGCAAAATTAATGCTATTTGACACCACTTTAACTGTCATGGCTCTATCCTATGGAAACCTGGGAATTGTAGTTTGTTGTGCACCAGAGCTATCTGACAAAGAAGGCTAAATAGCTCACAAAACAACAAATCCCAGGATTCTGTAGCATTGAGCCATGACAGTTAAAGTGGTGTCAAAATGCATTATTTCTGCAGTGCAAATGCAGCCCAAGATAGTTTGCTCTGAGCGTCAACATATTCCCTAAGCCACTCCCCCTAAACCAAGCCCATTCAACAATAGCTGGGAAAATTTGAGGTGGGCCTATCTATATAAGGCCTCCCTGAGTCTCACAACTAGAAAGCCTCTAACAAGATCTCCACAAGATTTCAAATCTCAGGAATTACCAAGACATGTAGATCTCTTGATGGCAGATCAGCCATTGTGAGATACAACATTAATTTGGTGAGTGCACTGCTCATCCCTTCCAGAGTGGAGGGGGAAAGGGTGCCTGTGACACAACAGCTGCACTCACAGTGGATGCACCCTAACATTTGATGTATAACAGGCCAGTGTGCTGTGTGTACCAAATGCTGGTGTTTCATCTGTTTGGGTGTGTCTGATACCCACTCTCACTACCAGATCAAGAAATGCATGATTTGGGATATTCCGTAACACCCTGATACATCCCTGAAATATAGGGAATAATTCCAAAGTGGGATGCCTGGAAAACATACATAACTATAACAAGAAATTGTGAAATAACAGGTGATCTAAATTTATCTGATCCTCTTTCAAGTTCAGATTAGTTCAAATTTAGTCAAGGGAGTTCATAGTTTAGGAGTGGAGGACAAGCCTCCCATGAGCAAGTTCTAGGATTAGGCCGAGATCTCCATATCTACCATTTCCAGTTAAAGAACTTGGGGAACCAGGACTGGAAAAGATGTACCGTATTACCCTTTTGTCTTCAGTTATATGGACTACTGGTTTCTTGTAATGGATTCTGGACTAGCTGAGACCATGCCACTGTACCTCCATCTGCCATGACCTTTTTGGATTATCCAAGCATGACTTGGACTGATTTGAATCATCTTTAGATGCATCTCCTACAATAACCTGTCTCTCTGGGCATTTGCCTCCTATAGACATAGGATATAAACTAGTGCTATGGACCAATAGGCTATACAGGCTGGCCACAAGGACCATCCTGGGAATGGAGCAGGGGCATGGTGACTGCACATCAGCCATCCCGATTCCACCCCCATGTTGTCCTCATGCCGTGCAGCCCACTACAAGGCAGGAGGCATCAGGGTGCTCCCTTGGCACAGCGTTCACACATGCTGCTCCAAAGGAACATTGAAAACCCGCTGCAACAGTGGCAAGGACAGCTTTTTGCTGCTCTAAAAAGGAGTGGCATTTGCCAGCTCTTTTAAAAATGGCAAACCTCCAGATTGGGGCTGAGGCATGCGGTTGCCATGACCTGATATGGCAAGGAAAGGGGCCATCTGTTGAGCCCCTAAAATTTTATACATAACATATAGCTATGATGTCATGGATACACTCCATCTCCCAATATGACTTACAAAACCAACTTTATACTTCAAGCAGCCATACTAAGGAAAAGGTGTGGTGCACTAGTAAATAGGGCTCTGAAGGATGATGCCAGCTGTTACAGGCTAGATTATTCAGTTGCGAACTTTATAACCTAGGCATATAACTTTAAAGTAAGGAATGCAACCTATAGAGTGTAAGACAGAATCATAGAATCATAGAGTTGGAAGAGACTGCAAGAGCCATCCAATCCAACCCCCCTGACATGCAGGAACTCTCAATCAAAGCATCTTTGACAGATGGCCATCCAGCCTCTGTTTAAAAACCTCCAAAGGAGGAGACTCCACCACTCTCTGAGGCAGTGTACTAGTGTGTTCCACTGTCAAAAAGCTCTTATTGTCAGGATGAACATTTAGAAGCTTATCGCATTCTAAAATAACTCGCCTTACCTGATCTGGCTTAAAATTAAATTCAGGCAGCGTCCAGACCCTATCTCAAAGGTTTTGCCACTAAAATTGCTGCCCGAATGCAGCCCAGGGCCATCCCCGCTCCTACAGCCACTCAGCGTGGTCTTTTCAAAGACGGGAGTTTTCTGGCTTGAGAAAATGGCCACCAGAGCGGCTCCAGGAGTGGTGTGAAGACACACCCAACTAAATGTGGTGGCAAATATGGGTGTGCAATGCCAGTACCCTGATGAGATCAATCTCTAACCCAAAAAAGACTCCAAAGCTGAGTTAAAGTCCAAAAAGAGGGAAATTTATTAAAGAAAAACAAAAAAGGGTT